>OY757947.1:10136308-10188808 GCA_963585895.1 Sepioteuthis lessoniana | reverse complement strand
CACATGCTAAATTGAATTGTCAGAAATAGAACTGTTTTATCATTTAACTGTATGTAAACAAATGTCTGGTTGAATCGTTAGTGATACATAAAAAAAATTGGAACTATTTAACTTTTGTTGATTTATGCTAAATTGAATTGGTAGAAATAGAACTGTGTTGATCGTTTAACTATGCGTATCTACAAAATGTGTTTAAAAATCATATTTATTTAGTATATGTGAAAAAAACAGGATTCGGCATTAAATAACCAACTATGGTTGATATGCCATAAAAACCAAACCTTCTCCCTTCGTCTGGGGCAGTAGAATATACCGAATGAATCTCTGCTGAGGGTTAAGACCCCTCCCCTCAACGAGTGTCCTGGATATGACACTAAACAATCTGATAGTGAGGCTACAGTAATGCCGAGCTTTGGGGAATGCGGGTTACCCCTTCATTGCGATCAATCCCAGGTCCACTCTGACACGGAGTGGTAGCACCTGATAGGGTCCTATATATGGGTCAAATAGAACTAAACTGTCTATTTATGCTAAACTGAATTGTTTGAAATGGAACTATTTTTGTGTACTAAACTGAATTGTTTGAAAAAGAACTGTTTTAAAATTTACCTGTGTGTGAACAAAAATTATACTTATACTAAACTGAATTGATGAATTAAAACTGTTTGATTAAACTGAATAGCTTGAGATAGAAATGTTTTTAAAGATTAAACTGTGTACTTATTCTCAACTGAATTGTTTGAAATGGAACTATTTTTGTTTGCTAAACTGAAATTTTTGAAAAAGAACTGTTTTAAAATTTACCTGTGTGTGAACAAAAACTATACTAATACTAAACTGAATTGATGAATTAAAACTGTTTGACTAAACTGAATAGCTTGACATAGAAATGTTTTTTTAAGATTAAACTGTGTACTTATGCTAAAATGAATTGTTTGAAATAGAACTGTTTATTTGAATAAAAATGTATTTGGCTTTAAATAACCTACAAAGTTTGATATGCCATAAACCCAAAACAAACAACCAAACCAAATCTTCGTAAATGATTAACAGCATGAAAAACTTATAAAAGTTTCTCAGAAATTTTCTGAAAAATTAATAGGTTATGCTTTTAAATAAATTTCGAACCCTTATGACGTCCTATCGATTTAAAACAGAAAGTCACTAACGCTAAATGAATGCTTAGATGTTTATCATTTTTTCGTTTCATATTTATAACTTGAATATAATTTAGAAGATACAACATCATATGCTGACATTGTCCTGCTGTGACGATACCCACTCGGCCCCACGGATACATCAACTTCTTAACCATTTCACTTCTTGGCCGGTGATCATCTAGTGGTTCCGATAGGGGTATCGCACATTTCTTCATAGCTACAAGAAATACAATCAAGGGAATGGGAGAAAAAGAACAAACGAACAATATGCTTGGGTTAATTCAAGCGCAAGAAGGGGAGTTATGTAACACTCTGCATTCCCTGTGTGCATATGTAGCGTGGATTTCTAGCGAAATTTCTACAAAGCTACTAGGAATGCCAACCCATCTTGACCGGTCTTCCCTCACTACTCTGGACTCTCTCTCATGCCGACTGATCATTTCTGCTGTCCGGTGTCGACTAGCCACTCGCGTCACCCTTCGCCAACTCACTTCTCTGCGTTCCTTTATCCAACTCCCCTCGCGTTCCCTTACCCACTTCCGGTCACGTCGAGATCTCGAGTCCAAACTCTTTGTCTGGTTTCACGCCAAAACAGACAAAGGGATCGTCTGCTTGGCGGACCACCTACATAGTGTTACACTGCGCCTCGGGTAGTGTAGTGTTTTGCAAGCTTGACTAGCAAACCCGCTAGAGTGAGTTCGAGTCTCTTTAGGTGCCCTATTCGTTCGGCCTTGTGCCACATCTAAACAAATAAGCAAGTAAATTACTATATATTGACATTGCCCTATTGATGTTTTAAAACATAAAAACCAAAACGTTTAATGTTATCAGAATATTCAACTATAAATAAACTTATCCAATGAATACCTTTTTTTTGCATATTTTTACCTATATATATATATATATAGGTTGTGATCATCATTTGATCTGGCTTTCGTTAAGCTGCTCCTGCTGCTTACGGCCGAACGAGACGAATAACTCTTAGTTTGAGATTGCAAAACGAGACAAGCTGGATTGTTAGAACATGCAATGATTGAGAAATCAGAAGATACACGCAATAAAGTTGATCCGATCTGAGAAAGAGAGAAAGAGACGTGAAGAGAAATGGAGAGAGAGAGAGAGAGAGAGAGAGAGAGGATGGAAAAGGAGGAGAGAAAAAGGGTGAGAGAGTGAGGAGGAAGAAGCGAGAATTTTGAGATGGTTCAAATAACTTAACCGAATGTATACCGTTTACTTTGGTAACGAATATGATAAATCATTGATTTTATCGTCATTTATTATATTTAGAATATATATATATATATATATATATATATATATACTTTGTTAGATAGTATAGGTTAGGTTAGGTTGGCTTAATGGTATATCAACCTTAGATGGTTGTTTAATGGCAATTCCTTTTTATTCATATACGAGGAACATTAAATAAGTTTCCAGACTTTTTTCGTATGGGCACTTTTATTGATAGTACACACGTGAAACTCTAGTCCCCTTCGAAGTAATCTCCTCCGGCTGCAATGCACTTGTTGTATCGTTCTAACAACTTTTGCAAGGCCCCATGGAAGTCCTCTTGTGTGAGCGTGTCAATGACCTTCGTCACAGCCTCTTTCATCTCCCCAATTGTCTCTTAACGACAGCCTTTGAACTTAGGGAATAACCAAAAGTCATAGGGAGCAACATCTGGACTATGGGAAGGGTGACGAACTGTCTTGATGTCCATCTTGGTCAAATAGTCTGTGACAAAGATGGAGCTGTGGACTGGTGCATTATCCTGGTGGAAATGCCACTGACCCGATTTGAAGAGAGCTGGCCTCTTCCAACAGAATCTCTTCCTGAACTCCCTTAAAACCTCAACATAATAACCCTAACCCTTTGGCCGATCAACTCTGGTGTATTGACTTCCTTACATCTCCCACACCTCTCATCATCCCTCACAGACTCCCTGCCTTCCTTGAATCTCTTATGCCACTCAAAAACTGATGCTCTATTCATGCACGATGGTCCAAAAGCAGTCTGAAGCATTCCATACGTTTCTGTGGCCTTTTTTCCAAGTTTAAAACAGAATCTTATTGCATATCGTTCTTCCTCACGTCCAAATTGCATTTTTGAAATTCACCAGCTGTAACAATCAGCCTTTAGTAGAGTGTATTCCAATTGCTGCTGTAGCTGTTCAATTGAACCTGAAACCATAAGAATTGGTCAGTCATCTCATGAGATGTATAGCAATAACATAGTGATTTTTCAAGAGTCTACGACAATTTTAAATGCCTGTACAAAAAAAAAGTCTGGAAACCTATTGAATACACCACGTATGTGATATGTAAACAAATATTTTGTAGGTAACCATTTTTTAAACGAGGTAGAGCTTTTTTGTTTGCACACAGTTAAATGGTTTCAAATATTGCTGACATTAATTATTCTATTTAATATTAATCATTTCTTTGGAAATGAATAGGATAAATCATTGCTATTTAACGTTAGTGATTCTGTTCATCAAGTACAACTGTCTAATATGGTTTCAAGTATTGCTATTTAACGCTAGTGATTCAGTTCATCAAGTAATACTGTCTAAATTTAATGATTTGTTTGCACACAGTTAAATGGTTTCAAGTATTGCTATTTAACGTTACTGATTCTGTTCATCAAGTTCTGCTGTCTAATATTAATGATTTGTTTGCACATAGTTAAATGGTTTCAAAGTTGGGTTAGGTCAAGTTATTTGGTTAATGGCATATCAACCTTCGATGGTTATTTAATGCAAAATCTTGTTCATATATATATATATATATATATGTGTGTGTGATATAAGATTCTTAATAGTTACTTGGTAACTTTATTTTCAAACGAAATAGAGCTCATTTGTTTGCACAGTTAAATAGTTTCACGTTTTGCTTTTTAACTTTACGAATTCATGTATTACTAATCAATTGTTTACATACAGTTAGATGGTTTCAAGTATTCCTATCTATCGCTAATAATTCTATGTAATATCAATCATTTCTGTGTACACGTTTCAACAGTTTCAAGTTTTGCTATCTAATATTAATAATTTTTTTCAACATTTTTTATTCATTCATTTGCACACAGTTAAATGCTTACAAGAATATCAAATGATTAAATAGTTCTACTTGACACCATACATGGTGCAATACATGAATATGTGAAACGTACACAGAATGTTTATATATATATATATATATATACATAGAACATAGGAATCCTGAAACACGAAAAACACTTACGATTTCTTAGTTCAGGTTCGAAACCTTTTATTACCTTTGAGTTTAAAGGTTCTTCGACATAAGGAGAGAGATACATATTCTTTCTATTCTGGCTTTTCCATCTGTTCCCCCACCACCACCAACACGTGTGGCGCCCGTGGTGCACAAATTCGTCTGGCCTCAGCGAGCCCCGAAAGTCGACCCTTCCTCTTCGGACCGCAAGAATCAACTAACTGACTTTTTTCAAAATCCCCCAAATCCTCCGCGCGCGCTTCCGGTGCATGACCTCATTCACATCCCCAAGTCACAATTTTCTATCTGGGATTTTTGTTTTGACATCTGTGAACGACACATCCTCCTCGCGTGCGCGTTAACACCAGCGCTCAAGTTTGCACCTAACTAACCCATGCGCTAAGCGAAAGGTTCTCAGCCTAACTAAACCCAAAGACAGGATATATAAAACGAAATCCCTCGGCCATTATATTACACATGGGACCTTCACGGGAACTACCTCTCTGGCTCAGAATTGCCTTATTGATCTTATGATATTCGACGGGAATTGGTTGATAAACTTTCCATAATTAGTTATTTCCCAAGTACTTTCTGCCCAACTTTGGGCCATCATCAGGGAGGACGTATTACAAAAGTGATGTAACTTTTGTATGTACATTACTACTTTGTAAGAATGAGCGTTTGTACTGTTGTATTGTGTAGCGTTTACTTTACAAATTTGTTCCTATAAATAGCGTCAGTAGCTAAAGACATTTAAGTACATTAGCACTGGTTTCAAAATTAATTCTGTTAAGTTTGGGTTGTATGTTCCTAATATGTAGTGCCTTGAGAATTTGTACTTTTTGCTTGTTATTTTGATGTTCTAATGTTGTGTTTTCCGTAAGAATTTTCCGTAATTTTGTTGTTGGGCATGAATGTTTTTTTAAATGCTGTGTAATGGAACTTGTATTAGAAAGGTGCATTGTAAGTCTTCTCGATAGGGTAGTTAAGGTTATACCGACATATATATTAATTTTGGAGATACAATCTCCTAAAGGACATTTGAATTGATATATAAGGTCGGTCATTATATATATATATATATATATATATATATATATATATATATATATATAACAATCGCAATCGAAAAACTGATTCTTTGAGTTTCTCTGAATTCAGAAATAACAATGACCAATAATAGTTGAAAGAGATCGGGAAAAATCATTTGGAGAATTTCTTGAAGCTAAGATAACTATTGTTGTGTGAAGACAGAAGAGAAAATGAATAAATATTATTAACAAAAGACTTGTCTGTGGTATTTAGCAAAACTTGTTTACGAGAAAGATTGCAGCCAAAACATTGCTTGTAAGTGAGTGGGGTATTTAATCATTTTTTTATCTCGATATTCGACCTAGTAGTTCGATATTGATATCTTGCAAGTATATGTGACAGAAGAAGCGAATAGAGGAGAAAGAAAGAAAGAAAGAAAGGAAGAAAGAAAGAAAGAAAAGGGACTTAAGAAAGAAAGAAAGAAAGAAAGAAAGAAAGAAAGAAAGAGGGACTTGTGAAAGAAAGAAGTTACCAAAGAAAGAAAGAAAGAAAGAAAGAAAGAGGGACTTGTGAAAGAAAGAAAGAAAGAAAGAAAGAAAGTGGGACTTGTGAAAGAAAGAAAGAAAGAAAGAAAGTGGGACTTGTGAAAGAAAGAAAGAAAGAAAGAAAGAAAGAAAGAAAAGGGACTTAAGAAAGAAAGAAAGAAAGAAAGAAAGAAAGAAAGAAAGAAAGAAAGAAAGAAAGAAAGAAAGAGGGACTTGTGAAAGAAAGAAGTTACCAAAGAAAGAAAGAAAGAAAGAAAGAGGGACTTGTGAAAGAAAGAAAGAAAGAAAGAAAGAAAGAAAGAAAGAAAGTGGGACTTGTGAAAGAAAGAAAGAAAGAAAGAAAGAAAGAAAGTGGGACTTGTGAAAGAAAGAAAGAAAGAAAGAAAAGGGACGAAAGAAAGAAAGAAAGAAAGAAAGAAAGAAAGAAAAGGGACGAAAGAAAGAAAGAAAGAAAGAAAGAAGGACTTGTGAAAGAAAGAAAGAAAGAAAGAAAGAAAGAAAAGGGACTTAAGAAAGAAAGAAAGAAAGAAAGAAAGAAAGAAGGACTTGTGAAAGAAAGAAAGAAAGAAAGAAAGAAAGAAAGAAAGAAAGAAAAGGGACTTAAGAAAGAAAGAAAGAAGGAAAGAAAGAAAGAAAGAAGGACTTGTGAAAGAAAGAAAGAAAGAAAGAAAGAAAGAAAGAAAAGGGACTTAAGAAAGAAAGAAAGAAAGAAAGAAAGAAAGAAAGAAGAACTTGTGAAAGAAAGAAAGAAAGAAAGAAAGAAAGAAAGAGGGACTTGTGAAAGAAAGAAGTTACCAAAGAAAGAAAGAAAGAAAGAAAGAAAGAAAGAAAGAGTCAAAAAGAAAGAAAAACAATGAAAAAAAACAATAAATAAACTAGCAAAAATGAAAAAATAAAACAATACAAAGACAAATCAGTCGAAAGATACAATGTAGATTCGACAATGATTGTCTAAAAAAGCACGTCATTGAAATAAGACCAGACGCACCCTTTTTCTGTCTCCGCGTTCCACAAATCACATTTACTGAAACCGGAAACGGAAGTTGATACAGAAAGCTACTGTATAAAATGTTATTCTTACCTTCCGATCAATATTATGATGAAGAAACTGGATCCGTTTCCTCAAACTGAACTGAGGAAATGGCCTCCCTAATAAAAATAGACCAAATGTTTTACTAAAATTCCGAACATGGTCAGGACGAGGTCTTTTTTTTAAATGTGAAAATTGAAAAAAAAAAAAAAAACATTAAAAATAGATGTCTAAATTTCTGAGACGAAGCTTGGTAATTTTTAGCATTAAGGGTTTTCGGACTATTGTCCTCATCTTTATTGTTATTTCCACAACGTTTGTCCAGCAGGACAAATGGCGTAACGGTTATAGGCGTTGGTTCCCTAAACTTCTAAGGAGACAATCATCTGCAGGTTCAGTCTTGACTGCTTGCGAGTAACAATATAGGAATACTTAACTCTTGTACCCGGTTATGGCAAACGGAATCAGAATCTCTGGGCAGCACACTCACCTAAAATGGGTCAGAACCAAGTTTATTGTCCGGTGTCAGAGGCGTCTCTAAAGTAGAATGCAATTTTTGTCTCCACCTCCGTTCCTTCGGGGGCACCCATGCACAAAACCGGCCTTGTGTCATCCTGGGTAGCTAAATAAATCTAAATAAATACCTCTGCACATACAATCGCATACATTCCCAGCGTTCGTGCTAGGTAGGCGGGAATTTATAACCGCTCAGTTTCAAGGAGCCTTCCACTCCCTGGCAGCAACTGCTCATCATCTAAAATGGATAAAAGCCGTTTTTATCGCTTGGTACCTGGAGTGCCATTGAAGAGAAATGCCAACAGAATATCAGCAGTTCTTTTCGCTTCCTATGTGGTATCCTTCCCTAAACCGACCTTTGTTTTTTGTTTGTTTGTCATGCCTCCAATAACAGACCTTAACCGTAACCCTAACCTCTGCATAGGGGTAAGACCTCCTCCCAAAAGAGTATCCAGGATATGACACTAAACAATCTTATGGTAAGGTTCCAGTAATGCAGAAGCTTTGGGGGATGGGGAGTACACCTTCATTACCATTGCTCTCTGGAGTGATAGCACCTGATAGGACACTATCTATGGTTCAAATAGAACTAAACTGCGTACTTATGCCAAACGGAATTGTTTGAAGTAGAATTGTTTTTGACATTGGGACTGTTCTTACGCTAAATTCAATTGCTTGAAATAGAACTGTTTTTGACATTGAAACTGTAGTAACAGTAAACTGAATTGTTTGAAACGGAACTGTTTTGACATCCAATTGTGTGGACAAAACTATATTATACTAAACTGAATTGTTTGAATTAGAACTGTTTGACTAAACTGAATAGCTTGAAATAGAAATGTTTTTAAGATTAAACTGTGTACTCATGCTAAACTGAATTGTTTGAAATAGAACTAATTATTTGTATAAAAATGGATTTGGCGTTAAATAATCTCCAAAGGTTGATGTGCCATAAAACCCAACCAACCAACCCACCAAAAGAAGGAAATGCCGACGGGGCCGTGTTATTTTCCGTTACACTCAACGCACTTCTGATTGGTTTGCTTTCTGCCGGGTACCCACATAAAACCGACTTTGTCTCACATTCGGGTACCGTGGAAATTAGATTAATACAAGATTATTATTAACGTTTCAGTTCTTGAAGGTTTTTCACACCAGCGGCAGCTAGTGATCTTTCACTGAATTCTGAGTGGCAGTAATTCTCCCGAGGTTTCCAGGACTTTACTCGGTATTCTGGCAGATTTCAACAATGCTGTAATCTGGATGGTTTTGATTCTTCTTCATAGAGCCAACTCAGCTGGGGTTGTAGAATACACCGATGGCATCTCTGCTTGGGAGTAAGACCATTGTTGTATAGCCACTTAATACATATACATATATATCTGTATGTAGAATCATAACGACGACACAATAAAGACGAGCGAAGACACTTTTTTAGAAAAATATACCTCTTACTTTATTGAAAGGGTTGTGTGTGAGAGGGAGTTGGAGACCGAACAGAACTGCAACATATTGACCCCCCACTCTTATGGCCATAACAACGTTTCTTTCCCGTTCTCTTGGGCTGCTCAACCGGCGGCCTGGGGGACCAGTCTCTCTTGGACATGGTCCTCATTCCAGCATCTTCTCCAACTGCAACTGCTCAATCGGGGGTCCTGAGGGCCCCCCTCTGCTGGGAGCTGGCTCTCTCTACCGCATCTCTCCAACTGATTTGAACTTCCTGTCGCCGGGGTTATATAATAATTTGTCGTCCACTCCTCTTTCTGCGAGAGTCACAATTTCGCACTCAATTCAACCCCTCGACAGTCAAGGTTATATCCTGATATTCTTCGACCGGATGCACCTGTTATTTACACAGGTGCATTTCCTATTTTGACAGCTTGGCCGGGTCGGAGGTCAATATACAACACCACCACAGCAAGGAGGTTCTTGGATATGATAAAAAATATTGTGAGACTCCAGTCCTGGGGAATGTGGAGTACCCCTTCATTGCCATAACTTCTAACTCCACTCTGGCCCGTAGTGATAGCACCCGATAGGGTCATATCTCCGAATCAAATACCACAGTTTAACATTTAAACTGAGTGCAAGCAAATGACATACGTTAAATTGAATTGTTAGAAATAGAAATATTTCATTATTTATTTGTGTTTAAACAAATGACTGATGTTTAATTGAATTGTTAGTGATATACACCAATACTTGAAATCATTTAACTTTGTTGACTTATGTTTACAAATCATATATATATATATATATATATAGTATATATGTATAAACCGGATTTGGCATTAAATAACCTACAATAGTTGATATGCCATAAAACAAAACCTGTCCCGCTGTTCTGCTACGTTCACTTTTGGACTAATACCCTAGGGAAGGTATGACCCTCTTTATCTCCCAGCAGTAACCTCAATAGTTCAATTGTTGCTCTTTTGCAATGATGACTTTGGCATTAAATAACCCACGAAGGTTGACATGCAATTAAACTAAGAAACCAACCAAACTATGTAATTATTTGTATTAGATTGGAATACTTGAAACCATATAATTGTATGCAAATTTCTTGTATTAGAGAAGAATACCTACATATATACTAGTGGGTAAAAAATCTTGTTCTTGTAGCGTTATGATTAACAAGCTGGGCTGCGACATCATTGTGAGCGAGTTCGAACTCCAGTCGCTTTATTACGATCACTTTTGGACTAATACCCTTGGGAAAGGCATGAACGCCCTTATTCTTTTAGTTATAGGTTAAATCGTGCCATTACTGTTTTTTACAGGGATTGCTTTTGCATTAAATAACCCATAGAAGTTGATACGCCATTAAACAAAAAAATTGTTGTATCGTGGTAAGGAAACGACACACAGTGAAACAGTGAAGTATTCATTAACTCAAATGGTACAGTCTGACTAGTATTATAAGGCTCTCGCTGTAGGAGTTAAGTCCGAAGTTGGTCTTCAACTGACCGACGTCCTTTCAGAGCCCTTCTGTCTCCGTGATACCGGAAGTAACGTTGTACGAGCCACTATACAGCAGAAACCAAAGCCAAATAAATAAAAAAACGCATAGAAAACATCCTGGAGGAAGCACCCCACAAAGCAGCAGCTGTACGGCCATCTACCACCCATCATGATAGCTATCCAAGTTTGACGAACCAGACATGCGGGACACTGCTAGAGAAGTAAAGACGAACTCATATGCGACATACTCCTGTGGATCCCTTCACATGGACGAGCAAAGGGGGTACGACCTGCTAGAACCTATATACAACAGCTCTGTACCAATACAGAATGTAGCCTTGAAGACCTACCGGGAGCGATGAACGATAGGGATGGGTGACGAGAGAGGGTCAGGGGGATCCGTACTGACGGTGCGGCATGATGATGATGATGATGATGATGAACTTACAATGAACGCGATTCTCTTATCTCTTAACTTAAAATAACCTGGACGGGTTGACATGCAGTTAAAATTAATCTATGAAAAACGGTATTTATTACCTCTCTACGTAATTAAACGTTCAATTTTTGACATGTCAGTATATTTCTATGAAAATGAATGTCGTTGTAGAAATGCTCTTAAAAAACGAATCAATAAATAAACTAAAATAAATAAGTAATAAAAAAAACATGAAAACTACGGGAAGTACGGCGTTGATTTGTCTCTGATAATCTCATAGCAACTAAATTACGTGAGACGTTCCGTGCCTCTTCAACACCCAACACCTGTTTGATTGGCTGCAACAAAATGGCTGACAGTTCAGCGTTCCATTTTGTTTTCTGTGATAACATTTCTGTTTAACCACGATCTCTTATTAAATAAAGGACTGATAACTCTTTAAAAAATGAAGTTTAAAAGACCATGCTGCTTCTATATATCCAGCCTATTATTATTATTTATTATTATTATCATTATTATTTACTCGTTTAGAGTTTTTCACATTAGCGTTAACTGATGGTCTTTCACTGGAGTTTGAGTGACTACAAGTCTCCTCAAGTCTCCAGGACTCTTCTCAGTATTCTGGCCGTTCACAGTAATGTTGTAGTTTGGATAGTCTCCACTCGTCCGCTAACTTCCAAATCCTCCATTCCCTTTAGTAATCTTTTAGTTACTGTACCGAAAGCACCAATCACAATTAGTATAATTGTCAACTTCATGTTCCATAGATTTTTTTCATTTCTCTATCAAGGTCGAGGTACTTATCCTTCTTTTCACATTCTTTCAGTTTTATTCTGTGATCAGCCGGGACAGCAAAGTCGATAATTTTGCGAGTTTTCTTCTTTTTTTTTCTTTTTTTTTTTGTTGATTATCATAAGGTCTATTCTTCTGGTCGAGATTAGGTGATCCGTCTATATGTCAAAGTCCCATAGGAGTTTATGTGTGTCATTTTCTAGAACAGGTGTTGGGTTGTGCATATACCATTTGTTCGTATGGTCAAATTTAAATTATTATTATTATTATTATTATTCATTGAGAGTTTTTTTACATAAGCATTAGCTGATGGCTCTTTCACTGGAGGTTGAGTGACAGCAAGTCTCCTCAAGACTCCAGGACTCTTCTCAGTATTCTGGCCGTTCTCAACAATGTTGTGGTTCGGATAGTCTCCACTCGTCCTCTTATTTCCAAGTCCTCCAGTCCCTTTAATAGTCCTTTAGTTACTTTACCGAATACACCAGTCACGATTGGTATAATCGTCCCCTTCATGTTCCATAGTTTAGTCAATTCCCTAGCAATGTCGAGGTACTTATCCTTCTTTTCACATTCTTTCAGTTTTATTCTGTGGTCAGCCGGGACAGCAAAGTCCACAATTTTGCAAGTTCTCTTTCTTTTTTTTTTCTTTTTTGTTGATCATCATAAGGTCTGGTCTTCTGATCGAGATTAGGTGACCCGTCTGTATGTCAAAGTTCCATGGGAGTTTGTGTGTCATTTTCTAGGTCAGATGCTGGGTTGTGCACATACCATTTGTTCGTATGGTCAAATTTAAATTATTACTATTATCATATTTACTCCGAGAGAGCTTTTTACATTAGCGTTAACTGATCGTCTTTCACTGGAGTTCGAGTGACAATAAGTCTCCTCAAATCTCCAGGACACTTCTCAGTATTCTGGCCGTTCTCAATAATGTAGTAATTTTGGATGGTCTCAATTCGTCCTCTTATTTCCCAGTCCTTCAGTCCCTTTTTTTAATCCTCCGATGACTGTACCAAAAGCACCAATTACAATTGGAATAATCGTAACTTTCATGTTTCACAGTTGTTTCAATTCTCTTGCAAGGTCAGGGTATTTATACTTTTCATTTTCTTTCAATTTTATTCAGGTCAGCCGGGGTAGCAAACTCTACAATTCTGCAAGTTGTCTTACTTTTTCTTTTTTTTCTTTTTTCTTTTTTTTTTTTTTTTTTGTTGATTATTATAAAGTCTGGTCGTCTGGCCGAGATTAGGTGATCAGTTTGGATGTCAAAATCCCAGAGGAGTTTGTGTATGTCTTTCTCCAGGACAGGTGTTGGGTTGTGCATATATCATTTATTCGTATGGGCAAATTTCAGTTTCTTGCATAGTTCCCAGTGGATCACCTTGCTCACCCTGTCATGCCTCGTCTTATACTCTTTCTGTGTTAATTTGCTACATTCACTTATTACGTGAGTCATCGTTTCGTCTATTATTATTATTATTATTATTATTATCATTTACTCAGAGTTTTTCACATCAGCGATAGCTGATGGTCTTTCACTGGAGATTAAGTGAAAGGAAGTCTCCTCAAGTCTCAAGGACTCTTCTCAGTATTCTGGCCGTCTTCATTAATGCTGTTGTGTGGATGGTCTCCACTCGGCCGCCAACTTCCAAATCCTACAGGCCCCTTAATAATCCTTTAGTTACCGTGCCAAAAGCACCAATAACAATTGGTATTATTGTCGCCTTCATGTTCCATAGTTTTTTTCAATTCTCTAGCAAGGTCGAGGTACTTATCTCTCTTTTCACATTCTTTCAGTTTTATTCGGTGGTCTGCCGAGACAGCAAAGTCGACAATTTTGCAAATTTTCTTTTTCTTTTTGTTGATTATTAAAAGAACACAGGTTGTTATTTATTCCACTCTGCTTCCGTTACTAAGTGTTCACCTCTCTCAAAACATCATTGTTTAACTTGATCAGGCGGAAATCAGTGCTTTCAGTGTGATTTGAACGGAATTTCAAAATAATGAGGTCACAAATTGTGTAAGTTGAATTCGACATTCAAATTTGAGTTGTCACTGACCCTAAAGTTTTGTTGTTCTTTTTTTTTTAAGACGATACAGGTTTTGTGTTTCTTATGTCATTTACTGAACTTTGCCTAGATAAGGCATACAGGTCTCTGGCAGTTTACAGTACCTGGTATTACTAAAGTGGTCACTCATCTAATTATTGAATAGGGTCATATATATATATATATATATATATATATATATATATATATATATGTATATATATATATATATATATATATATAGAGAGAGAGAGAGAGAGAGAGAGAGAGAAAGAAACTCATTCAGAAGTCTATATATACATAGAGATGTTCTGCTTTCTCTCTCTCCCTCAATATATATATATATATATATATAGAGAGAGAGAGGTACAATTAGAAGTCTATATGTACATATAAATGTTCTGCTCTCTCTCTCTCTCTCTCTCTCTCTCTCTCTCTCTCTCTCTCTCTCTAAATATACATATATATATATAAAAAGAGAGAGAGAAACACATTCTGAAGTCTACATATTCATATAAATGTTCTGCTCTCTCTCTCTCTCTCTCTCTCTCTCTCTCTGAATATATATATATATATATAGAGAGAGAGAGAGAGAGAGAAACACATTCTGAAGTCTATGTATTCATATAAACGTTCTGCTCTCTCTGTCTCAATATATATATATATATGTATATATATAGAGAGAGTGAAACACATTTAGAAGTCTATATGTACATATAAATGTTCTTCTCTCTCTCTCTCTCTCTATATATATATATATATATATATATATTTTTAGAGAGAGAGAGAGAGAGAGAAACACATTCAGAAGTCTATATATTCATATAAATGTCCTGCTCTCTCTCTCTGTCTCTCTCTCTCTCTCTCTCTCTCTCTCTCTCTCTCTCTTTGTTGTTATTTCCTCATCTTTCCTTAGATATGGCACACAACTTGTTTAATGTGTTTGTAGTTACTCAGGTGTTCACCCATCTAATCACTAAACAGGATCTTCGCAGAATAACTTCAGTGATCTAGTTGGAACCGGTATTTTTTTTTCTGTAAAAAGAAGGAGAGTATGACTAGTTCTCCTTCGCCTAGATTGGTTGCCTTACTAAGTTTAGAGAAACCAGTCTGTCCAACTTTTTACCATTTGCTCGGGTGGGAGAAGAGATGGATTGCCTCTCCCCACCTCTCTCACTCTCTGTCTCTCTGTCGCAGTCTGTCTGTCTGTCTGCATTTCCTATTTGTCTCAGAGGGCTTACAGTGCCTGCTGTTGCTTAAGTGGTCACCCATCTAAATATTGAACAGGCACATCGTTGCTTAACTTTGCTGATCTCGATGGAACCGGTGCTTTCTGCTGTAGCTCTGTCAGTACTACTGTATGGTTGCACCACTTGGACTTCAACGAAACGAATAGAGAAAAGGCTTGACGGGAACTACACAATGATGCTACTTGCTGTTTTGAACAAATCCTGGTAGCAGTACTCTACAAAATATTAGCTGTACGGCAACTTACCTCCTATCTCACAAACCATCTAAGTAAGACGAAAAATACATGCAGGGGAAGAATGATCAAACTCTGAAGCAAAGTTCTTCTGTGGGATCACACACATGGATACAGCAGTGTTGGCCGACCAGCGAAAATAAATACAAATCAGCTCTGTACGGACAGTAGACGCAGTCTAGAGGACCTGCCAAAAGCGATAGCCATTAGGGACGGATGACGAGTGAGAATCAAGGGAATCTGTACTTTAATAATACAGAGTTTTTTTAATTTGTTTCTACACCAGCTGTTTAAATTTGGGATCATTTGAACCAGAATTTTTCAAATTATTAGTTTACGAAATGATATCAATTTTTCTGTATATATATATATATATATATATGTATATGTGTGTATGTATATGTATATATATATATGTATATATGTGTGCATATACATATATATGTATCTATAAGTATTATTTGGTCGAGTTAAACCGGAGTTGGGAGTAATTCCATCAGGACAAGAAAACTATTCAAAAGTGAACATTTAAATTTTCCTGGTAAAGAGCTCAATGTAACAGACATTACAGAGCAATAATTTCATTAAGAAAAAACACAAACCGGTCAGATTAGGATTATAGATTTATTTCCATCTTGTTATGTGTTTTTGAAAAATCAAAAATACGAAAAAAAATTAACAGGACTTCTTCAGATCTTATGGATAAAATGAATCAGAATAGACACAGAAAAGAAGGTTGGAGGGGATAGAAGAGGGGTGAAGAGTTATCTCCTCATTTAGCCCACTTCCGTTTTTTTTATTTTATTGTCGGTTAGAATTATAGTAAATTAATTAAACATTTTTTTTTAAGTTCTAATTATTTTTCAACTTAAAACTACAGATTAAATACTAAATTAGAAAAATAACTTTATTCAATAACTTTACGTAACGATACGGTAAAAATTATATTAAATTAATTTCAGGATTTAATTAAATTTAACTTTTTTTAAAAATCAAATTTATTTAGAACCTATTAATCAGTTACACTTTTAATGATTAGTTGAGGGTGACCCGAAGGCTCTCTTTTCAATAGCTACTACACCAAGGTATAAGGGAAAATGCTGCTTCTTCCCCTGGATTGCTCCACTTTACCCTTGTTCTATACCTTATACTGCTGATTGTTAAGCAAGGAGGCATCAAGTACTATTTTTTAGTCTTTAGTATGACTCGACCTGAGATCGAACCCCAATCTCCCGGACCCTCGGCGGATACTCTAACCATTATGCTAATATATATGATATCAAATTTTTCTTAAGAATTTTCTCAATGGTTTGGTATTGACAGGTTATCGATCATATGGAAATCTGATCTTTCTTATATGATAAAACAGGATACCTTTCAAGCTATAGTCGTGTCAGTACTTCGGTATGGTTGCACCACTTAGACCATACCGAAAATCTTGGAGAAAAAAACTAGATGGGAAGTACACAATGCTGATACGTGCTGTTTTCGACAAAGACGCTGCTTGCTGTTTTGAAGAAATTCTGGAAGCAGCACCCCTCAAAACAACAGCTGTACGGCCAATTACCTCCCATCTGTTGGGGTGTCCTCGTGGTGTAATGGTTAAAGCGATGAACTGCGGAATCGTAGTACGCGAGTTCGTACTCCAGTCGCGCTATTATGTTCACTTTCGGGCAAATACCCTTGGGAAAGGTATGAACCCCCTTATTCTCCCTCCAGACTAGGTTCTTCAGCCTTGTTGAGGCAACTAGTCTAGGAGAAGGAAAACTCTGAATTCAAACCTGTTAAACTCTGCTTAAAAATTGACCTTGTGTCATATCCTGCCCGAGCGGAGGGGTTGGTAAATAGTACCTCCCATCTCAGAAATCATCCAAACAAGACCAACAAAATATCGGGGGTACTGCTGAAAAAGTAAGGACGATCTCACAAGCAACGTTCTCTTATAAGCCATAACTTATGGATGTGCCAGAGATGGTCAACCAACAAGGATTTATGAGCATCAGCTCTGTGCGGACACTTGATGCAGTCTAGAGGACCAGCTAGAAGCGATGAACAATAGGGACGGATGGCGAGAGAGAGAGACAGAGAATATGGTGATGATGAATTGAACTTCCTGATGCACACGGTGCAATCAGATTTGTTTGAGCCAGGATGCACCTGTGAAAACAACCGGAAAACAGGCAATACGTGGGTGTAAGCAGATGGGTTGAACCGAAAACACGTAGGCGTTTTGAAATTATATATACGCGGGTACCCATGGTAGTAACGGTCAGTTTTGCAGTCGGTAGTTAGAATAGATTCGGGGCAGTCAAGAGGTCTGGGAAGTGCTAACAAGTGGCTGGACGCCCGGGGGGATAGTGCCCCACCCCGTTCGAGGAGCAGAAGAAGTACTAAGTGGGGCCCAAAATATGACTTATATATATTTACCAACCCCTCCGCTCGGGCAGGATATGACACACGGTCAATTTTTTTTAAGCAGAGTTTAACAGGTTTGAATTCAGTATTTTCCTTCTCCTTGACTAGTTCCTCACCAATGCTGAAGATGCCAGATTTCCCTACTGTTTACCCATAGCTGGAGGGAGAATAATTGGATTCATATCTTTCCCAAGGGTATTAGTGCAATATTAAATACAATCAGTCTCGTCCAGGATTTGAACTCGTGCCACCGTGTCCATTTCCTACGACGATAACCATTACACCACGGACACCTCTTTTTTTATATGACACAAGGTCAAATTTTAAGCGGAGTTTAACAGGTTTGAATTCAGAGTTTTTCCTTCTCCTAGACTAATTGCCTCACCAAGGCTGAAGAACATAGTCTGTCCTACTATTTACCCATAGCTGGAGGGAGAATAATTGGATTCATATCTTTCCCAAGGGTATTAGTGCAATGTTAAATGCAATCAGTCTCGTCCAGGATTTGAACTCGTGTCGCTGTGTTCATTTCCTACGACGATAACCATTACACCATGGGCACCTCCATAGATATGAGTTATAGCACAACGCGGTTTAAAAGAAGATAAGGTTCAGTATATCAATGCCCAACTCCTTTGTGTGTCTTCGTTTCGCTTTTTCTGTTTCACTCTCACATTTACAATCAGCTTCAGACTCTTTCGAGATATAAAGTTGCGAGAGCTATATTTTTATAACAAACTTGTTTCCTTCCTTCATGATTCGTCGTTATGCAGGAACCACAACCACAGTGTTTGACGTGTCAGACAACTTGCACGGTTAAACACATTCTTATAGAATGCAGATATTTCGCTATCATCAGAAAGCGATTTTTCAAAGTGACTAGTCAAACCGAATTGTTCGAAAACCTCAAAATAGATGACGTTCTGTCCTTCTTGCGAGAAACAGGGTTGTACGGGAAAATATAACAAATTAAAACTGATTAATCATGTGCAAACAAGTGAAATCTTGTTTATAGAAAATTTTACCTGCTAAGTATTCATTGCTAAAAGGTATATACATATAGACAGAATTTGGCGTTAAATAACCTACAAAGGTTGATACGCCATAAAACCCAACCAACCAACCAACCAACCATCGTTATGCCGCGAGGGTACGTGGGATTGAATAAAAATAAATGAATATAATATAATAAACAAATATAAAAAGAACAATTTCCCAGGAGGCCTCTGACAGGAAGAGACATCTGCACATGCCTAAGAAAAAGACGGGCTTCCTGACAAAAAAAAAAAAAAGAAAGAAAGAAACGCTCTGCATTTAACCCTTTTCTCTTTACACATTCCTACTAGACAGACGTTTTTCCTGGCTTGGGAAGAAAGTTCCCTACCACAAAATAGTTGTCAACTAGTAAAATAAAGTTTAAGTTTAAAGTATCCTCGTCTTTGCTATTTTCCATCTTCATTTTTTTTTTTTTTTTACAGCTCCGGCCAACCATAAGAGAAATAGTTACTGGAGTAATAAGAGAAATCAAGGAGTCAGATGCCAAAAACTAGAAAAAAAAGTCATCCCATAAGACCCTATAATTAACCAAAACGGAACGGACGACTACCAACAATCTACTAACCAATAAAATAATAACAACCGACCCTTATTAAGCCCCATACGTATACAACAATATGAAGAACTAAGAAATGAAAAAGACGCGCAAAAAATAACATTATTCGATAGCTGTATCTTAGCTTGTTGTTATATAATTACGGAACGATTTTTTTTATATTATCATTTTTCGTTTTATATATCTTATCTTTCGGTTTAGTTAGGTTTAGAACCTTTCGGCTTAGTGCATTGGTAGGTGCAGACTTTAACGCAGGTGTTCACGCGCACGCGGTGGGGATGTAACAATCACAGATGTCACAATAAAAAAAAAACAGGTAGGAAATGTAACTGGAGATGTGAATGACGTCATGCCCGGAAGCGATGGGCTGGGATTCTTATTGATTTTGAAAAAAGGCAGTGAGTTGAGATTTGAACTTAGACGAAGCAAGTTGATTTTTCGGGCCTGGGCAAGGCCAGTCCAGTTATGGACTGCGGGGTGCGCGCGCGCGTTGGTTGAGTCAGTGAGTTGAGAGCTGACGATGGACAAACAGTCAGCATAGAAAAATTGTGTGTGTCTCTCTCTCTCTCTCCTCGTGTCGAAAACCTAAACTTAAAGAAGGTAATAAAAGTTTCGTACCTGAACCAAAAGAGTCGTCAGTGTTTCGTGTTTTTCGGATTCCCTCTGCATATTTCACATATTCATGTCTTGGTCCTATCCTGAATATGCTACATTGTGAACTGAATATAAAAGATTACAAAAACAACAGTCTCCTACTTTATTTCCTTAAACTAATCAAAGCAATTAAATTTCATGACGTAAGGCTTTGATTTTTTCTCCATTGATAACTTCCCTTTTACGCTTAGGTCTGATGACGTCACTAAATTTCCTACGTAAAACCAACCGACAGATGATTGGCCATTTAAATATCCTCACACAATCAAATGCTTTTATCAAATGTTAGTTAATGCTACGATGTATAAACAGACATGATAAAAAGACGGTCGTTATTAAATAATATCATTAAAGATATACAAAGAGTTTCAAAAAAATTGTGTACCGGGTGTTTCAGGAAAAACCGATATCATTTTATAATCAGATATCTTGACCAATTTTCATCCAAATAATCTCAAATTTTAACTGCTTATGCAAAAAAACAACTGAATATATTACATTAAACGTTTTATACGTTTTTCTTTTCACGTATATAGAAATGGCATCGTAATGGTTCATAGGTAGTATATATTTATCAAGGATGGATTAAGAAACAAAACATATCGTATTCTAAAAATAGATCAAACTAGATTGACTCATGCTAACTCCCAATTTAAAAGACCTTTTAGAGTAACGAACAAATTGAGAAACGAGATAGAAGTAGAGAAGGGAAAAGAATGAGGTTGAACAGAATTGGGAAGAGAGGTTTGAGAAAAAATCTTAAGAGCAGACGACAGCGTCTAGTTAATAGCCGAGACGAGAGCGCTAAAAACACACACGGACGAAAGGTATCAGTTCCAATAATCTTATCACATCTTTTTTTAACAAGTTGTAAATTTAATAATAATAATAATAATAATAATAATAATAATGACACGAGTCTTGGAGACTTGAGGAGACTTGCTGTCACTCAAACTCCAGTGAAAACCATCAGCTAACACTGATATGAAAAACTCTAAAGGAGTAAATAATAATAATAATAAGGTGATCCACTGGGAGATGTGTGAAGAAATTGAAATTTGACCACACTAACAAATGGTATATGCGCAACCCAGCACCTGTCCTAGAAAAGGACATACACAAACTCCTATGGGACTTTGACATACAAACGGATCACCTAATCTCGGCCAGAAGACCAGACCTTATAATAATCAACAAAAAAAAAGAGAATCTGCAAAATTGTCGACTTTGCTGTCCCGACAGACCACAGAATAAAACTGAAAGAATGTGAAAAGAGAGATAAGTACCTCGACCTTGCTAGAGAATTGAAAAAACTATGGAACATGAAGGCGACAATTATACCAATTGTGATTGGTGCTTTTGGCATGGTAACTAAAGGATTATTAAAGGGCCTGGAGGAGTTGAAAGTTGGCGGCCGGGTGGAGAACATCTAAACAATAGCATTATTGAGAATGGCCAGAGGAGACTTGTTGTCACTCAATCTCCAATGAAAGACCATCAGCTAACGCTGATGTGAAAAACTCTAATGAGGAAATAATAATAATAATAATAATAAAAATCTCGGCCAGAAGACCAGACCTCGTAATAATCAACAAAAAAAGAGAATCTGTAAAATTGTCGACTTTGCTGTCCCGGCGGACCACAGAATACATCTGAAGGAAAGTGAAAAGAAGAATAAGTACCTTGACCTTGCTAGAGAATTAAAAAACTATGGAACATGAAAGTAACGATTGTGCCAATTGGCACAGTAACTAAAGGATTATTAAAGGGCCTGGAGGACTTGGAAGTTGACGGACGGGTGGAGACTATCCAAACGACAGCATTGCTGAGAACGGCCAGAATACTGAGACGAGTCCTGAAGACTTGAGGAGACTTGCTGTCCCTCAAACTCCAGTGAAAGACCATCTGCTAACGCTGATGAGAAAAACTCTAATGAGTAAATAATAATAATAATAATAATAATGAGCACTCGGAGGAAGGAATTAACGGTTTCCACCCGCGTAATGCAAAGCTCTTCTAACGAATTGAGCATTCCGGTATCCGATTGTGCAAAATGTAAACAAACGAAAGCTAATAGAAAATGCTGACGTAGGTTGTCGAAATGGTTGAGCGGTAAGATACTGAGTCTGGCTTAAAGTTTGGTGGATTTCGATCCCCGCTTGAAGAGTTGTGATACAACGGAACAGTCTGTCTGTCTGTGGATGACAATATATATATATAAGACAATTTTCTTGCATCTCTAAATTTTTTTGTTTGTTACTTTTACCGTGTATTTTCTTTTATTGACATTTCGTTTCACTTAAAAATTTCGTTCAGGGACTTGGTAAGCATACTCACAAACAACCTCCATACGACCCCAATAAAATCATTGACTGGATTAGTTTGATTTGGTTTGGTTTGGTTTTATGGCATATCAACCACTGTGGGTTATTTAATGCCAAATTCTCTTTATACATATATATTAAATATATATGATTTGGTTTGGTTGGATTTTATGGCATATCTACCATTGTAGGTTATTTAATGCCAAATTCTCTTTATACATATATATTAAATATATATGATTTAGTTTGATTGGGTTTTATGGTATATCAACCATTGTAGGGTACGCTGTTTAGTTCTATTTAAACCATAGATAGGATCCTATCAGGTGCTACTACTCCGGTCCAAAGTGGACCTGTGAGGGTGACACTGAAGGGGTACTCCACATTCCCAAACCTCCTGCATTACTGGAACCTCACCATCAGATTTTTTGGTGTCATATTCAGGACACTCGTCCGGTGGGGAGTGGGAGTCTTACGCCTCTGCAGAGATGCAGTCAGTGTATTCTTCATCCCCAGCCAACTGGGCAAATGACTCTGCTGGTCAGGATGGTTTCTATTCTGCCTCTAATTTACTATTCCTCCTTGTCTGGCCTTTAGAAAACGTTCTAAGCACCACAATTGATATCACCGTTCCGCACTTTTTTATAGTTCTCGAGCAAGGTCCAAGTTTTGTTTTATTTTCACTCTGTGGTCAGCCAGAGCGGAAAAATCTACTTGACTTGTTAATTAACAGTCAGACAGGCATTCCAGCTAGGATTGGAGGACCCATTTGTATGTCAAAATCACAGAGAATTTTGTGGGTTTCATTGTTCAGGGCAGATTCTGGTTCAGAATACGAACTTAAGGCATAAACGTTCTAAGTACGAATGACAAATTATATATACAAGCAAAATTTTCATTTTTTTTTTTTTAAATTTATATTGGTTGGTTGGTTGAGTTGAGTTTTATGGCATATCAACTGTTGTAGGTTATTTAATGTCAAATACTCTTTATACATATATATTAAATATATATGATTTGGTTTGGTTGGGTTTTATGGCATATTAACCATTGTAGGTTATTTAATGCCAAATCCTCTTTATACATATATATCAAATATATATGATTTGCTTTGGTTAGCTTTTATGGCATATCAACCATTATCGGTTATTTAATGCCAAACCCGCTTTATACATATATATTAAATATATATGATTTGGTTTGGTTGGGTTTTATGGCATATCAACCATTGTAGGTTATTTAATGCCAAATCCTCTTTATACATATATATCAAATATATATGATTTGCTTTGGTTAGCTTTTATGGCATATCAACCATTATCGGTTATTTAATGCCAAACCCGCTTTATACATATATATTAAATATACATGATTTGGTTTGGTTGGGTTTTATGGCATATCAACTATTGTAGGTTATTTAATGCCAAATCCTCTTTATACATATATATTAAATATATATGATTTGGTTTGGTTGTGTTTTACGGCATATCAACCATTGTAGGTTATTTAATGCCAAATCCTCTTTATACATATATATTAAATATATATGATTTGATTTGGTTGGGTTTTATGGCATATCAACCATTGTAGGTTATTTAAACGAGTCTGAGCTCTTTTTTCCACACAGTTAAATATTTTTAAGTATTCTTATATAACAGTTACAACTTAACATCAGTCACTTGTTTGCACACAGTTTGTTCTATTTGACCTATAGATAGGATCCTATCAGGTGCTACCACTCCGGGTCAGAGTGGACTTGGGAGCAATGGTAATGAAGAGATACTCCACATTCCCTAAATGTCCAAGGCTATAGCCTCGCTATCAGAGTGTTTAATGTCATAAACACGACACTCATTGGTGGTGGGGTCTTACTCCTCTGCAGAGAAGCAGTCAGTGAATTCTACAAACCCAGCTAAATTGGCTGAAAAAGTTTCGGCCAAAAAATAACCTCAAATGTAAAAGTTCATCTATATTTACCTAATAAAACCATTAAAACCATTAAAAAATAATCAAATTAAATAACCCACGAAGGTTGATATGCTATTAAACAAAGAAACCGAACCAAAACCGTTTCACTCAAGTCGTTATATCCACGACAAGCAGCTCAGTTGGCTGGAGCTGTAGAATACACCGATTGAATCTCTGCAGAACGGTGAGACTCTCCCAACGAATGTCCTGCTGGCCAAGACGGCTGGTTCTATAGAATACACCGATTGAATCTCTGCAGAACGGTGAGACTCTCCTAACGAGTGTCCTGCTGGCCAAGACGGCTGGTTCTATAGAATACACCGATTGAATCTCTGCAGAGGGGTAAGACACCACCATCGCACAATGCGTTTCTTGCTATGACACTAAACAATCTGATGGGGTGGCTCCAATAATGCTAGAGCTTTGGGGAATGCAGAGTATCCCTTCATTGCCATCGCTCCCCGGTTCACTCTGGCCCGGAGAGGTAGCGTCTGATAGGGTCCTATTTGTGGATCAAATAGAATTGTTTAACATTTGAACTGAATGCAAACAAATGACTAATGCTAAATTGAATTGTTAGAAATAGAACTGCCTGATCATTTAATTGACTGATGTTTAATTGAATTGTTAATGATACAT
Source organism: Sepioteuthis lessoniana (assembly GCA_963585895.1). Classification (NCBI taxonomy): domain Eukaryota; kingdom Metazoa; phylum Mollusca; class Cephalopoda; order Myopsida; family Loliginidae; genus Sepioteuthis; species Sepioteuthis lessoniana. The sequence goes on along the minus strand of OY757947.1, from coordinate 10,163,954 downwards.
AGCAATACTTAGAACCATTTAACTGTGTGCAAATAAATGAGTTATGTTGAACTGAATGATTAGTGTTAAATACCAATACTTGTAACCACTTCACTGTGTGCAAACAAATGTATCAACAAAATGTGTTTATAAATCATATAGTTAATATATATGTAAAAATAGAATTTGTCATTAAATAACCAACAATGGTTGATGTGCCATAAAACCCAACCCAACCAACTAACTCCACGACAACATGGAACTGTACGTAATTAATTGACTGATGTTTAATTAATTGTTAATGATACATAGCAATACTTAGAACCATTTAACTGTGTGCAAATAAATGAGTCATGTTGAATCGAATGATTAGTGTCAAATAGCAATACTTGTAACCACTTCACTGTGTGCAAACAAATATATCAATAAAATGTGTTTACAAATCATATAGTTAATATATATGTAAAAACAGAATTTGTCATTAAATAACCAACAATGGTTGATGTGCCATAAAACCCAACTCAACTAACTCCACGACAACATGGAACTGTACGTACCGGAAGCTATGATAAATGAGAGTCTTCCGGTGAGATGGGAACTCATGTCATGATAAATAGATAGATTGATATTTGCGACATTCTTTAGGAATATCTTTATCATTCAGTTGTCGAAGCTTGATGATTTTTATCATTAAGGGTTTTCGGACTATTTTCTTCATCTTTATTGATATTTCCACAATGTTTCGGCCGATATGTCCTCCGGCCTTCTTCAGATGTTTGTCGATGAATTTTTGCGATGAAGCTTGATGATTTTTATCATTAAGGATTTTCGGACTATTGTCTTCATCTTTATTGATATTTCCACAACGTTTCGGCCGATATGTCCTCCGGCCTTCTTCAGGTGTTTGTCGATGAATTTTTGCGATGAAGCTTGATGATTTTTATCATTAAGGGTTTTCGGACTATTCTCTTCATCTTTATTGATATTTCCACAACGTTTCGGCCGATATGTCCTCCGGTCTTCTTCAGGTGTTTGTCAAACTCGGGAACCTTCACGGAACTTCGATCTACGTCTTTTATTGAATCCATTGGAGTCGCCTGTTCTGATTCCGTTAGCCATAACCGTGTACAAGTGTTAAGTATTCCTGTATTACTACTCGCCTGCAGTCAGGATTGAACCTGCAACCTCCAGAGGACTGTCTCCTTAGAAGCCTAGGGAACCAACGCCTATAACCGTTACGCTATGTGTGCAGCTGGAATACTTAACACTTATACCGGCTTATGGCAAGCGGAATCAGAACGGGCGACCCCCGTGGATTATAGTCCGAAAACCCTTAATGAAAAAATCTTTACCATTTATTTATTTATTTATCTATTTATTTGTTTATCTTTTTCAGGGACAAAAATGAGCTTACTGAGGTTGTCTATTGTAAGAAACATTGTATTACATCAACTGGTGACGGTTTTCTTCTGTTATGTTTTTTACCTGGGATCCTGCAGAGGAGAAACTCCGTCACCCATCGAGGTTATGTCAGACCATGATTACTGTGTAATTGGAGCCGGACCTGCGGGTTTACAACTGGGATTCTTCTTTGAGAAAGCTGGACGGGACTATATCATCTTCGAAAGATCAAACAATACAGGTAAGTTCATTGCATATCATCATCATCAATAAGTCGTACTGATTGTACCATAACCTCCAAACGACTGTCCTTGTGTACCATAGTCATGATATGGTTATGTGTAAAAGGTACATCGAATGTCCATAAAGATAGAACATAGGAATCTCGAAACATAAAAAGCACTTACGACTTCTTAGTTCAGGTACGAAACTTTTTATTACCTTTGAGTTTAAAGGTTCTTTGACATAAGGAGAGAGATACACATTCTTTCTATTCTGGCTTTTTCATCTGTCCCCCATCTCGTGCGACACCTTCCCAAGGTCTCCGCGAGCAAGCAAAAGTCAACCCTTCTCGTTCGGTGTCCAGTTCAAAACTCAACTAACTTTCTTCAAAATTCCCAAAATCCTCCATGTGCTTCCGGTGCGTGACGTCATTCGCACTTGCTAGCTGCGTTTCCCATCTGGGCTATTGTGAAATTTCTGACTGACACGTGCGTGTCAACACCTAACTAACCCATGTGCTGAGCCGAAAGTTTCCCAGCCTAACTAAACCCAAAGGCATAAAACGAAATCCCTCGACCATTATATTACATATAGACCAATTGGCGTTTGTCTACCCGTTTCAGAAATTTCTTTGAAATTCGCAAACTTCAGTATTTGACTTGCCACGAAAAATTTGAAGGCTCAAAACCCAAAAAGATTCAAGAAATTTTTTCCCTGCTAGAATTCTAAAAATGCAATTTTTTCACCAATTAGAATCATTGATAAGTCATCAACTTTTTAATCTAATTTCGAGTCGACTACAATATTATAAATAAACAAGAAAATAGATTAATCTTCAGTAGAAGCACGGACCCATACCGTGTACCTACTCAAAACTTTCGATATTATTTCTTTTGAATGCAAATCTAACATTCTGTTCTTTTGTAACAACACGGCTCCAAATAGACTTTGGGTGTAACACTGCCTCTTACTTTCTCTCAGACCCCGTGGTAACCTCAGCGTGATACGAAATGATTAACATAAAACACCGTCTGTGAGTCGCGGGATACGAAATTTTTATACCCAGTAGGGCGTTTGTAGAAGTAACCGACAAGAGAGAGAGAGAGAGAGAGAGAGAGAAACAGCCGATTTAGATAGAGAGAATAAACGGTTCGATGCAAAAGAGACAGCCACAGAGTCAGTCATTGCTGACCCAGCCACCACCTCCCTCGGGCCTCGTCTATGGTCTATCGCCTACCTGTTTCTTCTGCTGGTCTTTCTCTGACTGCCCACTGCCTCGAATCTCTTTCTTATATATGCTCCTCAAACTATTCCTTATTCTTTGATAACATATGATCCTTAACTTTCAATGACACGTCTACGTAAAACAAGATTTATTTGCCTTGACCTTTACAAATCGAACCCCCAACTTTAAACTCCACGTTTAGCTAGAAAACAACTTATTACGAAAAAGGTTAACTTAAAATCCCTAGTTATTTTACACCTTCAAGAATACATTTAATTTCAATATCACTTTATAGTTTTGAATTGAAAGAAAATATTGTTCACGTAGATTTGTTCGGACTGCTATTTCAGTCTTTCCTCTCTATATAAAAATTCTAGCTATATCCTCGAACATTAACACATGAATATACTTTCTCACTTATATAGTGACATAAACACACAAAATATATCAACTAAATGGTTGGTTGGTTGGTTGGTTGGGTTTTATGGCATATAAACCCTCATAGGTTATTTAATGCCAAATTCTGTGTTTAACCTAAGATTTCTTAACAGATACTTTTTAGATAAGCTGGATCCCATTTGTTTGCACACGATTAAATGGTTTCAATATTTTTTGGTACAGCATATTAACTAGACCGGCTCATTGGCCAAGTGGGTAGAGTGTTCGCCAATGGTCCGGGATACCTGGGTTCAATCCCAGGTCGCATCATACCAAAGACTTTAAAAATGGTACTTAATACCTCCTTGCTTAGCACTCAGAAATATAAGGTATGTATCAAGGGTAAAGTGGAGCAATTGTTATAGATTGACCGTCGACCGAGCCGTCAATCAAGAGATGCACCTGTGTAAATAAGTGGAATAACAGCAGAAGCAGGTGGACGGTAAACAATAATATAACTAGGTGCCCCGGGCGGTTCGAGTCAGTTGGAGACAGGATGCCGAAGCGTGAGAACCAGCTTGCAGACTGAGGGCTTTGGGCCCTCAGTGACCCACGGTTGAGCAACCCCGAGCCAAGATGAGAAAGAAACGCTGCTATGGTCAAGAGAAGAACTTGGGGTCAATATAGCAGTCTGTTCTCGTCTCCAGCTCACCTCTGACACACAACAACCATCACCCTTTCGAGAATAAAGTGTGAGAGATTATATTTTTATAAAGAAGTGTGTTCGTTCTTTCATTGAAGTTCGTCATTATGTTTGATTATGTTCCGCATATATTTGCATATGTATAACGTTTGTGATGTATATGGCTATACAATACAATCTAGGGAAAGGAGTAGCGCCCTCCCCTACACCTCGGTGTTGTAGCTATTGAAAAGGGAGCCTTCTAGTCGCCCTTGACTGCGGTCACTAACTCAACAACATATCAACTAAAGTTTGACAAGCGCAAACAGCTATATTTTATGCATGCCCTTTTCTTTCTTTTTAAATATCCACGTTCTAACAAATGTGTTGTGGCGTCCCCTATTGACGGACTCGTCCTCATGGGGCACATACCAACTGAGATCTCTTCTGCGCAGTCGCAGTCTCGAACTCAGTCTCGGTTCTGTCTTAGCGATTCGTTACCAAGAGCGGTAACATTCCTGATTGTTCAGCTAAGGAGGGGTTTCTCTCAGCTATCGTTTGTGTATGTACTATTTGTCTTCAGTATATTTCTTATTACTTATTTCTGTGTCGTGTCATCATTTGAACCTCCCCTTGACCATAACAAAATGTTATCCCTTCTTACAAGAAAAAATTTTTTTTCAAAAAAAATCTTCACTCATTTGAAAGAAATAAAAAAGGTAAACTTGGCGACCGTAGTCGAGAGTCTCTCTTTTCAATAGTCTCTCTCTGAAGTCTCTCTTTTCAATAGTCTCTCTCTGAAGTCTCTCTTTTCAATAGCTACAACGAGCTGAAGGAGGGGGTGCTACTCGTTTCCTTGGATTGCTCCACTTTATCTTTAATACATACCTTAAAATGATGAGGGTTAAGCAAGGAGGTGTCATGTAAAAATTTTTGAGACTTTGAGATAATGTTGTATATTGACCTCCGACCCCGCCAGACATGCCATTCCAGAGACGCGGAAGTTGCATATTCCATTGGCGTGGGCGAGCTTGGCTGACAATATGGGACAGGGTTAAAATCCCAATGTACTGTCATAGACTGATGCACCGAAAGAGAGTGACCTGTGAACTGCATGACAGTTATTTCCGCTTGATGACAATCAAACATGCCATTCCAAAGATATTGAGTGGGCGATTGAACTATTATATAACTCGGTGAGGACAGGAAGTCAGTCAGTTTGGAGACCAGACCAGTTTGGAGATCAGACGTTGGAGACAAGTTGTGGTAGAGAAAGCCAGCACTCAGCAGAAAGCTGGGCCCCAGGTCCTCCGGTTGAGCAACCCTGGAGAACGAGAAAGATACAACGCTGATAGCCATAAGAGTGGGGGTCAATATGTCGCAGTTCTGTTCGGTCTCCAACTCCCTCTTACACACAACCCTTTCAAATAAAGTGAGAGGTATATTTTTCTAAAAGACTGTGTCGCTCGTCATTATAATGCATGCTGCATGCATATGTAGATGTAGATGTATTATGTGTTTGTATAGTTAATCATGGTCGTGGTCATGGCTATACAACAATAACTCAACTTGAGATCGAACCCCAAATCTCCCCGACCATTGGCGAACACTCTACGCACTAAACTAACGGGCCTGTTAAAGTAAAGTTGATGACCGTAAAGGGTGACCAGAAGGCTCCCTTTTTAATAACCACATTACACCAAGGTGTAGGGAAGGATGCAACTCAATTCCCGGGATTGCTTAACTTTACCCTTGATCCATACCTTATAACGCTGAGTGTTATGCAAGGAGGAATCAAGTACCATTTTTGAGTCTTTGGTATGACCTAACCTGAGGTTTAAACCCGACCCCCTGAACCACTTCATACTTTGTATTTGTATGTATGTGTGCACGTGTGTGTGTATGTTTTTATATTTACCCGTTTGTATAATATTTCGGCTTCTATGAACTTCATTGGATAATAATATGGATTTTTTTAAACATTTGGAAAGAAAACGGGAAAAACTAAACTAACGACAGGGTTATCGTGGAAATATAATGAATGTCAATCGCTATGGAACTTTCAAATCTGAAAGCAAAACAAATTCTAATTACTTTTAACTACACTTCATTAAGGGCGGGAAAGAAATAAAATTCATCAGTTTGTTGATCGGTGTTTTATTCAGTCATAACACATTTATCCACTGGGCCGTTGGCCTAATGAGTAGAGTGTTCGCCCATGGTCTAGGAGACCGAGTCATACAAAAGACTCGAAAAATGGTACTTAATGCCGCCTTGCTTAATACTCAGCCTTATAAGTTAAAGATCAAGGGTAAAGTGGAGCAATCCAGGGAATGGAGTAGCGCCCTCCCCTACTCTTCAGTGTTATAGCTATTGAAAAGGGGGCCTTCGGGTCACACTCGACTAAAGTCGACAACTTTATTATACATCTATCCGCTCTAAATCTGAGTCCTTGCTTGACAGCCAACACTAGCGTGCCCGTTTGTAAGATTCTATTTGCATTAAAGAAAGTTTGGTTAGGTATCTGGAGCTGATTTTTCAAACTCCGTGGCCAGAGTTCCAACCTCAGCAAAACGTGCTCCTTGTTTACCCACGTGAAGGTTGATGTGGATTTTAGAAGATTATAAAAAATACTCTACTAGATTATAAAAGCTTTTGAATGGGTTGTGTAGAAAAAACGTATTGTTTATTTTATAACAAAAATTTCTGCAACAGAATCAGTGTTTGAAATGTCGAGCAAAAGAATTGTCAAACATCGGAATAATTCGCCCACGTTGTGATTTATGATCCAGACAGCGATATTTGCAAAAATTCGGCTGATAAAAAAATGCTGTCACGTCAAAGGTCATTTCTATGGAAAAGGAATTTTTATTTCGTTTGAACATGAAAACAAAATGTTGTCAGTTCAAAGTTAACTGACAATTGAAATAATTTCTAAAGCTAAATTTAACTCAGGAATTCGGTTTGGAATTTACTACTGGCTTTTAAGGTAACCTCCTAACAGCGCACTGACTTACCTATAAGAATACATAAATCAAACTACAAGAGAAACAGAATGAGAGCGATTGGGAAGTAAGGTTGAGGTTTGACGGAGTGAAATGTAGCCAGAAAAAAAAGTTAATGAGACCTGAGGGAACAAGATGAAATGGGCCAAAATCTGACTTAGCGAAATATAGTCAGACAAAGTTAGTGAGATTCGGGAAATGAGACGAGAAAAAGTAAACAGAGGCAGATCGATCGAGAGACCAAATTCGACACGGCAGACGTAAGGTGTCTTTCCCCCACCCTGATTCTAAGCTACTGGCCTTGAATCTTACAGCTGGTGTGGAAAATTGAAATTAGATAAATATGTCGGTCTCTGAAAGAATTGTAATATGTAAAAAAAATTATGAAGAACAATCTCTATAATATATACAAAATGCTAATATTATCTTAAAGCTGCGTTGTTTTGTTTTTGGTCTCAGATTTTCTTTTCTTTTCTTTTCTTTTCTTTTCTTTCTTTCTTTTTTTTTTCTCTAACGTAATTGTGCGGAGGCGTCTGTCTAATCGCTGAAACGGTTAATGGTTGTATCGCTGTCTGGATCTTAAATCACAACGAGGGCGGATAGTAGATTTTAATCCTGGTTGTTCAAGGAATTTCCTGGCACAGACAAGGATATGACCCCAAGAATAACCCCATGTTTGGCAAGGCGACCCCCACCCCCGTTGGTTGTTTACTAGACAAATGTGTAGACTATCATTTTAAACAAAATAAGCTCATCAATCTTAGTATGTATGTGTGTGTGTGTGTGTGTGTGTGTGTGTACGTGCATGTTTATATGATGTTTCAGGTTCTATGGACTTCATCAGATAACAATATGGAATTCTTTTTTTAATTTTTGGAAAGAAAACGGGAAAAACTAAACGAACGACGAAGTTATCGTGGCAATATAATAAGGATTGGCAATCGCGATGGAACTTTCAAATCTGAAAACAAAACAAATTCTTGTTACTGTTAGTGAAGGCGTGATCTCTACGACATTGAGAAATATTTCACATCTGAAGCAAGAATTAGGAATACGTTTCTAGTGAAATAGGTGTGTATTTACTTAACCCTTCTCCCATAAGGTCAATTTTTTAAGCTAAATTTAACAGGTTTGGATTCAGAGTTTTCCTTCTCCTAGACTAGTTGCCATAGCAAGGTTAAAGAACCGAACCTGCCCTATAACTTACCCTTGGCCAGCTAGAGAGTGAATAGTTGGATTCATGCCTTTTCCACTGGTAGTAGCTAGGTGAAATGCAAACAGCCTCTTCCAGGGTTTGAACTCATGTCTCCATATCCATTTCCTACGATAACGATTAAACCTATATATATATATATATATATATATATATATATATATATATATATATTGTCATCCACAGACAGTCTGTTTCGTTGTATCACTATTCTTCAGTGTCGCTAGACACGTAGGATGCTTGAAGCTGGGATCGAAACCCGCCCAACTTTACGTTAGACTTAGAATCAGACCGCTCAGCCAACAACCGTACCACGTCGGCAAGGGAATTATAAGGTATTATGTAGCAACAGCAGCAACAGCAGCGTTCGTTTGTTTACAGTTTATACCTTACCGAATACCAGAGTGCTCAATTCGTTTGAAAAGTTTTGCATTATGCGGGCGGTAGCCGAAAATTCCTTCGCCAGAGTGCTCAAACCTCATGGGGGAGCGTCTATATATATATATATATATAGGTTTAATCGTTATCGTAGGAAATGGACATAGAAACATGAGTCAAATCCTGAATTATATATATATATATAATTCCTTGCCTCTTCTCATTTTTAAGCACCACAATTATTTTCATATTTACATATATTTTTGCCATACATGTTCACTTTACTGACTAAAGCTTCCTCCATGTCCTGTCACCACATCCCACCTGTTTTTTTCACACACCTTTCTTATTGCCACACCATCCATCAGCCATTCCTGACACCAAATTAATTATACAACAGAACCAACGACCGTAAGTGCCATTATCCTCACTTTATCTCATTATCAAGACCCACAAGTTATGCCAGTAAATCTAAGCAATATTTTAGTATTGTCAATAATTATTTTTTCATATTATTGCATTATAAGCATCCATAAGTATTGTCAAAGATCTTTACAACTATAACTATTACTTTTATAATTTTGTTTTTATTTTATTATTTTTATTCTTTATTTATCATTATTATTTACTCCTTGAGAGTTTTCACATCAGTTTTAGCTGATGGTCTTTCACTGGAGATTGAGGGACAGCAAGTCTCCTCAAGACTCCAGGACTTTTCTCAGTATTCTGGCCATTCTCAACAATGCTGTGGTTCGGATGATCTCCACTCGTCCTCTTATTTCCAAGTCCTCCAGTCCCTTTAATAGTCCTTTAGTTACTTTACTGAATACACCAGTCACGATTGGTATAATCGTCCCCTTCATGTTCCATAGTTTTTCAATTCTCTAGCAAGGTCGAGGTACTTTTATTATTATTATTATTATTATTATTTACTCGTTTAGAGTTTTTCACATTAGCGTTAGCTGATGGTTTTTCACTAGAGTTTGAGTGACAACAAGTCTCCTCAATCTCCAGGAATCGTCTCAGGATTTTGGCCGTTCTCAGCAATGCTGTCATTTGGATAGTCTCTATCCGTCCGCCAACTTCCAAGTCCTCCAGGCCTTTTAATAATCCTTTAGTCATTGTGCCAAAAGCACCAATCACAATTGGTACAATCGTCACCATCATGTTCCACAGCTTTTTCAATTCTCTAGCCAGGTCGAGGTACTTATCCTTCTTTTCAGATTCCTTCAGATTTATTCTGTGGTCCGCCGGGACAGTAAAGTCGACAATTTTACAAATTCTCTTTTTTTTTTTTTCTTTTTTTTTTTTGTTGATTATTATAGGGTCTGGTCTTCTGGCCGGGATTTGGTGATCCGTTTGTTCGTTAAAGTCCCATAGGAGTTTATGTGTGTCATTTTCTAGGACAGGTGCTGGGTTGTGCATATACCATTTGTTAGTATGGTCAAATTTAAATTTCTTGCACATTTCCCAGTGGATCTCCTTGCCGACCCAGTCGAGTCTCGCCTTATACTCTTTCTGTGCTAATTTGCTGCATTCGCTTATTATGTGATTGATCGTTTCGTCTCTGTCACTGCATAGCCTACATTTACTGTTTTGTTGTGTCTTATCTATTCACGCTTTGATATGATTGGTCCTTATGGCGTTGTCCTGTGCTGCTATTAGGAGAGATTTCGTTTCTCTCTTAAGGTTTTACTTTTTATTATTATTATTATTATCATCTTTTGAGATTGCTTTGGTTTAGTTTGGTGGGTTTATGGCATATTAACCTTTGAAGGTTATTTAACGCCAAATCGATTTTTATGTAAATAATCAGTTCTATTTCAAACAATTCAGTTTAGCATAAGTACACAGTTTAATTGGCAAAAACATTTCTATTTCAAACTATTCAAGCAGTTATATGTAACAATTCAGTTAAGTGTAAATACAGTTTTAATGTTGAAAAATAGTTTTATTTCAAACAATAGAGTTTAGCATAATTACACAATTTAATTATCAAAGTTTTATTTGACCAATTGATAAGTTAGTTGGTTGGGTTTTATGGCATATCAACCTTTGTAGGTTATTTAACGCCAAATCCATTTTTATGTAAATAACCTGTTCTATTTAAAACAATATGTAAAGATGCATACCAGTACATACATAAATATATATATATATATATATATATGTGTGTGTGTGTGTGTGTGTGTGTGTGTGTGTGTGTGTATACGCAAACAAAAACACATACACAAACATACTAACATTCAAAAGGGCACAAACTGAGGCACACATACACGCAAATAACCCCCGGACACTTTTCGAACGAAAATTTTACCATATTAATCGTTTTTGTTTTTAAATCTTCACTCAGTTCAGATTGTTGATTGCATGAAACCTAGAGTCACAGACTGTACCATGTAATATATATATATATATATATATATATATATATATATATATATATATATACGAGGATCATTAAATAAGTTTCCAAACTTTTTTCTTACGGACACTTTTATTGATAGTATACAAATGAAACTCTAGTCCCCTTCGAAGTAATCTCCTCCGGCTGCAATGCACTTGTTGTACCGTTCCAACAACTTCTGGAACGCCATATGGAAGTCCTCTTGTGTGAGCGTGTCAATGACCTTCGTCACAGCCTCTTTCATCTCCTCAATTGTCTCATCAAGACAGCCTCTGAGCTTAGGGAATAAGCAAAAGTCACAGCAAGGTCTGGAGTATAGGGAGGGTGAGCAACTGTCTTGATGCCCATCTTGGTCAAATAGTCTGTGACAAGGATGGAGTTGTCGACTGGTGCACTGTCCTGGTGGAAATGCCACGGACCCGATTTGAAGAGTGCTGGCCTCTTCCCTAGGAATCTCTTCCTGAACTCCCTTAAAACCTCAACATAGTAACCCTAACCCTAACCCTAACCCTAACCCTAACCCTTTGGCCTATCAACTCTAGTGTATTGACTTCCTTACTCTTCCCACACCTCTCATTATCCCTCAAAGACTCCCTGCCTTCCTTGAATCTCTAATGCCTCTCAAAAACTGATGCTCGATTCATGCAAGATGGTCAAAAAGCAGTCTGAGTCATTCCATACGTTTTTGTGGCATTTTTTCCAAGTTTAAAACAGAATTTCATTGCATATCGTTCTTCTAAAGTTTCCTGACGTCCAGATTGCATTTTTGAAATTCACCAGCTGTGACAATCAGGCTTTAGTAGGGTATATTCCAATTGCTGCTGTAGGTGTTCATTTGAACCTGAAATCATAACGATTGGTAAGTCATCTCATAAGATGTATAGCAATAACATAGTGAATTTTCAAGAGTCTACGACAATTTTTAATATCTGTACAAAAAAAAAACCTGGAAACTTATTGAAGGCACCACGTATATAATTTGTTTGCACACAGTTAAGTATTGCTATCTAGTACCACTGATTCTATTTACTATTAATTATTTCATTGGCCTGATGAGTAGAGTGTTGCCAATGGTCTGGGAGACCGGGGTTCAATCCCAGGTCGAGTCATACGAAAGACTTAGAAAATGGTATTTGATACCGCCTTGCTTAACCCTCAGCATTATAAGGTATGGGTCAAGGGTAAAGTGAAGCTATCCAGAGAATAGAATATTGCCTTCCCCTCCACCTCGGTGTAGTTAGTAGCTTTTGAAAAGGAAGCTTTCGAGTCACTCTCGACTACAGTTGGGGTGTCCTCGTAGTGTAATGGTTATAGCGGTGGACGGCGGAATCGTAGTAAGCGAGTTCGACTACAGTTGTCAACTTTTTATTTGCACATAGTTAAATTGTTTCAAGAGTGGACCTGAGATCAATGGTAATGAAGGAATACTCCATATTCCCCAAACTCCAAGACTGAATCTGATGAGGATTTAGTCATAACCAGGTCACCCTTGACTAAAAGACTTTTTTCGTCGGTTTTAAGGGCAGATAATTCCAATAATGCTTAAATTGCCCTGTAAATTGCTCATTTAATCAACGTATTCATCCAAAAAGTAGTCACTGTTTCAGATAGGAAGCACAGAGAAAGCAATTATGTAAACAAGATTGCTTTTTTTTATTATAAATGAATTTTATACTTATAGGTTGACGTTATTTTTTCTTTATATAGCATAGTCCATATTACATAGATTTTGAGCAAGTGTTCTTACGATCAACTGTCTTCGTGATGCAGTGGCTTAAGTGCTGGATTGTAACCTCGAAGTGTATGTTCAATTTTCGACTAACAACCTTGGGAAAGGCCTGTGTTGTTTAGCTGTAATACAAATATATGCTGAACATAATCAAACATAATGACGACTTCAATGAACGAATAAATACACTTCTTTATAAAGATATATCTCTCACCCTTTATTCTCGAAAGGGTGATGTTTCTTGTGTGTGAGAGATGAACTGGAGACGGGGACAGACTGCTATACTGACCCCAAGTTCTTCTGACCATAGCAGCACTTCTTTCTCATCTTGCCAGGGGTTGCTCAACCGTGGGTCACTGAGGGCCCAAAGCCCTCTGTCTGCCGCTGGCTCTCACTTCGGTATCTTGTTTCGAACTGACTCGAACCGTCTGTGCACCCGGTTATATTATTGTTTAACGTGCACCTGCTTCCGCTGTTCTTCCGCTTATTTACACAGGTGCATCTCTTGATTGACGGCTCGGTCGAGGGTCAATATATAACACCTGAACTCCTTCATCCACCCTGCTATGGGTTAAATAGGATATCTGTTGTTCTTCTACAAGTATGGCTTTGGCATTAGATAACTCACGAAGTTTGATATGCCATTAAAGAAAGAAAGAAAGTAAACCTTCAAGTATTTGATTTTTTTTCTTTTTTTAGTCTACGAATTAAGTGGCAAATACCCAAAATAATACGATATATATATATATATATATATATATATATGTTATAACACTGTATGGTTGTCCCTATCTCACTTGCGGTATAATTTGGAGAGTGCTCAATAGCTGTGATAGAGCTATTATATAATAATAATAATAATAATAATAATAATAATAATAATAATATATTTATGCTCCCCAATGGGGGTTGAGCTCTCTGGAGAAGGAATTTTCAGCTGCGGCTCGCATAATGCAAAGCTCTTCGAACGAATTGAGCACTCTGGAGTCCGGTAGGGTAGAAAATGTAAACAAACGAACGCAGCTGCTGTTGCTGTTGCTGCTGCTGCTGCTACTACATAATACCTTATAATTCCCTAAGTCGACGTGGTACGCTTGTTGGCCGAGCGGTCTGATACTAAGTCTAACGTAAAATTGAGCAGGATTCGATCCCAGCTTCGAGCGTCCTACGTGTCTAGTCACACGGAAGAGTTGTGATACAACGAAACAGTCTGTCTGTGGATGACAATATTAATTCTTATATATATTTGATACCATGGAAGCTTATCTGCTACCATCTTTGATAATGCGACCATTTTTTATAATGCAAGAATGATAATAATTACCTCCTTAGTTAAAATACACTTTATACACACGCGCATAAACACACACACACACACACACACACACAAATTACATTGCTAATACAAATAATTATTGCCACGTCTTAATATCATCATCATCATCATGTTGTGCCGCCAGCACAGATATCCCTGACCCTCTCTCGCCACTTCTCCCTATTATTCATCACCTCTGCCAGGTCTTCCTGTGTCCTCACATAGCTGCTGTATGTAAGATCGAGCTGGTCGTCCTGCTTTTGCTTGGCCATATGTGGGGGTCCATAGGAGTACATCACTTATGAGCTCGTCCTTGCTTCTCCAGCAGTGTCCTGCGTGTCTGGTTCGTCTAACTTGTATAGCTTTCGTGATGGGAGGCAAGTGGCCGTATAGTTGGTGTCTTGTGGGGTGTTGTCGCCAGGACTTGTTCAATATTGCTCTCAACATTCTTGTGTAATTGCCGTCTAGTTTCTTCTCCAGCCGTTTAGTTAGTGTCCATGTAGTGCATCCATATAGCAGTATCGATACAACCGCTGCCTGGAAGAAACTGCGTTTCATTTTATCGGTCAGGTCTGATTTCCATATGATCGATAGCCTATCGATAGCTGTCCATTCTTTCTTTTGTCGTGTGTCGATGTCTTTTTCGGTTGATGAGACGCTACTACCTAGGTAGGTGAATTTGTCTACTAGTTTCAGAGAGGCTCCGTAGGCGCCTTTGGTGGTGTAATGGTTAGCAAGCTCGACTTGCAAACCTACATGAGTGAGTTCAAGTCTCATTGGGCGCCTCTTTCATATGGCCTTGTGCCACATCTAAGCAAAAAAAGCTTAGTAAATTACCTCCGTGTAGTGTGGTAATGTCACCATTTTGGTTGTGACACATATATTCAGTTTTGTGTGCATTGACATGGAGGCCAATAATATATTAATATATTCACCATATTCCTTGCGTATAAACAATCATAGATTACAATAACGTATATGTAATATAACATTAACACACCATAGCTAATACAAATTATTATTGCAATCTAACACAAAACATATTCTAACATAAAATACTAATATTGTATAATATTCCATAGTATATTACAATATAACATGTCTCATCACCACGATATTTCCACCCCTCATACTCACGTTTTGATCAACCATACATCTTCGTCTATTGTGCTTACAAATCAAAGATTTATTTTCTTCTTTATGCAATGATGACGATATTTTGTTCCTTAATTAAAATTATCACCACACACACACACACACACGAATACACACAAAAAAATTTATTCGGTCAAACCCTTGTCTGTCATGACTTTCGCTTCACATCGCGACTTATACATCCAGAAGACAACCTCAAATTTACCGCGCGGCACATGTATCATCAAACACTTATACGACCACACACAATAATACGCAAATATAATCTACACAAATACACACATACTCAAAAACAAAAGCATCTTTTGACTGTATTTTCGATTTCTCCAATATCTTTCTTTCTCTGCCTGATAATCGTCGTCATTAGACGGCATGAAACCGATAGTCGCAGATAAGCAGCCATGCTATTAAATATATATAAAAACTAATATATATATACATATAGTCATCCACAGACAGATCTGTTTCGTTCTATCAGAACTCATCAGTGTGGCTAGATATGTTACCTTCCCGTAGCTGGGATCGAAACCCGGTTGACTCAAACGCCAAGCTTCTAACCACTCAGCCACAAGGAGCCAGTAGCAACGAAGTAAATTTTAAACGGTTATGAATCACAATTACTATTGTTTACATACATCCGTTTAACGGCTACCGAGACCTCAATTCATATATGAAGAGACTTGCAATAAACGCTAATGGCAACACGATTACATCATTCGCCTGAGAACTCAACCCTACGGGGGTAGGAGAGAATATATCTCCATAGTCTATATATATATATATTTATTTAAAAAAACTACAATCTGTAACATTAATCTTAATATGACCGATTGATGGCTTTTTTAAAAAATAATTTGCTCTGTAGATTTTATCAGTATTGAGCTCTTGACCGGGATTACTTGAATATTCTATTTTTGAATATTTTAATTGTCCTGCTTGGAATTGTTCCCAACTCTGGATTTACTAGATTAAATACCGTCTTTTATATATATATATATATATATATATATATATATATATATATATATATGTTTATGGATATCACTACTCATTGGATGAATTGATGGTGGACCAAATTTTCCGTTATTATTAAATGATGGTCAATATCAATAATAGAGCTTTTGCACACTCACACACACACACACACACACACACACACATATATATATATATATATATATATATATATATATATATAAAGAGTTATATACAATTCTAACGTAAACATTCCTTTATATGTATTTCACGATTTTTTTTATTTCTCCAAAATCTTTTTTTTTTTCTCTGCCTGATGACTGTCGTATAAATACAGTAAGAAACCAATGGTCGCAGATAAGGATCCATGCTATTAAATAAATATGAAAACTAATATATATATATATATATATATAGTATATGGCTATCATTATCTCACTTGGTGGGTTAGTGGCAGACCGAATTCGACATAATTTGGAGAGTACTCAATATCTGTGATAGAGCTATTATATACAATAATAATGAATAAATATATATCAGTTATTAGATAATAACTATATATATATATATATTGTCATCTACAGACAGACTGTTTCGTTCTATCAGAACTCTTCAGTGTGGCTAGACACGTAAGACGCTTGAAGCCGAGATCGAATCCTGTTCAACTTTACTTAGACTTAGTATCAGACCGCTCGGCCAACAAGCGTACGTACCACGTTGGCTAAGGGAATTATAAGGTAATATGCAGGAACAGCATATATATATATTACATGAAGGTGTGGTTGACCAGGATTTCATGCTTTACACATTCATCAGACAGATTAAATATAAATATAATATATACATATTCCAATATGCATATATAAATGTGTGTCTGTGTCTGTGTGTATGTAGAGAGAGAGAGAGAGAGAGAGAGAGAGAGAGAGAGCGAGCGAGAGAGAGAGAGAGAGAGAGAGAGTGAAAAGTAACTACCTACTGTTGCATCGCTATCTACACGAATATGGCCATGTGCGAAATAGACATATAATGTTCATAACGATAGAACATATAAAGAACATAGGAATCTCGAAATTCGAAAACACGTAACGACTTCTTTGTTCAGGTACGAAACCTTTTTATTAACTTTTGAGTTAAAGGTTTCGACATAAGGAGGAGAGACACAATCTTCTATGCTGTCTTATTCATTTGGCCCCCCAACTCGAGCGGCCCCCACAGGGCGCACGTTCTCCTCGCGTCTGCGTGTTCCAAAAGTCGATCCTTCTCGTTTGGCGTCTAGTACTCGACTCTTTTCCTCTTCAAATTCTCACACAAACCTCGGCGCGCTTCCGGTGCGTGACGTCACCCGCACCCTGTCACCCAGTATCGTCTCGGACTATTATGACATCTGAGTGACACCTCCATCCGCCCGCGCGCACCCGCGTTAACACCTGCTTCAATGTTGCCTAACTAAACTCAAAGGCATGAACCGAAATCCCTCGGCTATTTTATAACACTACTTTTAAAAGAAATAAATTAGAAATATCTTAAAATAAGGAGTTAATTTTCAACAACCTTAAAGTTTGTATGGCATTCACATGATGTTTTTATGGAGGTGCAATTAATATATTCAAAATACCTCATAATATTGTTTTTTTTTTTTTTTTCTTTACAAATCTTAGAATGAGGCCACGGTTGTGGGGCTCAAATATGCAATAAGAGTCTTTCAGTAAATAGGGGGAACTATTAATGAATATTGTGAAAAAAGAAATATATATTATATTAATAGATATATACATGTATTTATATAATGCATACAAAACATATATGGTTCGCGGAAATATGGGTTCAATCTCAGGTCGAGTAACACCAAAGACTCAGAAAATGATACTTGATGCATCCTTGCTTAACACTCAGTTTTATATGGTACGTATCAAGGGTAAAGTGGTGCAATCCAGGAAAAGAATAGCACCCTTTGCTACACTTCGGTGTTGTCGCTATTGAAAAGGGAGCCTTCGGGTCGCCCTAGACTGCGGTCGGCCAACTTATATATATATATAATGCTTGCCACAAAGATGCTGAGTCGATTAGACAGTCCATGGAGCGGAAACACAGCGGAAACACTGTGACTCTCCGGTAAAAAAAACTTTCCGGGCACAGCAGCCAGTAAAGAAGGTCATACTGACAGTCTTCCGGGATATTAAAGGACCTATCCCTATTGATTTCATTAACAAAGGAACAGCGATAAACAGTACTTGCCATTACAAACGCCTTAGGCAAATTTTACCTTATCTATTAAATGAACCTTGTCCTATAGCCACAACAATGGCGAAACTGATGAGATTGCTTAGTGTCTTTCGAATGTTTTGCAAATTCTTCTTTCTTGTTTATCGCTGTCGTACATTTCGAGCCCGTGACCTTTAATCAAAAATGCACACTTGCAAAGATACGCGAATAAAAACGGGTAAGTTTAAATACATCTGTACAAATTCTTATATATATCATTATCACCATCATGTCGTGCCGCCAGCATGGATATCCCTGACCCTCTCTCGCCACTCCTCCCTATCGTTCATCGCTTCTAGCATGTCCTCAGGGCTACATCCTGTATCCTCACAGAGCTGCTGTATGTAGGTTCGGGTTGGTCACCCTGCTTTTGCTCGGCCATGTGAGAGGGTCCATAGGAGAACATCACTTATGAGCTCGTCCCTGCTTCTTCAGCAGTGTCCTGCATGTCTGGTTCGTCTAACTTTAATAGTTTTTGTGATGGGTGTTAGGTGGCCGTACAACTGGTGCTTTGTAGGGTGTTACCTCCAGGACTTGTTCAAAATTGCTCGTTGCATTCTTGAGTAGTTGCCGTCAAGCTTCTTCTCCGTCCGTTTAGTTATTCATCGCTTGATATATCTTTTTACATGTACGTACATATATGCAGTAAGTGATTGTGAGTATACATGCGCCGCGCGGTAAATTTGAGGTTGTCTTCTGGATGTATAAGTTGCGATGTGTAGTGAAAGTCACGACAGACATGGGTTTGACCGAATTAACTTTTTTGTATGTATTCGTGTGTGTGTGTGTGTGTGTGTGTGGTGATAATTTTAATTAAGGAACAAAATATCGTCATCATTGCATTAAGAGGAAAATAAATCTTTGATTTGTAAGCACAATAGACGAAGATGTATGGTTGATCAAAACGTGAATATGAGGGGTGGAAATATCGTGGTGATGAGACATGTTATATTGTAATATACTATGGAATATTATACAATATTAGTATTTTATGTTAGAATATGTTTTGTGTTAGATTGCAATAATAATTTGTATTAGCTATGGTGTGTTAATGTTATATTACATATACGTTATTGTAATCTATGATTGTTTATACGCAAGGAATATGGTGAATATATTAAGACAAATTCACCTACCTAGGAAGTAGTATCTCATATCGAAATACAACCACACAAATATATATATATATATATATGCACACACAGATACACAGACATATGTATACACAAAAAAACGACATATCTAATACAAACAATTATTGTAACGTCTTAAAACAATATATTCACTATATTACTTTCGTACATACTATCATGGATTACAATGATGCATACGCAATATACCATTAACACATCATACCTAATACAAATTATTATTGCAATCTAACACAAATCATATTCCAGCATAAAATACAAATATTACATAATACTCCTTAGTATATTACAATATAACATATCTCATCACCGTGATATTTAGGTGATTCTGACCCTCCATACTCCTTCGTCTATTATGCTTACAAATCAAAACCTTATTTTCTTCGTAATGCAATGATGATGATATTTTGTTTCTTTGATAAAATCATCACCACACACACACACACACACACACACACACACACACACACACGAATATATAAAGAAACAAATAAATCTTTTTCTCTGTTAATCTGTCGCGACTTTGACAACACATCGTGTCTCATACATCCAGGAGACAACCTCAAATTTATCGTGGAGCGCGTGTATCTTCATAAATTTTTTTTCGTCATACAACGTGTTAAAGCACGTGCGGTACCCTGCCCTCATCAGCTGCCAACTAGGGTGATAACACAGTTTCAGTAGTTCAAGGCCGTACTGCCACTCCTGGTGCTACCAAGCAGCTTTTGCCACTGGACAGGGTATTTAAAAGAAATATATATCTATATATACACAAGATCAACTAAAAGCAGACATTACATTGGACGTTCGTTCATCTTCATTTTAGTGCAGTTTGTGATTTAAAAACGCGTTTACTTTCGGCCGTTGATGTCATAGCAACCGTTTCTTGATGTTGCGTAACTACACGGGAATGGTGGTTATATAATATAGTAAATATCACTTATACATCTATACACGATAATACTCAGATATAACCCCACACACACACACACACATATAAAGAGTTGTACGCAATTTTCTTTTTTTATCTCTTTTTTGCTGTATTTTTTGATTCGTTCGATTTCTTCATTATCTTTCGTTCTCTGCCTGATAATTGTCGTTTATAAAACGTCATGGAACCTCTGGTAACAGACAAGCTTCCATGCTATGAAATATATATAAAAACGAATATATATTTACTTAGTATTATGTAAATGTACATATATATATATATATATATAATGTACACACATATATAAATGGATATATTTATATATACGTAAATACATAGACATATATAGACACGCACTCATATATATACTAGCATATATATATACACACACACACCCATATATTCATATATATACACATACATTCTTTTATATATACACACTCGCGTATATATATATATATATATATATATTGTATAATAAAATTTTTCGATTTTTTCGATTTCTTTTTTATCTTTCGTTCTCTGTCTGATGATTTTCGTTTATAAAACGTCATGAAACCTGAGGTTGCAGACAAGTTTCCATGTTATTTAATATGTGTAAAAACTAATATATATTTACTTAGTATTATATAAATGTACATATATATATATATATATATATATATATATATATATAATGTACACACATATAAATGGACATTTGTATATATATGTAAATATATATTTATATACACGTAAATACATAGACATATATATACTCGCATATATATATATATATATACACACACACACACACCCATATATTCATATATATACACATACATTCTTTTATATATACACACTCGCGTAAATAAATATATATACATTGTATAATAGAATTTTTCGATTTTTTCGATTTCTTTATTATCTTTCGTTCTCTGTCTGATGATTGTCGTTTATAAAACGTCATGAAACCTGAGGTTGCAGACAAGCTTCCATGTTATTTGATATGTGTAAAAACTAATACGTTGAAAAGCTAGATTTGTAGTGAATCTAACAGTATGATAGAAATATGAGGAATGTTGGATAAATCAAACACTCAACGCAGATTAAGATGTGTGATATTTCTTTCGGGCTTTATTTCATCTTCACGAACTTCTTCAAGACAGAGTCGGTTTTCTGAGTTTTTCTATTAAAAAGCATCTAAGGAGGGTAGTGGGCGTATTGTTGTAGCAGGAAAAGTACCCAGTACTTGTTGGTTCGTTGGTTAGATAGTTGATAGTGTTTTACGTCATATCAACCCTTGTATGCTATTAAATGCCAAAATCCTGTTTATATATATATATATATATATATATAAATATATATATATATATATATATATATGTGTGTGTGTGTGTGTGTGTGTGTGTGTGCGCGCACGCGTTTGTGTGTGTGTGTATATATATATATATAATTTGAAAACGATTTTTTAAACGAGCAAGGGATTAATTGTTTGCAGACAGCTGAATGGTTTCAAATTTTACCAACACTAATGATTCTGTTCAATAGTTTTATTTGACCCATAGTTGGTACCTTAACAGGAACTACCACTCCGGGTCAGGTCGGACCTTGTGGTAACGGCAATGAAGGTGTATTCTATATTCCCTAAACATTAATCACACTTGTTTACTCACAAAAAGACACGTGCTTAGAATATTTCGTTGAATGTCAGCGTGGAGTCTTTACCACCTGTCAGGCCGATGTGTCAGGATCCTTGGGGTCAAGAGGTAATGTGAAGGTGCATATGTTACCAAGAAGATACTCTTCTATGTTATTCAGATTAGGTCAGTATGCAAACCCGTCCGTACTTCCCACCAATACTACCCTGCTAGTGAATAGTCAGAATATATAGAGACAATAAATGGATTTGCAAAGAGACAAGTCTTAGTTGAATCAGGTTGAGTCAGAAAAAGAACTTTTCATTCGAAAAAGAAAAAAAGTGATTAATTCTTTATTGTTTATTTGTTTGGGTTTATGGCGTATCAACCTTTGTAGGTTATTTAATGCCAAATCCTCTTTATATATATATATTATATATATATGATTTGGTTTGGTTGGATTTTATGGCATATCAACCTTTGTAGGTTATTTAATGCCAAATCCTCTTTATACATATATATTAGATATATATGATTTGGTTTCGTTGGGTTTTATGGCGTATCAACCATTGTAGGTTATTTAATGCCAAATCCTCTTTATACATATATATTAAATATATATTATTTGGTTTGGTTGGGTTTTATGGCATATCAACCATTGTAGGTTATTTAATTGGTTTTTAAACTGGCTTACTTCGACACTGCAATTCAGCTCGTTAACCATTATGCAACAGGGACTCCCCTGGCCAACATATAAGATAAGAGCGAGAACGAGAAAGAAATGATCGGGCACTATGGCCAGCAAAGTGGAAAACGTCGGATTGCCTCTCCAATAAGGGATCATATAGTAGCAACAATGTTGTTCGTTTGCGTGTTGGCAAGTAATTGTGGTGTGCTGTCACTTGTTCATGAACAGGACCATTAAAGTTGCGTTGTTCATGGTAGCAAAAAGTGACTGTTGTTTCATCTCATTTGTCCCCAATTAGGAGCTCAAAGTCGTGGAGTCGTATTTGCACAAACCAGAATCAGGTGAAGAGAATGAGACGCATAAAATTCTCTGGGATTTTGAGATATAATTAGAGCAGCTAATCCCAGTCAGAAGACCCAGACCTAGGGCTAATTAACAGACCCAGTGATAATCAACAAGAACTGGTAAAAAAAAGTACCTCAAAGTCGTTCATGGTAACGTCGTCATTTTTCAAGTGACAAACTGTCAAGATTGCCAACGAAAAGACCTGGACATGGATACGTAAGGGAAACCTCTAAAGAGAAACTAAATGTCTTCTAATAGCAGCACAAAACAACTCTATGACAATCAATTATATCAAAGCGAAAATCGGCAAGACGCGACAGAATTATAAGTGTAGATTATTTGGTGACAAAGACGAAGTCATTAATCCAATAAGCGAATGTAGCAAACTAGCTCAAAAGGAGTATAAGAGTAGACATGACTGGATGGGAAGGGTGACCCACAAGGAATTGTGCAAGAAGATTAAATTTGTCGCTACTACCAAATGGTAGATGTATAAACCAGAATTTGTCTTGGAGAATGAGACGCCTCAAATTCTCTGAGATTTTGAGATACTAACGAATCGGCAAATTCAAGCCAGAAAACCAGACCTAATGGTCATTAACAAGAAGGAAAAACTTGGATTTTCTTTTCATCGAAGTGTCTACAGCGAACATTTATTACCACAGAGCGAATTCTTGGCACCCTTTCGAGTGACTTGTAAAAGTATGAAGGTGGAAGTGATTCCCAAACAGAGTGGAAAGGTGTAAACAACTCTAGATTATTCTTAGGCAGTTCCCTTCATACTCTACAATCAATTACAAAAATTCCTCCTTGTCATGAACTTAGAAAAACAATTCAAAGTGGTCCCAAGATTTTGGCCGGTAAAGTATATATATATATATATATATAAATATACATAAACCCACCGAACACCTTAAACAAATTAAACTCATCAACCACTGTATTAAGTCTCATTGTTGAAAATGTTGGTCATTTAATTGGTTTTTGTATATATATATATATATATATATGTGTGTGTGTGTGTGTATATATATATGTATATGTACATGTATATATCATCAACTACTACATCAAATCTCATTGTTGAAAATGTAGGTTATTCAATTGTTTTTTTGTGTATATATATATATATATATATATATATATACATATTATTCAGTCCAGATAAAGCGGAGTCGGGAATAATTCCGTCAGGATGAAGTCATTCCACTAGAAATTTAAATTTTCCTGCCTTCTTCAAACCCCTTCTACGCTTCCCTCCTGTGTCTATTCTGTATGTTATTTAATTCATCCATTGGATCTGAAGAAGTCCTGTTTTCTTTGGTGTTATTGATATTTATCAATACCCATAACAGGATGGAAATAAATTTATTATCCTAATGTGACCGATTTTTGTTTTTTCTTAAAGAAATATATATATATATATATATATATCACCAACTACTTCATCAAATCTCATTATTGAAAATGTAGGTTATTCAATTGTTTTTTGTATATATATATATATATATATTAATGTATATGTATATATATATATGCAGGGTGACTAAAAAAAAAACAGAACCCATAAACTTTTTTATTACTTCTACAAAAATAAAGCAAAATAATTCTTAAGTCTTTTCCTTGGTAGACCAGGACATGTTGGTGAATACTATGGTCCTAATTTTTCATGCACAGAATATACTTCATATCTTGAAAAAAAGAAAAGGCTAGAATTAAATTTATGAATTTCAGTCAAAAATATATGGGTTCTGGTTTTTTTTGTTTTTTGTTTTTTTGGTGGGGGTTCACCCTGTATATCATCAACCACTTCATCAAATCTCATTGTTGAAAATAATACAAACTCCCCTAAATCTTTACTTAAACCAAACAAATATGGTGTGCAAGTTCACATCTCCATTCGGAAGTGTCTCTCGAACACCATACGAATCTCTAAAACCTACATTGGCCACACAACAACCACACTTTCCCGTCGTCTAACAGACCACCTCTTTGATACCAGCGCTATCAGACAACATATACCGTATTTGACGCACAGACGTATAAGACGCACCTCAATTTCAGCAGGGCAAATTAAGAAAAAAAAAACAAAGTACTAATATTAAACGTGATGAAATTAATATAATGAGTATTATCAATAACACTTTTAATTTGCATAATAGCCTTTTAAATAATGACAATAGGTATATGAAAGTTACTCTAAAGTCTAAGCTAATAGGAGTGGCCAGGTAGCTAATTTGGGCTGAATATCACAAATTTTAAACCTACACATGGCATATAAGACGCAGGAGAATTTTAAAAGATATTTTAGTAAAAAACAAAAGTGCGCCTTATATGCTGTCAAATAACACAGCAAAAGACAAAAAAACAAAAATAAAAACGCCTGCAAATTCTCGAAGTCATCAGTATTAACAACGATCCACTGAGAATTGAGCAAGAGATTTTAAATTTGACCATTGTGCCAAATGGTATTAGCACAAACCAGAACCAGCTTAAGAAAATGAGACTCATCAAATTCTCTGGAATTTTGAGATACAACTAGAACAGCCAAATCCAGCCAGATTACAAGACAGTTCTAATTAACAGACCTCGTGCTAATTAACAGACCTCGTGCTAATTAACAGACTTCATGCTAATTAACAGATCTCGTGCTAATTAACAAGAACTGGGAAAAAAAGAACCCAAACACCTGCTGATGCATACATCATCTCACTTTATTCATTATAAATAATCGGGCACTTCAGGTAGTGTAATGGTTAACAAGCTTGACTAGCTTACATGCAAGCGTGAATTCGAGTCTCATTGGGTGCTCCATTCATTTGGCCTTGTGCTACATCTAAGCAACAAGCTTTGTAAATTACTACATTACAATTAATCGGTTGAGTGTTCGCGAATTGTCCGGAAACCTGGGGTTCAATCCCAGATCGAGTCATACCAAAGACTGAAATAATAGTACTTGATCCTTCCAAGCTTAACACTCAGATTTATTAGGTATGGATCAAGGGTAAAGTGGGGCAATAAAGGAAAGGAGTAGTGCCCTCACTTACACCCCAGTGTAGTAGCTATTGAAAAAGGAACCTTCGGGTCACCCACGACTAAGGTCACCAGCTTTACTTTATTTTTATGATTATTCGGCTTTTAAGCCTCGACGAGAAAGAATAGAAAGAAAGAAATTACAATTCCTCAAGAGAACGGCTGGTTCAGGTATTCGATTAGTTCTCTCTCTCTCTCTCTCTCTCTCTCTCTCTCTCTCTCTCTCTCTCTCTCTCTCTCTCTATCACGGCATATCTCTGCACCAGTCATGCACACCCCGTCGGCCTGGATTTGATTCTTTGTTTAATGGCCTATCAATGGTTATCTATCGCCGAAGAACGGCAGTAGAACGATTTAACCCGTAGCTGAAGGAGAGGGTAAGAGGGTTCATGAAATTCCCAGGGCATAAGTCCGAAAGTGACTTGAGTTCGAACTCGCTTAACTACGATGCCGCGGTCCTACACTTTAGTTATTACGCAACGGGGAACTAAATCAACCCCACTCTGCACATCGGTCAAAGATATTCTTTTATTTTCCAAGATCTCTGCAGGCATGAACCTATGTGGTCAAACACACGCTGCTGTCTGTACTCGGAGACATCAGTGATATCTTTTATTAAAAACACGATATCAGGAAAGCAAAATGGCAACGAAAATTTGTACAAAATCTGAGAATTCCACAAAATCCAGGAATTTAACAAAATCCGAGAATTCCACAAAATCCGAAAATTCCAAAAAATCAGGGAATTCCTCAAAATTTGGGAATTCAACAGAATCCCGAAATTCCACAAAATCCGAGTATTACACAAAATCCGAGAATTCCACAAAATCATGGAATTCAACAAAATCCGAGAATTCCCCAAAATCCGAGAATTCCCCAAAATCTATGAATTCCACAAAATCCGAGAATTCCACAAAATCAGGGAATTCCTCAAAATTTGGGAATTCCACAAAATCCGAGAATTCCGCAAAATTTGAGAATTCCACAAAATCCGTGAATTCCACAAAATCTATGAATTCAACAAAAACAGGGAATTCCACAAAATCTATGAATTCAACAAAATCCGAGCATTCCCCAAAATCCGAGAATTCCACAAAATCCGAGAATTCCACAAAATCTATGAATTCTACAAAATCCGAGAATTCCACAAAATCAGGGAATTCCACAAAATTTGGGAATTCCACAAAATCCGAGAATTCCACAAAATCTATGAATTCAACAAAAACAGGGAATTCCACAAAATCTATGAATTCAACAAAATCCGAGAATTCCACAAAATCCGAGAATTCCACAAAATCCGAGAATTCCTAAAAATCTAGGAATTCAACAAAATCCGGGGATTCCACAAAATCCGGAGATTCCACTAAATCCGAGAATTCCACAAAATCCATGAAGTCTTTTTAACCCATATATATAAATAGTAATTTGCAAAGCTTTTTGCTTAGATGTGAAACAAGGCCGTATGAATAAGGGCACCTTTCGTCGTGATATTTAACCCTTTTGCTGGGAGAATAGGAAACGTAATGACACGACTGGAGTTTGAAGTCGATTGA
>OY757947.1:9961308-10133808 GCA_963585895.1 Sepioteuthis lessoniana | reverse complement strand
ATATAATAAAAGTCATACATCGCGCACTCCTATAGATTTATATAAAACGCCACATATATTCTATATACAAATATTCCACACCCATAGTCTTTGGAAACCTACTGGATATATATATATATATATATATATATATATATATATATATATATATATGTGTGTGTGTGTGTGTGTGTGTGTGTGTGTGTGTGTGTTGTCAACCACAGACAGACTGTTTCGTTGTATCACAACTCTTTAGTGTGGCTACATACGTAGGACGCTTGAAGCCGGGATCGAAACCCGCCCAACTTAGACTTAGTATCTTACAGCTCACCCATCAGGCGACATACATCAGCTCGGAGATTATAAAGCATTATGTATTAGCTTCCGTTTGTTTAAAATCTACCTTACCGGATACCAGAGTGCTCAATTCATTCGAAGAACTTTGCCTTATGCGAGTGGCAGTTGTTAATTCCTTCAACAGAGTGCTCAACACCCCAGTGGAGAGCGTATATATACGAGGTGCATACGATAACTTTCCAGACTTTTTTCGTATGGGCACTTTTATTGATAGTACGCACATGAAACTCTAGTCCCCTTCGAAGTAATCTCCTCTGGCTGCAATGCACTTGTTGTACCGTTCCAACAACTCCTGGAAGGCCCCATGGAAGTCCTCTTCTGTAAGCATGTCAATGACCTTCGTCACAGCCTCTTTCATCTCCTCAATTCTCTCTGAGCTTAGGAAATAAGCAAAAGTCACAGGGAGCAAGGTCTGGACTTTAGGCAGGGTGACGAACTGTCTTGATGCCCATCTTGGTCTGTTGCAAGGTTGGGGTTGTGGACTGGTGCATTGTCCTGATGGAAATGCCACTGACCTGATTTGAAGAGTGCTGGCCTCTTCCCTAGGAATCTCTTCCTGAACTCCCTTAAAACCTCAACATAGTAACCCTAACCCTAACCCTTTGGCCAATCAGCTCCGGTGTATTGACTTCCTTACTCCTCCCACACTTCTCATCATCCCTCACAGATTCCGTGCCTTCCTTGAATCTCTTATGCCACTCCAAAACTGATGCTCGATTCATGCAAGATGCTCCAAAAGCAGTCTGAAGCATTCCAGACGTTTCTGTGTCATTTTTTTCCAAGTTTAAAATAGAATTTTAATGCACATCGTTCTTTTAAAGTGTCAGATTGCATTTTTGAAATTCACCAGCTGTGACAATCAGGCTTTAGTAGGGTGTATTCTAATTCCTGCGGTAGCTGTTCATTTGAGACTGAAATCATAAAAATTGGTCAGTCGTCTAATAAGATATATAGCAATAACATACTGAATTTTTGAGAGTCTACGACAATTTTAAATGCCCATACGAAAAAAGTCTGGAAACTTACCGTATGCCCCTCGTATATATATATATATATATATATATATATATATATATATATATATATATATATATATATATAGTCTATGAATAAACTCAATAGGAATAATACATAAAGAATATATAGTATTGATATATTCAAATAGAGTGCTCCATGCACGGCTATTTTTAAGTAAGTTGGCGACAGTTGTCGAGGGCGACCTGAAAGCTGCCTTTTCAATAGGTACTACACCGAGGTGAAGAGGAGGGTGCTACTCCATTCCCTAGATTGATCCACTTTACCATTAATCCTACCTTATAATGCTGAGTGTTAAGCAAGGTGACATCAAGTACCATTTTTTGAGACTTTGTTATATATATATATATATATTAATGAAACAAACAAACCCAAAGTCTTAGTCCCGATAGAACTAAAAGAATTAAAAAGTTAACGGCTAACTGACCGGTTTTGTCCTCGCTCAACAGAGCTAAATGGAGGCTATATCGTGTGAGCAAATAAAAGCGGAAATATCTATGATGACGGAGGTAAATATATTTTTTTAACTTTTTAAATAAAAAAAATTATATTAAAAACTATAACTAGCAGACATTCCCTCATTTTTCAGAGAGACAATCTGCCAGACAAAATATGAATTCTCTCCAATACCTTCAGATGAAATGAAGAGCAAAACTTACTCAGAACTGAGAAATCCACACTAAACTTCTCTGCATAGTAACGATTATTTATTAGGTTTTCTGCTATGGAAGACCCGTAAGTATTTCTAAGATTATCCCTCGGCCTCCAATAAAATTGTGTAGTTTCGTAGGAACATCTTGTTTAATTCAAACATCCAGCCTTTGGTTAGTTTTTCCTATATAGCTCAAACTGCAGCAATACCTGAATAAGTAAATTAGAGAATTATGCCACCTTCCGGAAGACCGGGGTTCAATCCCAGGTTGGGTCATACCAACGACTTTAAACATTGTGCTTGATACCTCTTTGCTTAACACTCTGCATTATAAGGTACGTATCAAGGGTAAAGTGGAGCAATCCAGGCAAAGGAATAGCTCCTTCCCCTACACCTTGGTGTAGTAGCTATTGAAAAGGGAACCTTCGGGTCACTCTGGACTAAAGGTCGCCATCTTTACTTTTTACTTAACACTCGGCATTATCAGGTAAGGACCAAGGGTAAAGTGAAGCAATCCAGGGAATGGAGTTACCGGGCCATTGGCCTAATGAGTAGAGTGACTGCCAATGGTCCAGGAGAATGGGGTTCAATCCCAGGTCGATTCATACCAAAGACTCAAAAAATAGTACTTGATGCCACCTTGGCTAACTGTCAGCATTATAAAGGGTAAAGTGGAGCAATCCTGAGTATGGCGTTGCGCCCTCACCTATATTGCGGTGTAGTAGCTTTTGAAAAGGGAGCCTCGACTAAGGTCGCCAACTTCACTTTATGATGATGGGGAAGATCTTCTTTAGAGATAGATGCCAGAATCGGTTTAGGGTGCAGCTGCTATCATCAGGAAGACGAAGACGAAAACGAAACCGGTCAGCTATCCGTTGATTTTTTTTTTTTTTTTTTTTTTTTTTTTTAATTTTTATGCTTTTAATTTAATCATGACTTAGACTTTGGATCTGTTTGTTGCAATAATAAAGTTTTGTACGCATATATATATATATATATATATATATATATATATATATGTGTGTGTGTGTGTGTGTTTGTGTGTGTGTGTGTGTGTGTGTGTTTGTACGTTGGGTGTCAGCTCGCGCACGAGCAAGACCATTTCCTGTTTGTTTTCTCCAAAGAACTGAGTCAGGAAATACTTGTGACAAAGAGAATATTTAGTGTCGATACAGTGTGCATGGAACTAGTTCCACCGTTTGGTAATCAGAGTCAGAGAGACGGTGTGTACGAACAAATTCTACAAGACAGCAAGACTAGGATACCTCAGGTGGTCTTGCTACCTGCTTACGTAGCAATCCACGTCCTCGCGTTATGTGCTAGATGGCCATTGAGCGAGACGCTTTCTCCGCCTTTTAACAGTTCTTGTTTTCATCCTACTGGGTGTTTATCTACTATATATATATATATATATAAAGAGAGAGAAAGAGAGAGAAAAATAGATGGTGGATAAAATGTCAATAGATAGATAGATAGATAGATTTTTTGTTTTGTTTTTGTTTCGTTTTTGTTTTGGACACAGATATTAAGCATGAATACTGTGTAGAAGTCCTCGGCCTCTTTAAAAAAATTAGAAATTTCTATAACGAACAAATCCTGGAAGCAAAACTCCACGAAACAATAGCTGTTCGGCCACTTTCCTCCCATCTCTAAAACAATGCAAATAAGACGAACAAGACATACGGGACACTGCTAGAGAAGCAAGGACGAACACGTAATGGACGTTCTTCTATGGGCCCCTTCACATAGACGTGACTGTATTGGCCGACCAATAAGAACTTACCTACAACAGCTCTGTGCGGACACAGGGTGTAGTTTGGGAGTGATGGATAATAGGGACGAATGGAGAGAGAGACTCTGGGAAATATGTGCTTGCAGCGCAACTTGATAATGATGATGATGACTATTTATATATATACAGGGTGAAACGATGAAATTGTCGTCCTAAAGAAAACAACACTACAGTTTTATTTTAAAACTTTTATTGAAAAAATCAGTCTAGGTAACTTGATTATGTAGTAGAGCTGACATCTATTCAATGTAGCCGCCTTCAGCCTTAATCACCGCCTCGATACGGATCCGGAACTGGGAGCATGCTCCTATCACTCTTGAGATTTGTACATAACTGGCCAACTAGTAGATGGTCTGCAACAAAAAAAGAAAATCGGTTTTCATTAAACGGAAAGGGAATCATGTGGACTTTTCTAGGGCGACAATTCTATCGTTCCACACCGTATATATATATATATATATATATAATCAAGTCGTCCAGAGACCACGCTCCTTGTCGGTCCCCTAAACTACATCCAGTGTCTGCACAGAGCTGATGTACGTAAGTCATTGCTAGGTTTGGTTTGGTTTGGTTTGGTTTTATGGCATATCAACCTTTGTAGGTTATTTAACGCCAAATCCATTTTTATGTAAATAATCTGTTCTATTGAAAACAGTTCAGTTTAGCATAAGTACAGTTTAATTGTGAAAAACATTTCCATTTCAAACTATTCAAGCAGTTATATGTAATAATTCAGTTAAGTGTAAGTACGGTTTAATTGTCAAAAACGTTTCTATTTCAAGCTATTCAGTTTACTCAATTCAGTTTAGCATAAGTATGCTGTTATTTCTATTTAACCCATAGATAGGGCCTTATCAGGTGCTACCACTCCGGGCCAGAGTAGACCTGAGAGCGAAGGCAATGAAGGGGTACTCCGCATTCCCCAAAGCTCCAGCACTGCTGGAACCTCACCATCAGATTGTTTAGTGTCATATCCAGGACACTAGTTAGGGGGGTCTTACCCCTCTGCAGAGGTGCAGTCAGTGTATTCTACAGTCCCAGCTGACTGGGCAAAACACAGACTTAAATGTCAGACAGTTTTATTTCAGATAATTCAGTTCAGCATAAGTACACAGTTTAGACGTCAAAAACAGTTCTACTTCGAGCAATTCAGTTCAGCACTAGTACGCAGTTCCAATGTCAAAACAGTTCGATTTTAAACAATTCAGTTTAGCATAAATACGCAGTTTAAATGCAAAAATCAGTATAGTGAAAGAAGCACAGTTTAGTTCTATTTAACCCATAGATAGGACCCTTATCAGGTGCTACCACTCCGGGCCAGAGTGGACCTGGGAGCGATGGCAATGAAGGGGTACTCTGCATTCCGCAAAGCTCCAGCACTGCTGGAACCTCACCATCAGATTTAGTGTCATATCCAGGACACTCGTTAGGGGGGGTCTTACCCCTCTGCAGAGAAGCAGTCGGTGTATTCTACAGCCTTCTCAGCCGACTGGGCAAGTAAGTCATTGCTAATCAGCCAACACAAATACACACACGGAGTACACACTGATACACATACGCATATGTAACAGTAAATATATGTAAACATACACACATATGTGTAAGTACGGGTGTACATTTACGTAAACGACCTCTCTTCTCACTAAATGAAAAAAAATTTTTTAACTCGCTTCTCAATGATAAAACGTAACATAAGCAAAATAAGTGACAACAACCATTTTTTTTTTTTTTTTGTCAAGTTTAAATGACAGAAAATTCTATTTCTAGTACGTCGCCAGAACATTTTACTTTTACCTTAACTATCCTCTTTAATATATTTCTATTTCTGTCCTGCTAGCATAAAAGTCTTTTATATGGAACAGAAGCCTCACCACTAAATACAGTTTAGTCTCATGCCCAAGAAACCCTTCCCTGTAGGGTATACTGCCAACGTATTCGAACACAGACAAAGCGGCCTATAAGAGGTTCCGTCAATGAATCAATAATCTAGTTTGCTCAGTCGGCTTGGAGGGGCTGCAGAATGCACCGACTGCATCTCTGCAGAGGGGTAAGACCCCCCCAACGAGTGTCCTAGATATGACACTAAACAATCTGATGGTCAGGCTTCAGTAATACTATACCTTAGGGGAATGAGGAGTACCCCTTCATTGCCACCATTCCCAGCTCCACTATAGCCCGGAGTGGTAGCACCTGATAAGGATCCTATCAATGGGTTAAATAGAACTAAACAGCGGTTGGGGGCATTCAAACTGCGTATTTATCCTAAACTGAATTGTTTAAAATAGAACTGTTTTGACACCTAAACTGTGTGTAAACAAAAAACTCTGTACTTATGCTATACTGAATTATTTGAAATAGAACTGTTTTGAAATCTAACTGTATATAAACAAAAAACTCTGTACTTATGCTAAACTGAATTGTTTGAAATAGAACTGTTTTGAAATTTAACTGGATATAAACAAAAAACTGTACTTATGCTAAACTGAATTGTTTGAAATAGAACTGTTTTGACATCTAAACTGTGTGTAAACAAAAAACTCTGTACTTATGCTGAACTGAATTGTTTGAAATAGAACTGTTTTGAAATTTAACTGTGTGTAAATAGAACTGTACTGATACTAAACTGAATTGTTTGAAACGTTTATCAAAAAGACTCAATTCGGTGTTAAATGACCCAAAAAGTGTTGATATTCCGTGAAACAAAATAACTAACCAACCAATCAATAATCTTGTAATCCTCAGTACACAATTCTTACCACTGAGTTTTATTTTTTTTATAGCGAGGGTAAATATGGCGGGATTCTCAAGTCGTTTCTTGAATGAGGACAGATATTGATTATAACAGAAACATACTTACTATATCTTCTGCATTTTTAAAAATAGTTTCGTCTCCATTAATATACTGTTTATTTTCTATCTTTTCCCTGATCATTCATTATATTATTCATGTCTATTTCTAGTAACAGTCAATTTGATTGGCTGAAATACTGTCCTATCATATCGTAGTATCTGTTCGTCTTTAATTCATCGGAATTGAAAAACAATTTTTTGGAGAATGTAGAAATTATCTGTTTGGGTTTTATGGCATATCAACATTTGAAGGTTATTTAATGCCAAATCCTCTTTATACATATTAAATATATATGATTTGGTTCGGTTGGGTTTTATGGCATATCAACCACTGTAGCTTATTTAATGCCAAATCCTCTTTATGCATATATATTAAATATATATGATTTGGTTTGGCTGGGTTTTAAGGCATATCAACCATTGTAGGTTGTTTAATGCCAAATCCTCTGTATACATATATATTAAATATATATGATTTGGTTAGGTTTTATGGCATATCAACCATTGTAGGTTATTCAATGCCAAATCCTCTTTATACATATATATTAAATATATATGATTTGGTTAGGTTTTATGGCATATCAACCATTGTAAGTTATTTAATGTCATATCCTTTTTATACATATATTAAATATATCTAAACACATTTCTTAACACATTTAGAAGAGCTTATTTATTTATTTATTTATTTATTGCACACCTAATTTCAAACAATTCAGTTTCTTGTTTACACAGTTATTGTTTTAAATACAGTTTTTTTTTTACGCAGATTTAAATGATCAAACAGTTCTGTTTCAAACAATTCAGTTTAGCACAAGTACGCATTTTTTTTTTTTTTTTTTTTTTACGCACAGTTTAATTGAAAAACAGTTAACTTAACACAATACAGTCAAGCTTAGTTTAGTTCTATTCAACTCATAGATAGGACCCTATCAGTTGCTACTACTCCGGGCCAGACACTCGTTGGAGTAGTCTTACCCCTCTGTATTCTGCAGTGTATTCTGCAGCCCCAGCCAACTGGGAAAGTAGGAATTATATATACTGGCAGACACATATAGACAGACACACACATACGCGTATATATACAGGGTGCATTCAATAAGTTTCCAGGCTTTTTGAACAGGCATTTGAAATTGTCGTAGACACTCGAAAATTCAGTATGTTATTGCTATATATTTTATTAGACGACTGGCCAATTTTTATGATTTCAGCCTCAAATGAACAGCTATAGCAGCAATTGGAATACACCCTACTAAAACCTGATTGTCTCAGCTGGTGAATTTCAAAAAGGCAATCTGGATGTGCGGACACTTTAGAAGAACGATATGCCATAAAATTTTTCTTGAAACTTGGAAAAAATGATGCCACAGAAACGTCTGGAATGCTTCAGACTGCTTTTGGAGCATCTTGCATGAATCGAGCCTCTGTTTTTGAGTGGCATAAGAGATTCAAGGAAGGCAGGGAGTCTGTGAGGGATGATGAGAGGTGTGGGAGGAGTAAGGAAGTCAATACACCAGAGTTGATTGGCCAAAGAGTTAGGGTTAGGGTTGAGGTTGAGGTTTTAAGGTAGTTCTGGAAGAGATTCCGTCGGAGGAGGCCAGCACTCTTCAAATTGGGATAATGGCTTTTCCACCAGGACAATACACCAGTCGACAACTCACAGACTATTGGCATCAAGACAGTTCCTCAACCTCCCTATAGTCCAGACCTTGCTCCCTGTGACTTTTGGTTATTCCCTAAGCTCAGAGGCTGTTGTTACGAGCCAATTGAAGAGATGAAAGAGGCTGAAACGAAGGTCATTAACACGTTTACACAAGAAGACTTCGATGGGGCCTTCCAGAAGTTGTTGGAATGGTACAACAAGTGCATTGCTGCCGGAGGAGATTACTTCGAAGGGGACTAGAGTTTCATATGTATACTATCAATAAAAGTGCCCATACGAAAAAAAGTCTGGAAACTTATTTAATGGTCCTTGTATATATATATATATATATATATATATATATATATATATATATTCATAATGCATAAACACTCGATATATATATATATATATAATTAAATAATAATGAAAAATTTTGTCTGCATAATTTATATAAGATCTTTTCAAGTTTTCTGGTAAGTGTCTTACTTTCAGGTTGGAATTTGAAGATGAATTTCCCTAAATTGTCCCTTGCACTTTTGGACCCTTTATAGGCCATCATCAAAGGTTGCTTGTAAGGTGTTTTTGTTTTTTAAAGAGTTTTGAAAGTTTATACCATAGCAAAAATATGTGAATGCTGAGTTGGATAGAACAGAGGAACTGATGTATTTAAAAAGGGAACGTTGTTTAAAAGGGAACGTTATCAACGGAAATAGAATACTATAGGAACACCTGATGATGGTCTATGAAGGGTCTGAAAGCACTCGGGACAATTTGGGGAAATTCATCTACCTGGGTCTATATAATACACTGACTGCATCTCTGTAGAGGGTTTAACCTCACCGAACGCGTGTCCTGTGGCACAGTCGGCTAGGGGTTGTGGTTGGTTGGTTGTTTGGGTTTTATGGCATATCAACCTTTGTAGGTCATTCAACGCCAAATTCTGTCTATATATACATACATATTCAACCAAAGATTTCAAAACGAATATTAAGGTAGGTAAAATTTTCTATTTGCAGGATTTCATTTGTTTGCACAAGATTAACCAGTTTTAAGTTGTCATATTTTTTGGTACAACTCTGTCTCTCTCAAGAAGGACAGAATGTCATCTATTTTGACCTTCTTGAACAAATCGGTTAAGTTATTTACTTTGAAAAATCGCTTTCTGATAACAGCGAAGGTTCTGCATTCTATAAGAATGTGTTTAACCGTGCAAGTTGTCTGACAGGTTAAATACTGTGGTTGTGGTTCCTGTTTCAAAATGAAAGAGTGAGTAAGCCTTGTATGACCAATTTGCAATCGGGATATAACAACTTGGGGTTGTAGAATACACTGATTGCATCTCCGTTGAGGGGTTAGCCTCACGCAACGAGTGTCGACTGGGGCTGTAGAATACGCAACGAGTGTCGACTGGGGCTGTAGAATACGCAGTCTGTTTTTCTGCAGTCTGTTTTTCTCAACAACGAGTGTCCTGGATATGACGCAAAACAATCTGACGGTCAGGCTCCAGTCAGGCTACAGCTTTTGGGGATGCGGAGTACCCCTTCACTGCTATCGCTTTCAGATCCACTCTGGCCCGAAGTGGTAGCACCTGGTAAGGTCCTATCAATGGATTAAAAAGAACTGAACTATGTACTTATACTCAACTGAATTGTTTGAAATAGAACTGTTTTGACATTTAAACTGTGTACTTACGCTAAACTGAATAGTTAGATATAGAACTGTTTTTTATGAATAAAAATGGATTTGGCATTAAATAACCCACAATGGTTGATGTGCCATAAAACCAAACTAAATTCATCATTAGTTACATGAAGCCTTAAAACTGTGTGCCAACAAATGATGACTTGCATATAGCCATAATTAACTGAAATTATATTATTTTTCGTAGATTGTTAGTATTTGATAAGAATACTTCAAATGATAAAACAGAGAGATCGACGAGAATACCCAAGAAAGTCTTGGTGGGTAAGAGGAAACTTGCAATCCTTCAGACTCCAGTGAAAGATTACTAGCTAAAACTGATATAAAAAAAGATCATATATATATTGTCATCCACAGACAGACTGTTTCATTCTATCAGAACTCTTCAGTGTAGCTAGACACGTAGGACGCTTGAAGCTGGGATCGAAACCCGTTCAACTTTACTTAGAATCAGACCGCTCGGCCAACAAGCGTACCACGTTGGCTAAGGGAATTATAAGGTATTATGTAGCAACGGCATATATATATATATATATATATATATATATATATATATATATATATATATTACATGAAGGTGTGGTTGACCAGGGTTTCATGTTTCAGCCGCTCGGCCAACAAGTACTACATTTGCCTAAGGGAATTTTTAAGGTATTATGTAGTAACAGCAGCAGCCGTTTGTTTATATTTTTACCCTATCGGCTACCAGAGTGCTCAATTCTTTCGAAGAGTTTTGCATTATGCGATCGGCGGCCGACAATTCCTTCACCAGAGTGCTCAACCCCCATGGGGGAGCGTATATATTGTCATCCATAGACAGACTGTTTCGTTCTATCAGAACTCTTCAGTGTGGCTATACACGTAGGACGCTCGAAGCCGGGATCGAAACCCATCCAACTTTACGTTAGACTAAGTCTCAGACCGCTCATCAAGTGAATAGCCCGGGAGACCAGGGTTCAATCCCTGGTCGAGTCATGCCAAAGACTCAAAAATGGTACTTGATGCCACCTTGCTTAACACTCAGTATTATAAGGTACGTAGCAAGGGCAAAGGGGAGCAATCCAGGGAATGGAGTAGCGCCCTCCCCTACACCACAGTGTAGTAGCTATTGAAAAGAGAGCCGTCGGGTCACCCTTGACTAAGGTCGCCAACTTTACTTACTTTATATCACCAATAGCCTTGAAGATCGGGGTTCAATCCTAATTCAAATCATACCAAAGACTCAAAAAAATGGTACTTGGTACTTCTTTACTTAACACCCAGCATTATAAGACACGGATCAAGGGTATGTGGAGCAATCCAGGGGTGTAGTAGCTACTGAAAAAGGAGCCTTCAGGTCATCCTCGACAACAGTCAGCCAACACACACACACACACATTCGAATAAAGGGTATATATGATAAATGAAGAAACTTATGCCAAAAGAAATATTTTATCATTAACATAAGTTCCATTGCTTCCTAGAATCTCATTCCATCTGTCAACAAGCTTATAGATTCCATGCTTGTAAAACCCTTGAGGTTTTGATGCAAAATATGAGACCAATTTGTATTCAACTTCTGTTGATGTCAACTTAAGACCATCCAAATGATTCTGTTATTCCCTACACAAATGATAATCAGAAAACGGAAAGTCTGGAGATCATGGAATATGAAGCTATTTTTACCCAAAGAAATCTTTCCAGAGAGATCTTTAATCAATGGAGCTGTTTGATGATAGGCATAATCATAATGGAGAATGACTCTCTTTCTGTTAATTAAGGAGGGATGTTTTTGTCCAAAGCTTTTTTCAAATGACGAAGTTTATTGCAGTAGAGATTAGAGGTGATTGTTTGATTATTTTCTAACAGTTCGTAATGGACAATTCCTTGAATATTCCACCAACATTATCTTCTTTGGAAGAAGTCTACCTCTCAGCTGCTAAGCAGATCTGTTTTCTCGACTGATCCACTGACGACGACGTTTAACGATATGAAAAAGAATCCACTTTTCATCACTAGGAACCAGCGGGTCTAAAAAAATGTATCTGAGGGTGTCGTGTAAGCAATGATTAACAACAAGCGATAACAAGATCATTTGGATAGTCTGAGGTTGATATCAAGGGAAGTGGTTGAACGCGAGTTGGTCTCATATTTTGCATGAAAATCTAAAGAATTTTACAAGTATGACATCTATAAGCTTTTTGAAAGATGGAATTAGATTCTAAGAAGCAATGAAACTGATATTTCTTCGTAAACAATTACGTCTTCAAGTAACTATTCTTAGTAGAAATAATTTGCACACAGTAATATGGTTTGAAGTATTCCTATCTAATACAAATAATTTTTAAACAGATCTATATGACCAAAAGATGAGAGCCTATCTGGCAATACCATTCTGGCCAGAGTAGACCTGGAAGTAATGGTGATAAAAGGGTAAGCCACACTCTCTAGAGATCTACACCTGGAGTCTCACCACTAGATTCAGTTTAGTGAAATGACCGGGATAACCCTTTGAGGAGGAGGCTTTTCTTTCCGCAGATGATGCAGAGGACAGGGTGATAGATAGATAGATAGATAGATAGATAGATAGATATGAACAGAACTAGATAGATAGATAGATAGATAGATAGATAGATAGATAGATATGAAGAGAACGAGACAGATAGATAGATATGAACAGAACTAGATAGATAGATAGATAGATAGATAGATAGATAGATAGATAGATAGATAGATAGATATGAACAGAACGAGATAGATAGATAGATAGATAGATAGATAGATAGATAGATATAAACAGAACGAGATAGATAGATAGATAGATAGATAGATAGATAGATAGATAGATAGATAGATAGATATGAACAGAACGAGATAGATAGATAGATAGATAAATAGATAGATAGATAGATAGATATGAACAGAACTAGATAGATAGATAGATAGATAGATAGATAGATAGATAGATATGAACAGAACTAGATAGATAGATAGATAGATAGATAGATAGATATGAACAGAACGAGATAGATAGATAGATAGATAGATAGATAGATAGATAGATAGATAGATAGATAGATAGATAGATAGATAGATATAAACAGAACGAGATAGATAGATAGATAGATAGATAGATAGATAGATAGATAGATAGATAGATAGATATAAACAGAACGAGATAGATAGATAGATAGATAGATAGATAGATAGATAGATAGATAGATAGATATGAACAGAACTAGATAGATAGATAGATAGATATGAACAGAGCGAGATAGATAGATAGATAGATAGATAGATAGATAGATAGATAGATAGATAGATATGAACAGAACTAGATAGATAGATAGATATGAACAGAACGAGATAGATAGATAGATAGATAGATAGATAGATAGATAGATAGATAGATAGATAGATAGATAGATAGATATGAACAGAACTAGAGAGATAGATAGATAGATAGATAGATAGATAGATAGATAGATAGATAGATATGAACAGAACTAGACAGATAGATAGATAGATAGATAGATAGATAGATAGATAGATATGAACAGAACTAGACAGATAGATAGATAGATAGATAGATAGATAGATATGAACAGAACGAGATAGACAGATAGATATGAACAGAACTAGATAGATAGATAGATAGATAGATAGATAGATATGAACAGAACGAGACAGATAGATAGATAGATAGATAGATTGTATTTACAATTTCGAATGGACACAGCAACTAACTTCTTTCCTGATTTCGTGAGTAAATTCACTTGTCAGAATCGTCTTGTTACAAACGCGGCAATGATTTGTCCGTTTTTCGGTCTGGTATGAGAAGAACAAAAAGACAACAGGCGAATATTAAGACAAAAAAAAATTTGAAAGAATAGAAAATAGTTTGCTTCCGATCATTTTCTTTTCCATCTTTTAAATAATTTATTTTCTGTTAACCATTTTTCCCTTTTCTTTTCAACTCTATATTATCTTCTTTTTTTCTCAACACGTAAATTAAGTTATTGCTATTTCTACAGAGACAAGATGGCGACCGACCGATTGTTGCTATGTCAAAACCATTGTATTTGATCAACCCTCAATTTACTTCACCAATGGCTAGGACGTATTCACTA
The DNA here is from genome assembly GCA_963585895.1 of Sepioteuthis lessoniana. Classification (NCBI taxonomy): domain Eukaryota; kingdom Metazoa; phylum Mollusca; class Cephalopoda; order Myopsida; family Loliginidae; genus Sepioteuthis; species Sepioteuthis lessoniana. The sequence goes on along the minus strand of OY757947.1, from coordinate 10,119,688 downwards.
TTCATTTTATTTTATTTCATTTTTGCCTGGATATGATTGCAGCCTAATTTTTGGAATTGCCAATTCGAAAAATTGGACTACTTCACAACAGCCAACAAATTCCTCTAATATACATTGTTCGAAGTTATTATAAGCGTTTAATTGGTTGGTTGCTTGCTTGGTTTTATGGCACATCAACATTTTTGGGCTATTCAATGCCAAAACCATTCGTTCCTCAAGCAATTATATGGTTTTATATTAGACATTCTTTTAACGGACCTTTACAAAATACAGTTGAAATACACACACACACACACACACACACACACACACACACACACACACACACACACACACCTATATATATATTCTCTAAAAAAACAACAATCAGTCACATTAAGATAATAAATTTATTTCCATCCTGTTAAAAAGCATTGATATAAATAAATCAATGCACTAAAAAATCAACATATATATATGTATATATATCATTGGCATAGCGGGTAGAGTGTTCGCCAATAGTCCGGAAGACCTGGGTTCAATCCCAGGTCGCGTCATACCAAAAACTTTTAAAATGGTACTTGATACCTCCTTGCTAAACAGTCAGCAGTATAAGGTACTTATTAAGGGTAAAGTGGAGTAATCCACTTGGGTGTAGTAGCTATTGAAAAGGGAGCCTTCTGGTCACCCTCGACTACAGTTGTCAACAACAACAAAAATATATACAAAGAAGTTTTTTCTTACTATCTCAGTTTAATCCAACTATCCATTTACGTATCCCAGTATAAAAACGTTTTTTGCAATCTAAAAAACTTTTTAAAAAGACATTCATTATATTTGCAACCAAGATGATGGCCTATGAAAGGTCCGAAAGCGCTCGGGAGATTTTCGGTAAAGTCATGTACCAATTCACATCTAAAATCAAAGCACTCGTCAAGAATTTTGAAAGAATCCAAATAAAATTACGTTGACAAGTGTCTTTATTATATATATATATATATATATATATATATATTCATCATACAACGTGTGAAAGCACGTGCGATGCCCTGCCCTCATCAGCCGACAACCAGGATGATAACATAGTTTCGGTAGCTCAAGGCGGTACCAAGCAGCTTTCGCCACTGGACAGGCTATGAAAAGATTTATATATATATATATATATATATATATATATATATATATATATATATATATATATATATATATATATATATATATATATATATATATATATATATATATATATATATATATGTGTGTGTGTGTGTGTGTGTTGTGTGTGTGTGTGTGTATATATATATATATATATATATATATACGCCAGATCAATCAATAGCAAAGACTACATTGGACGTTCATCTTCATTCTTAGGTGCCCGTGGTGTAATCGTGGAGGTGCCCGTGGTGTAATCGTTATCATCATAGGAAATGGACACGGCGACACGAGTTCAAATCCTGGACGAGACTGATTGCATTTCACATAGCACTAATACCCTTGGGAAAGGTATGAATCCAATTATTCTCCCTCCAGCTATGGGTAAATAGTAGGACAGACTGGGTTCTTCAGCCTTGGTGAGGCAACTAGTCTGGGAGACGGAAAACTCTGAATTCAAACCTGTTAAACTCCGCTTAAAAGATTGACCTTGTGTCATATCCTGCCCGAGCGGAGGAGTTGGGTAAATAGGATCTTCATTCTTAGTGTGCAGTTTCTGATTTTTAAAAAAAGCGTTTTCTTTCGGCCGTTGATGTCATTACGCGTTTACAGTAACCGTTTCCTGATGTTACGCAATCATAAATATATATATATATTTAATAATGTTTGATTCAATAATAAAGATGCATTTTGTCTATATAATTTTATTAGGATCCTTTCAAGTTTCCTGACAAGTGCTTTGGTTTTAGGTTGGAGTTAGTAGATGAATTTACTGAAATTGTTCTGAGCGCTTTCGGACTCTTCAATTTCGGTAAATTCATCTTTATATATAAATTATATATATATATGATCTGATTTAATTGGGTTAGTTTTCCAGGAAAATCAACCTTTGTAGGTTATTTAATGCTAAATCCTCTTTATATATATATATATATATATATATTAAATATATGTGATTTGGTTTGGTTTGGTTTGGTTTTGGAAATTTACTAAGCTTTTTGCTTAGATGTGGCACAAGGCCATAGGAAAGGGGCACCCAATGAGACTCGAACTCACTCGTGTAGGTTTGCTAGTCGAGCTTGCTAACCATTACACCACCAGAGGCGCCTTGGTTTGGTTTGGTTTTATGGCATATCAACCCTGGTAAGTTATTTAATACCAAATCCATTTTTATACAAATAAACAGTTCTAATTCAAACAATTCAGTTTAGTATAAGAACATAGTCTAAACAAACAGTTAAATGTAAAAACACTTGATTTCAGACTATATAGTCTAGTGTAATTACCATTTAGTTCTACTTGACCTATAGATAGGACCCTATCAGGTGCTACCACTCCGGGCCAGAATGACCTGAGAGCGATGGCAATGCAGGGGTACTCTGCATTCCCCAAGTTCCAGCATTACTAGAGACTCACCACCAGATTGTTTAGTGTCATATCCAGGACACTCGTAGAGGGAGTCTTAACCCTCTGCAGAAATCAGTTGACGTATTCTACAGCACTTGCCGATTGATATGTAGATATACGATGAACGTGATTCCCTAAAATATCCCTTGAAAGGTTGACATGCCATTAGAATATGTATGGTTCCAAGAATTCCTGTCTAATTATAATTTCCGAAAAAAAATCAATTAGACCCTAAAAGATTGGACCTGTGTATAATGGCAGCAAAGAGATACCCAACACGCCCAGGAACTCCAGAACTTTTTTTTTAATGGTAGCGTCTTGCCTCACGTATTTTAAGCCCCGGTGTCAAAGTAGACCCACAGAAAGAAAGAAGTTGTTTTTTTTTAATAAAACGTGCCAGCTCCACCAGATTCAATAAGTCTTGCATGCACGAATAGTGTGATAAATGTCAATTTATATGCACGAGGATCATTAAATAAGTTTCCAGACTTTTTTCGTATGGGCACTTTTATTGATAGTACACACATAAAACTCTAGTTTCCGAAGTAATCTCCTCCGGATGCAATGCATTTATTGTACCATTCCAACGACTTCTGGAAGGCCCCATGGAAGTCCTCTTGTGTGAGCGTGCCAATGACCGTCGTCCCAGCCTCTTTCATCTCCTCAATTATCTCATAACGACAGCCTCTGAGCTTAGGGAATAACGAAAAGTCACAGGGACCAAGGTCGGGACTATAGGGAGGGTGACGAACTGTCTTGATGCCCATCTTGCTCAAATACCCTGTGATAAGGATGGAGTTGTGGACTGGTGCATAGTCCCGGTGGAAATGCTACTGAGCCGATTTGAAGAGTGCTGGCCTCTTTCAGAACTCCCTTAAAAACTCAACATAGTAACCCTAACCCTAACTCTTTCGCCAATAAACTCAGGTGTATTGACTTCCTTACTCCTCCCACACCTCTCATCATCCCTCACAGACTCCCTGCTTTCCTTGAATCCCTTATGCCACTCCAAAACTGATGCTCGATTCATGCAAGATGGTCAAATAGCAGTCTGAAGCATTCCATATATTTCTGTGGCATTTTCCAAGTTTAAAACAGAATTTTATTGCATATCGTTCTTCTAAAGTGTACTCACGTCCAGATTGCGTTTTTTAAAATTGACCAGCTGTGACAATCAGGCTTTAGTATGGTGTATTCCAATTCCTGGTGTAGCTGTTGATTTCAACCTGAAATCATAAAAATTGGTCAGTCATCTCATAAGTTGTATAGCAATAGCATAGTGAAAATTCAAGAGTCTACGACAATTTTAAATGCAAGTACAAAAAAGTCTGGAAACTTATTGAAGGCACCATGTATATTATAGATATCACCACGTTTGTACATTTGGAAACTCCCCCTAAAGTCCCGAATATACCGATCCCGAAAACTATTAATTACCAACTAGACATCAAACTAGAACAGTTTACACAAGATAAAATTAGCGTAGAACTAACAAAATTTAAAACAGAAAAGCTGGCGACCTCGACAAAATACCCCCAGATGTATGGAATACTAGGAAATTCGATGACATACTGCTCCGATTCTGCAACGCAGAATATTACCAGAAAACAATAGAGAGATCGACAAAAAGTTGCATCCCCTTCCTTTTCCAATAAAGGTAATCTCGGAATCGGTAAGGACTACCAAGTCGTAACTCTGACTTCCATAGCGTCAGCCGCTCCTCAGTCACATCGAACCAGAAATTTAGAAAATTCTTAGAAAAAATCAAAATGGTTCACAGAAAAATCGATCCACGACTTCAAAGATTCTGATAGTCTGTCGAATTATGGAAGGAGTTCGTGCAAAAAAAATTCGAGGCGACACTCGTGTTTTCAAATTTCTCCAAGGCATTTGATTCCATCCACAGATGAAAGATGGAGCAAATACTTCTAGCTTACGGTCTCCCCAAAGCTATAATATGATACTTTATATTAACACAAAAGCCACGGTTCTTTCACCGGATGAAGACACAAGCTTCTTCGACATTGTTGCTGGGGATATATTTTAGCACCATATTTGTTTATAATCTACCAAGACTACGTACTTTGAATGTCGATAGATCTAATGAAAGAAAATCGCTTTACACTTAAAAAAGCAAGTAGATGGCACGCCGTAGAAACTATTACGGACGCAGACTATGCAGATGATCTAGCGCGTCTTGTAAATGCACTTGCCCAAGCCGAATCCTTGCTGCATAGTCTGAAGCAGAGAGCAGGATGCGTTGGCCTCCACGTGAATGCAGACAAAACGGAGGACTTGCGTTTTAATCAAGAAGGAAATATCTCGAACTCTAAATGGCGCTTCTCTGAAATTAGTGGATGAGTTAACGTACCTCGGAAACCGGGTCCCATCTACGGAAAGTGGCATTAATAGTCACCGAATGAAAGCATGAACCACTATCGATAAGATATTAGACATATAGATGTCTGACCCATCTGATAAAACAAAACGGGATTTCTTCCCAGCAGCGCTTGTGTCATTACTATTGTACGGAGGCACCGCACGGACGCTGACAAAACGTATATAGAAAAAGCAAGACGGGAACTGTACAAGAATACTACGACTTATATTAAACATATCCTGGAAGCAACACCCCACAAAACAGCTGTTGTACGGCCACTAACTGCCTATCTATAAAACCATCCAAGTAAGTCGAACAAGATATGTGCAATACTGCTGGAGAAGCAAAGACAAACTCATATGTGGCATTCTTCTATGGACTCCTACACGGCCTCCCACCTCCCATCTCACAAACCATCCAAGACGAACAAGACATGCGGGACACTGATGGAGAAGCAAGGACCAACTCATAAGTGACGTTCTTCTATGGATCCCTACACGGCCACACACCTCCCATCTCACAAACCATCCAAGTAAGATGAACAAGACATGTGGGACACTGCTTGAGAAGCAAGGACCAACTCATAAGTGACGTTCTTCTATAGACCCCTACACGGCCACTTACCTCCCATCTCACAAACCCTCCAAGTAAGATGAACAAGACATGTGGGACACTGCTGGAGAAGCAAGGACCAACTCATAAGTGACGTTCTTCTATGACCCCTACACGGCCACTTACCTCCCATCTCACAAACCATCCAAGTAAGACGAACAAGACATGTGGGACACTGCTGGAGAAGGAAATACGAAATCATAAGTGACGTTCTTCTATGGACCCCTACACGGCCACTTACCTCCCATCTCACAAACCATCCAAGATGAACAAGACATGTGGGACACTGCTTGAGAAGCAAGGACCAACTCATAAGTGACGTTCTTCTATAGACCCCTACACGGCCACTTACCTCCCATCTCACACACCATCCAAGTAAGACGAACAAGACATGTGGGACACTGCTGGAGAAGGAAATACGAAATCATAAGTGACGTTCCTCTATGGACCCCTACACGGCCACTTACCTCCCATCTCACACACCATCCAAGTAAGACGAACAAGACATGCGGGACACTGCTGGAGAAGGAAATACGAAATCATAAGTGACGTTCTTCTATGGACCCCTACACGGCCACTTATCTCCCATCTCACACACCATCCAAGTAAGACGAACAAGACATGTGGGACACTGCTGGAGAAGGAAATACGAAATCATAAGTGACGTTCTTCTATGGACCCCTACACGGCCACTTACCTCCCATCTCACACACCATCCAAGTAAGATGAACAAGACATGCGGGACACTGCTTGAGAAGCAAGGACCAACTCATAAGTGATGTTCTTCTATTGATCCCTACACGGCCACTTACCTCCCATCTCACAAACCATCCAAGTAAGACGAACAAGACATGTGGGACACTGCTGGAGAAACAAGGACGAACTCAAAAAGGACGTCCTTCTATAGACCCCTTCACATAGACATGCCCGGGGTGGCAAAATAAGAACTTACCACAGCTCTGTGCAGACACAGGGTGTAGTTGGAAAGACCCGCCGAGAGCGATGAATGATTGGGACGAATGGAGAGAGAGAGTCAGGGAAATTCGTGCTGGCAGCGTGACTTGATGAGGATATATATATATATATATATACATAATCATCAAATCATGCTGATAGCATGAAATTCCCTGATTTCTTTCTCTCTCTCTCTCTCTCTCTCTCTCTCTCAATCGTCCGTCGCTCCTTGTACGTCCTCTAGACGGTATCCAGTGACCTCACAGAGCTGATATAAGTCCTTACTGGTTGACCAATACTGGTGTGCCCATGTGTTGGAGTTCATAGTATAACGTCGCTTATGAATTCGTCCTTACTCAACCAGCATTGTCCTTCATATCTTGTTCGTCTGACTTGGATGCTTTGTGAGATGGGAGACAAGTGACCGTACAGATGCTGTTACTGTGGGGTGTTGCTTCCAGAATTTGTTCAGAACAGCGCGTAACATTCTTGTATAGTTCCCTTCTAGCTTTTTCTCCATGCTTTTCGTCAGCATCCAGGTGGTGCATCCATACAGTAGCACTGACGCTGCCACAACCTGGAAGATATCCCGATTAATTTCATCAGAGATCATATTTCCATTTGATCGATAACCTGTTAATAGCAGTGCACGCCTTCGCTAGACCTATGCCGTCAATATATATATATATATATATATGTGTGTGTGTGTGTGTGTGTGCTTTTAAGTATGCGTGGACGGGTGCATAGATGAGAGCCTAAGTATGTGTATGCATGTGTATGGTTTAGAATGTGTTTGTATGTGACTGGTGTATGTACGTTTAAGAATGAGTCTATGTTTTAGTAAGTACACGTGTGTGCATATGCGTGTGCGTCTAAGCATGTATGCACGTGATGTAGTATGTCTATGTAAGTATGTGCGAGTGTGTATATGCTTAAAAATGTGTGTGTGTGTGTGTGTGTGTGTGTGTGTTTAAGTAAATGTGTGTGCGTGCATCTTTAACACTGCATATACGTGTGCATTTGGGAGTGCCTAAGAATGTGTGTATGCACTTGTGTTTTTAAGAATGTTTGTGTATGTGTGTGTATGTGTATGTTTTAGCATGTGTGTATGTGTGTGTGTGTGTGTGTGTATGTGTGCGTGTGTGTGTGTGTGTGTGTGTGTGGATTTCATCGACGTTTAAAAAAAAAAAAAAATCCAAACACGGAAATTGTGTTCCATCTCTTCGACTAAAATCGGCTATCGCCCACTTGCAGGAAGTGAAGGCATTTCCGATTCCCAAGACACTCGATTTCGGCGTTGCAGACAACGATCTACAAAAATGCTACGCCTGAAGATTAAGGAACAGGACAAAAATACTTAAAAACACTCAACCTATCTATCAATATATATATATATATATATATATATATAATATATATATATATATATATATATATTGTCATCCACAGACAGACTGTTTCGTTCTATCAGAACTCTTCAGTGTGGCTAGACACGCAGAACTCTTCAGTGTGGCTAGACACGCAGGACGCTCTTCAGTGTGGCTAGACACGCAGGACGCTCGAAGCCGGGATCGAAACCCGCCAAACTTTACGTTAGATTAAGTCTCAGACCTCTCGGCCACCACGTCTGTTCATATCTCTCCGAATCTATCGATCTGTCTCTCTCTCTCTCTCTATCTATCTATCTATATATATATATATATATATATATAAAGCAGTCTGTTCCAATATATTTATCGATCTTCCTGAGTTTATTATCTATCTCTCGATCTCAGTTTTTTTTATGATCTATCAATCTATCAGAGACTATTCATTGCGTATCTATCGATCTATTTGGGTCAATTCGTGATCTATCTATCTATCTATCTATGTCTGTTCCTATCTATCTATCTATCTATCTATCTATCTCTGTTCCTATCTATCTATCTATTTCTGTCTGTTCCTATCTATCTATCTATCAATCTATCTATCTCAGTCTCTTCCTATCTATCTATCTATCTATCTATCTATGTCTGTTCCTATCTATCTATCAATCTATCTATCTCAGTCTGTTCCTATTTATCTATCTATCTATGTCTGTTCCTATCTATCTATCTATCTATCTATCTATGTCTGTTCCTATCTATCTATCTATTTCTGTTTGTTCCTATCTATCTATCTATCTATCTCAGTCTGTTCCTATCTATCTATCTATCTATCTATCTATGTCTGTTCCTATCTATCTCTCTATCTCAGTCTGTTCCTATCAATCTATCTATCTCAGTCTGTTCCTATCTATCTATCTATCTATCTATGTCTGTTCCTATCTATCTATCAATCTATCTATCTCTGTCTGTTCCTTCCTATCTATCTATCTATCTATCTATCTCAGTCTGTTCCTATCTATCTATCTATCTATCTCAGTCTGTTCCTATCTATCTATCAATCTATCTATCTCTGTCTGTTCCTATCTATCTATCTATCTATCTATCTATCTCAGTCTGTTCCTATCTATCTATCTATCTATCTATCTATGTCTGTTCCTATCTATCTATCAATCTATCTCAGTCTGTTCCTATCTATCTATCTATCTATCTATCTATCTCTGTCTGTTCCTATCTATCTATCTATCTATCTATCTCAGTCTGTTCCTATCAATCTATCTATCTATGTCTGTTCCTATCTATCTATCTATCTATCTATCTATCTATCTATGTCTGTTCCTATCTATCTATCTATCTATCTATCTCAGTTTGTTCCTATATTCTCATCTATCTATCCATCTCATTACGGATCAAGTAGTTTTCTATCAATCTATCTCAAATCCTTATCTATCTTTCTATCTATCTATCTCACTATCAATCTATGGATTTTCTGTCAGTCTATCTCAGTTCCTATCTATCTATATATCTATCTATCTATGTGGGTCGAATTATAATCTATTTATTTATAACCCTATTATCTTTCTTTTCATTTTTTCTTTGTTAATAACTATCTATCTCTGCCCATTCTTATCTATCTGTATTTTATCTATCTATCTATCCCTCTCTCTCTCTCTATATATATATATATATATCGTTATATATATGAATATATGTGTGTGTGCGAGGGTCTTTTAATAAATAAGGTGATTGTTTTTCTAAAGGATCAAATTTTTTTAAAGAATTTTTTATATGATTATAAACTTAACATTGTTTGGATCTTGGTTTACAGAAAAAAATTATCTTAATCTTGCAAAAATATTTTATTCGAAATGGTGGCAAATCAAAGTGCCCCAGACGTTAACAAGCGGTCTGTCATGAAATTTTTACTGGCTCAAAATTGCAAACCATGTGAAATTTATAGAAGAATGTTTCAAGAGAAGAATGTTTAAGTGAAAAAGATGCTTACAAATAGACTAAACATGGATTTGCCACACCAAGCGTGAGCCGAAAAGAATGTCTATGGTGTGGCAATGCAATGACACTCCGGCAAAGAAAAAGATCCAGGCGCAGCGGTTCGTTAGGAAAGTCGTGCCGACAGCCTTCTGTAACATGAAAGGAACCATCAGAATTGATTTCCTTAAAAAAAGTACAACTGTCGACAGTGGTTTCAGATGTCAACTTCTTGGGCAAAATTCACCTTATTTATTCAATGACACAAAGAAAGAAAGAAAGAAAGAAAGAAAGAAATTTGACAAAAAAGAAAAAAAGAAAGAAAGATTTAAAATGAAAGAAAGAAAGAAAGAAAGAAAGAAAGAGGGACGTGTGAAAGAAAGAAAGAAAGAAAGAAAGAAGTTTAACAAAAAAGAAAGAAAGAAAGAAAGAAAGAAAGAAGTTTAACAAGAAAGAAAGAAAGAAAGAAAGAAGTTTAACAAAAAAGAAAGAAAGAAAGGAAGAAAGAAAGAAAGAAATTTGACAAAAAAGAAAAAAAGAAAGAAAGATTTAAAATGAAAGAAAGAAAGAAAGAAAGAGGGACATGTGAAAGAAAGAAAGAAAGAAAGAAAGAAAGAAGTTTAACAAAAAAGAAAGAAAGAAAGAAAGAAAGAAAGAAAGAAAGAAAGAAAGAAAGCTATATAATGTACCGAATTAGACAAGAAAAAGACGAAGGAGATTTGTAAAATGGTTCCATGTTTAAAGCTTCTTTAAAACGAACCATTAATCTGATAGTTTCCTGGGTTGCATGTTCATGGATATTAAATGACAAATCCAACGGAGATTGATAGCGGGATTAACAGGATTACCAACGTCTGCTCCTGCTGCTACTGAAAGAAGAAGAAAAAGAAGGGGGACTTTATCAACTATTATTGATTTGATTTTATCTACGTAGGTAGCTGGGTAGGTAAATAGATTAAGATATTCGTAAAAAAAAATTCCTTCGCTTACGTACTGTTTGACGATAACTCTAGGATAAGATAGCCGGTTAACTTTATGTCAGTCGGGTTTCGATCCCAGCTAGAACCATCTCAGGGGTCTAGCCACACTGAATAGTTGTGATATAACGAAGCTGTCTGTCTGTGGATGACAATATATATATATATATATGGATCTAAATCCGACCATATGAAGAGAGTAGAAAAAACAGAATAATCCAAATTAGATTAATTTATTTTGATGTAAAGCCAACGTAAACGTTTCGGTTTTAATAACCTTCTGTACTATAGGTAAATACGGCTATTTGAGAAATGTTCATGGACGTTCATTAAATTTATACATAACGTAGAATACATAAAGAACATAGAAATCTCGAAATTCAAAAACTCGTAACGACTTCTTGTTCAGATACGAAACCTTTTTTATTAACTTTGAGTTAAAGGTTTCGATATAAGAAGGAGAGACTCAATCTTGCTATGCTGTCTTATTCATCTGCTCCCCATAGGGCGCAAATTCGCCTGCTTCGGCGAGCTCGCAAAAGCCGAACCTCCTCGTTTGGTGTCTAGTTTCCAACTCAGCTAACTTTCTTTCAATTCTCCACAAACCTCTGCGCGCTTCCGGTGCGTGACGTCAATCGCGCTCCGTCACCCGTTTCGTCTCGGACTATTGTGACATCTCTGAGTGACACCTTCGTCCGCCCGCGCGCGCCCGCGTTAACACCTACATCAATGTTTGCACCTAACTAACCCATGTGCTGAGCCGAAAGGTTCTCAGCCTAACTAAACCCAAAGGCATGAACCGAAATCCCTCGGCTATTATATTACACTTCATTGGGACTTTGATATCATGAGATTTGTTTAAACAGTGATGGATGCTTGTCGAGATAACGGGAGCAAAGAAAATGTATACAAGCAAAAATTCATGAATGTACATTCAGCGTTCTTAATTTGAAAATATAAAGTACGTGTTTGGCCCATAGAATGATATTTGAAAAATGCTGGAATTTTAAGAGACCAGAAAAATCCTTGTTTTTGAAAAAATATGCAGAGATAGGTAAGTTTTTATATTTATAGATTATATATATATATATATATATATATATATAGAGAGAGAGAGAGAGAGAAATTGATAACAAGGTAATCCAAGTGTAAGGAGAGATTTATTGAGAAGTCGACACTATAGCGTTTCGGTTCTACTGAACCATCATCAGGGCTATGAGGGGATGATATTAGCGATATTAAATCAACGATGTATGTTTAAATTAAGCGGCCTACTTTTTCTTGTTATACAAATTTTCCCTTAGGTTTTTGTATTTTGCATTTTTTAAATTGATAACAAGGGAATCCAAATGGAAGGAGATAACATTATGGCTAGACCCGTGAAATGGCTCTAGCTGGGATCGAAACCCAACTGACATAAAGTTAGCCGGATATCTTATCCTAGAGTCATCGTCAAACAGTACGTAAACAAGGTCATTTTTAAAGCGGAGTTTAACAGGTTTCAATTCAGAGTTTTCCTTCTCCTAAACTGGTTGCCTAGCCAAGGCTGAAGAAATCAGTATGCCCTACTATTTGCCCATAGTTTGAGGGAGAATAACTGGATTAATACCTTTGGGAAAGATATTAGTGCTATGTGAAATGCAATCAGCCTCATCCAAGATTTGAACGCGTGTCACCGTGTCCATTTCCTACGACGATAATCATTACACCACCCGTATTGGTGTATGTGTGTGTGTGTATATATCTGTGTGTGTGTGTGTGTGTGTGTGAAAAGTAACGGGTCGGTGTCAGAGCTCATTTCAATTCCATTCAAACAACTTCGGAGTTTCCCCTTTCAAAGTTATCCTCTTCGATTCTAATAAACTTTCCCATTCTTCTATGCACTGCTAGAAGGCATCTTCTGGGATGCCCCTCAACTCCACCGTCACAGTCCCCTTAATGGCCTCACGCCTTCTAAACAGGTCATCTTCAGCTTTGTGGAGGTGCCCGTGGTGTTGTCGTTATCGTCGTAGGAAATGGACACGGCAACACGAGTTCAAATCCTGGACCTGACTGATTGCATTTCACATAGCACTAATACCCTTGGGGAAGGTATGAATCCAATTATTCTCCCTCCAACTATGGGTAAATAGTAGGACAGACTAGGTTCTTCAGCCTTAGTGAGGCAACTAGTCTAGAAGGAAAACTCTGAATTCAAACCTGTTAAAATCCGCTTAAAAATTGACCTTGTGTCATATCCTGCCCGAGCGGACGGGTTGGTAAATAGTATCTTCAGCTTGGATATACTTTTACGAGTCACACAGAGCAAGATCGGATGAATAGAGGGGTTGTTTCAATACAGTGTTGAGAGACTGAATGGATTGGTCTCCCTTGTCACAGTGTTTGAGGAACTTTCTCACGTCACGAGTCCTTTTTGGTCACGTTATAATGCGAACCGGGGAAATTTATCTTTTTTACGAACAGGACTTCAGCAGCGGCAGGCGTAATCGTTCGCTTCTCAGCAGCGACGCATATGGTATCTCCCTACACTCACACACACACATACCCATTTTACAAGAACTGAGAAGCAGTAAGAGGGCTCCAGATTTTTGTTGTATAGATCTTTCTTCATGTTCCTCGAACGCATTGTGACTATTTTATAGCTTGGAGCAGAAACTTTGTTCCCTCCTCTTATGTTGGTCTCTTTGGGTTTTATAGCATATCAACCTTTGTAGGTTATTTAATGCTAAATCCATTTTTATACAAATAAGTTCTTTTTCAAACAATTCAGTTTAGCATAAGTACAAAATTTAATTGTCAAAAACATTTCTATTTCAAGTTATTCAGCTTAGTCAAACAGTTTTAATGAAAACAATACAGTTTAGCATAAGTATATTTTTTTGTTGACGCGCAGTTAAATGTCAAAACAGTTTCATTTCAAATAATTCAGTTTAGTATAAGTACGCAGTTTAAATATCAAAATAGTTCTATTTCAAACAATTTAGCACTAATACCCTTGGGAAAAGTATGAATCTAATTATTCCCCCTCCAGCTATAGGTAAATAGTAGGGCAGACTAGGTTCTTCAGCCTTGGTGAGGCGACTAGTCTAGGAGAAGGAAAACTCTGAATTCAAACCTGTTAAACTCCGCTTTAAATTTACCTTGTGTCATATCCTCCCCGGGCGGAGGGGTTGGTAAATAAAAAAAAGTACAGTTTAGTTCTATTTGACCCATAGATAGGACCCTATTATGTACTACCACCCCGGGACAGAGTGGACCTGGGAGCGATGCAATAAAGAGGTACTCCGCATTCCCCAAAGCATTACTGAAGACCCACCATCAGATTGCTTAGCGTCATATCCAGAACACTCGTTGGAAGGAGTAGATCTTACCCCTCTGCAGAGAAAGCAGTCAGTGTATTCTACAGACTCAGCCGACAGAGCAACCTACACGTCTTGTAGAATTAAATGTTATATAGTATTAATTCACTTGTCGGTTCTTTTCCTATCGAATATTCTGTGTTAGGTTACTGACTTTTGGATAACCTGATGAATTATAAGGAACAGTGTGTTATCTACAAGTTAAATCTTATAACAGCAATATTCCCCGCGGCCAGGAACAACCGGGTGCTCAGTACATCTAGTCCAATTACTTTTCAGAAATGCCCAAATCTTCTTGTTCATGTCCATCTGACTAACGGTCATTCAAACATTCAACCAAAAATCGCCAAATCGTTGACTTCAGTCTTGCTTGTTGACGACCTCCCGCTCCTAGAATCATCTTTCACCTTCTCGTGACCCTCTCTTTGAAACTTTTGTGCCACTAAAAAAACGCGTGTGCACGACATTATATTGTCTCCAAATACTTGCTGAAATGGTTTCAAGTATTGCTATTTAGCACTAACAATTTGATAAAACGTCAGTCATTTGTCTACACACAGTTAAATGATCAAACAGTTCTATTTTAAACAATTCAGTTTTGCATAAATGCACAGTTTAAATTTCAAAACAGTTCTATTTCATACAATTCAGTTTAGCATAGGTATACAGTTAAAATGAGAAAACAGTTCTATTTCAAACAAGTCAGTTTAGTGTTAAAACACTGTTTAAATGTTAAAAAAAATTATATTTCATACAATTCAGTTTAGCATAGGTACGCAGTTTAATTGTAAAAACAGTTCTATTTCAGACAATTCAGTTTAGCATAGGTACACAGTTTAAATGTAAAAAAGTTTGATTTCCGACAGTTCAGTTCAGCATAAGTACGCAGTTTGAATGTCAAAACAGTTCTATTTCAAGTAATTCAGTTTAGCATAAACATGCAGTTTAAATATCAAAACAGTCTTATTTCAAGCAATTCAGTTTAGCATAAGTATGCAATTTAAATGTCAAAACATTTCTATTTCAAACAATTCAGTTTAGCATAAGTATGCAGTTTAGTTCTATTTGACTGATAGATAGGACACTATCAGGTGCTACCACTCCGGACCAGAGTGGACCTGGGAGCGATGGCAAAGAAGGGATACTCCGCATTCCCCAATTACTGGAACCTCAACATCAGATTGTTTAGTGTCATATTTCGGACACTCGCTGGGTGGAGGGGGGATAGTCTTACCCTTCTGCCAAAAAGCAATCAGTGTATTTTACTGCCCCCAGCCGATTAAGCCAGAATGCACCAAAGTTCGTTATTTTTTAGACAGACCTCATACGTAAGAGTCACTCAATCGACTGCTATAGAGATCAATTATCCTAAAATCGATCACTGATTTTTATTTTTTTATTATTTGTTTTTTATTTATTTATTTATTTATTTTTTTTTATTCATTGCCTTTTTTGTTAATAGGTTTTTAATGGTCGTTTCTATTTGTGGTTGTAAATGATAAATGGGCTATATTTTCATGGGCCGATTGACGTGGGAGAGATGGTAATAAAACTGGAACACGATTCCCATCACCTCGGAATTCAATGTTGTCGCTACATTTTTTTACGATACTGTGCAATTGTTTTATCTGTAACCGTTGTTATATCACGTCGCCAGCTGTTATGTTTCCAGGATATGTAATACTTTTTACGAGTTAGATATTTACAGCTATATTATCATTATTATTATTATTATATTTCTACTATCACTTCTTCTTCTTCTTCTTCTTCTGTTACCACTTCTTCTTCTTCTATCACTATTCACCCTCTTCTTCTTCTTCTTCTTCTTCTTCTTCTTCTTCTTCTTCTATACATCTGTTATTACCTCTTCCTCTTCTCCTTCTTCTTCTTGTATACTTGTTTTATTAGATTTTCATCTTTTATTACTACCCCTTCTTCTTCTTCTTCTTCTTCTTCTTCTTCTTCTCTCACCAATTCTTCTTCTTTTTCTTCTTCTTTTTCTTCTACCACTATTCACCCACTTCTTCTTCTTCTTCTTCTTCTTCTTCTATACCTCTTTTATTACATCTTCCTCTTCTCCTTCTTCTTCTTGTATACTTTTTTATTAGATTTTTATCTTTTATAACTACCCCTTCTTCTTCTTCTTCTTCTTCTTCTTCTATTATCTCTTTTTCTTCTTCTTCTTCTACCACTATTCACCCTCTTCTTCTTCTTCTATACCTCTTTTATTACATCTTCCTCTTCTCCTTCTTCTTGTTCTTTTTTATTACCTTTTCTTCTTCTTTTTTTAATTTCTTCTTCTTCTTCTTCTTCTTCTTCTTCTTCTTCTTCTTCTTCTATGCTTCTTTTAATAGCTCTTTTTATTTTTTTTCGTCTTTTTCTATCACTACTACTACTACTACTACTACCATACTCCTTTTTATCACTTTTTCTTCTTCTTTAATATCTTCTCCTCCTATTACTACTACTCTTACTTGTTTAATTCTTTTTTTTCTTCTTCTTCTTTTTCTTCATCTTTTTCTTCTTTTCTCCTTTTATTACTACTACTTGTATCACTACTTCTACTTTCTTTTTCGTCTTCTTCATGAGAGAACGAGAGCGAGAGAGAGAGAGAGAGAGAGAGAACGAGAGAGAGAATGAGAGAACGAGAGAGGGAATTAGAGAGAGAGAGAGAGAGAGAGAAAGAACGAGAGAGAGAATGAGAGAACGAGAGAGGGAATTAGAGAGAGAGAGAGAGAGAACGAGAGAGAGAATGAGAGAACGAGAGAGAGAATTAGAGAGAGAGAGAGAGAATGAGAGAACGAGAGAGAGAATTAGAGAGAGAGAGAGAGAGAGAGAGAATGAGAGAACGAGAGAGAGAATTAGAGAGAGAATGAGAGAAAGAGAGAGAATTAGAGAGAGAGAGAGAGAGAGAGAGAGATTTCCAGTGTTATTTCATTCATCATGCTAGTTGTCTGTCCCTTAAGGTGATTATGATTAATTAGTCTCGTAAACCGGAAGTGCATATTACTGCAACGGGGCCAGAGCGATGTCCGTGGGTGGAAATGAACGAACACAAGTAGAGTGGGCGGAAGTAGATGGCGCGCGGCTAAAATGTTCCGGACGCCATCTACGTGCGACAAGCAAGGATTTGTTTTAGCCGGTATATTTGTTGGTATTCGTCCAATTCTTGCGTTTTTTTTTTATGTTCTTAGCGGGGGCGGCTGAATATGAAATGGTCGGTAGATTTTTCATCAATTTTTACGCGCCAATTGATTTGCCATTTTTCGCAGAAATTAGATAGATAGATTGATAGATAGATAGATTTGTCTATGAAAATATCCACACACACACGCACACGAATACACCACACATGCATATATATATATATATATATGTGTGTGTGTGTGTATACACATAACTGGACCATTGTTTTAGTGGGTAGAATGTTCACCAATGGACCAGGGTTCAATCCCAAGTTTAGTCATACCAAAAACACAAAAAATGGTACTTGGTGCCTCCTTGCTTAACGCTCAGCATTATAGAGTAGAGTTCAAGAGTAAAGGAGTACCTTCCTCTACTACACCTCAGTGTAGTAGCTAATGAAAAGGGAGCATTCGGGTCACCTTCGACTATGGTCACTAACTTTATATATATATATATATATATATATACAATGCTTTAAAAGCCTATTAATGTTTAAGATTGACAAAATGTCTTTAGCAAGAAGAAGGGTAAGAAAATTTGGGAAAACAAAAATTTCTCAAATTTCCTTTTCTCGTCCTTGTCTGTCCTTGCCCAAAATTTGAATCCCTCAAAAATTTACTCAAGTGTCACGGTTAAAATGGAAATTTACTAAGCATTTTGCTTAGATATGGCACAAGGCCATATGAAAGGGGCACCCAATGAGACTCGAACTCACTCATGTAGGTTTGCTAGTCGAGCTTGCTAACCATTACACCACCAGAGGCGCCTAGTGTCACGGTTAAAATGCTATGAAGAGGCGCGATCGAAACAAAGAGTCCACTTTTTGAGGATTTTAGAATATTTCAAGCGTTTTAAAGATAGTTTTATCAGTCTCGAAATACGAGTATCATTAAATAAGTTTCCAGTCTTTTTTCGTATGGGCACTTTTACTGATAGTACACACGTGAAACTCTGGTTCCCTTTGGCTGCAATGCACTTGTTTACCGTTCCAACAACTTCTGGAACGCCCCATTGAGGTCGTCTTGTGTGAGCGTATCAATGACCTTCGTCACAGCCTCTTTCATCTCCTCAATTATCTCATAACGACAGCCTCTGAGCTTAGGGAATAACCAAAAGTCACAGGGAGCAAGGTCCGGAATATAGGGAGGGTGATGATCTGTCTTGATGCCCATCTTGCTCAAATAGTCTGTGACAAGGATGGAGTTGTGGACTGGTACATTGTCCAGCTGGAAATGCCACTGATCCGATTTGAAGAGTTCTGGCCTCTTCCAAAGGAATCTATTCCTGAACTCCCTTAAAACCTCAACATAGTAACCTTAACCTTTGGCCAATCAACTCTGGTGTATTGACTTCCTTACTCCTCCCACACCTCTCATCATCCCTCACAGACTCCGTGCCTTCCTTGAATCTCTTATGCCACTCAAAAACTAATGCTCGATTCATGCAAGATAGTCCAAAAGCAGTCTGAAACATTCCATGCGTTTCTGTGGCATTTTTCCAAGTCTAAAACAGAATTTTATTGCATATCGTTCTTCTAAAGTGTCCTCAAGTCCAGATTGCATTTTTGAAAGTCACCAGCTGTGACGATTAGGCTTTAGTAGGGAGTATTCCAATTGCTGCTGTAGCTGTTCATTTAAACCTGAAATCATAAGAATTGGTCAGTCATTACATAAGATGTGTAGCAATAACATACTGAATTTTCAAACGTCTACGACAGTTTGTAATGCCTGTACAAAAAAAAGCAGGAAACTAATGAAAGGCACCATATATATATATATATATATATATATATATATATATATATATATATATATATATATATATAAACGTGTGTGTGTGTGTGTGTGTGTGTGTGTGTGCAGAGAGAGAGAGAGAGAGAGAGAGAGAGAGAAAGAGAGAGGGCGGGGGACCAACAAAGAAAGTACAAAGAAAAAACAAAAGAAGGACAAAAATCAATATAACACACACGAAAATAAATCTCTGTACTGATGTGTGCGTGTGTGCATAGGGGGTACGTTCAGTTATGCGTGTACATACGTACACAGATACACACACAGAGAATACAAATATATATATATATATATATATAGAGAGAGAGAGAGAGAGAGAGAGAGAGAGTGAGTTAGCAATGTCTCTCTTGGTTTCGATGGCAAAGCTTGCAGACTATTTTTATTGAATTCGACTCTCAGAAGAAGTCCTGTTTTTCTAACCTTGTACCGAAGTGAATTTTGCAAATGACATCCTGATAGATATTCTTTAATTATTGTGTGATATATAATTCTACCATGAATAAGAACTTAGTCTGATTATTGTGAAGACGAAAACCTTACTGTTACCAATATATATATATATACTCCTTCCACTGGATTGCTCCACTTTACCCTTGATACATACTTTATATTGCTGAGTGTTAAGCAAGGAGTTATCAATTACCATTTTTTGCATCTTTGGTATGACGCGACCTGGGATTGAACCCAGGTTTTCCTATATATATATATATATATATACATATATGTATATACATACATATATATACATATATACATATATATACATATATATATATGTATATACATATATATGTATATATATATGTGTATATACATATATGTATATATATGTATATGTATATGTATATATATATATATGTGTGTGTGTATATATATATATATATATAATAACCGATATTGAGCTCTTTTTTTTTAGTTTCGTTTGGTTTGGTTGATTGTGTTTAATGATATATCAACCCTTGTGGGTCATCTAATGCAAAATCTTATTCAGACATTATATAGCTGGCAAAGGAATTAATGGCTGCCATTCGCGTAATATAAAGCTCTTCATATGAATTGAACACTCTGGTATCTGGTAAGGCAAAATGTAACAAGCAAAACTAGTACATAATGCCTTATGATTCCCGAGCTGACGTATGTCGATTGATGGTTGAGCGATACGATACTAAGTCCAACGTAAAGTTGGGCGGGTTTCAATCTCAGCTTAAAGCGTCCTGCATGTCTAGCCACACTGATGAGTTGTGATAAAACCAAATAGTCTGTCTGTGGATGACTATATATATATATATATATACAGGGTGGAACGATAAAATTGTCGCCCTAGAAAAGAGGACATGATTCCGTTTCCGTTTAATGAAAACCGGTTTTCTGTTTTTTTTTTGTTTTGTTTTGTTTTGGTTTTTTTGGTTGCAGACCATCAACAATTTGGCCAGTTGTGTACAAATCACAAGAACGATAGGAGCTTTCTATCATGTCTGAAAGTGACACAATGTTCAACGAGCGAGATCGGAGATGCACAGCTGTACAACCATTGCTCTCTACCGATCCAAGTTATGACAACAGGACAAGCACCCTCAAAATGCAAATCCGGACGGTTCAACGCTCGAGGGCACAGCTCAACGCATCGGACGACCCTTCGGACGACTACAGTTATGGTCTTTGGTGTGGTTTCAAGTGAGAGCCACATCATGCCACCTCACATCTTCGAAGTCGGCTTGAAAGTCAACACCAAAGAGTACCTGGATGTGCTGAAGAGTGTGGTGATCCCCTGGTGCAATCAGGTGGCCGGTGGCAGACCCTGGGTGTGGCAGCAGGACTCGGCGCCGGCCCACAAGTTCAAAGAGACCCAGGCTTGGCTTCAGAAGGAGTGCTACAACTTTGTACCCTTCTCTCACTGGTGCCCCTCCTCCCCCGACCTGAACCCGCTGGACAACTTCGTTTGGTCATACGTCGAGAACATCACCAACATGACCTCCCACAACACGAAAGCCAGCCTGATCGCCGCCATTGACCGAATATTTGCTGAGCTCCCGCCGGCGCTTGTAAAAAAGGCATGCTCTCAGTTCCGGATCAGTATCGAGGCGGTAATTGAGACTGAAGGCGGTTACATTAAATAGATGTCAGCTCTACTACATAATCAAGTTAGCTGAATTGATTTTTTCAATAAAAGATTTAAAATAAAGCTGTAGTGTTGTTTTCTTTAGGACGACAATTTTATCTTTTCACCCTGTATAATTTGTTTGCGAATTATTTATAGGTTATATTATTCTTAAACGAACACAGTTTAATGTTTTCAAGAAGTGTTATTTAACACTAATTATTCTATTTGATATTAATGATTTGTTTGAGCCCCCTGCAACAAGTGCCCTTGATATGACACTGAACAGTCGGATGGTGAGTCTCCAGTAACGCTGAAGTGTTGGCGAATGAGAAGTACCCCTTCATTGCCATTGCTCCCAGGTCCACTCTGGCATGGGGGTGGTAGAATCTGATAGAGTTCTGTCTATCGGTCAATTAGAATTGTTTGACATTTAAACTGAGTACGAACAAATGAATTATTTTTAATTGATTTGTTTGCGATAGAACTGTTTGATCATTTAACTATGTGTAATAAAATAACTGATGCTTAATTGAGTTGTTAGTGATTCATGACAATACTTGTAACCATTTAACTGTGTGCAAACAAATGATTAATATCAAGTAGAATCATTTGTGTTAAATTGCAATAATTGCGTAGAAACAATAGCAATACTAGTGGGCAAACTTAAAAATGAAATTACTGACAAACTAATTTCTGACATATCATATCTATTTAAATGTAAACAAATGAATGATGGATGTAAAATTGTGCCTGTTATATAGCAATACTTGAAATCATTTAACTATGCGCAAAAAAATGGCAAATAGAATTATTCATATTAGATAGCAAAACTTGAAACCATTTAACTGTGTGGAAAAAAAAAAGTTCAGTTATCAAGAAAATGTGTTTACGAATCATATATTCAATATATATGTATGAACAGGGTTGGGTGTTAAATAACCTATAGTGGTTGATATGCCATAAAACTAAACCAAACCAAAGCATTTATATTCAATATACTTGTAGAAACAGAATTTGGTATTAAATAACCTACAATGGTTGATATGCCATAAAACCAAACCAAACCAAATCATATATATTTAATATATATGTATAAAGAGAATTTGGTATTAAATAACCTACAATGGTTGACATGCCATAAAACCCAATCAAACCAAATTATATATATTTAATATATATGTATAAACAGGATTTGGCATTAAATAACCTACAGTGGTTGATATACCATAAAACCCAACCAAATTATATATACAAAGAATATTTACATAGACCAGAGGTCGTCACGAACAATTAACTAGACATTCACTGATACAAATCTGGAATTAAACAAAACCTATCTAGTGTATATACATAAATATATTTCCCCTGTATATATATATATATATATATATATATATATAACAACACAACAATATTAGAACATCAAAATAACAAACAAAAACTACAGATTCTCGAAGCACTACATATTAAAAACATGCATCCGGCACTTAACAGAATTAATTTTCAAACCAGTGCTAATGTACTTAAATGTCATTAGCTACTGCCACTATTTATAGAAACACATATAAAAGCAAATGCTGCACACACCAACGGTAAAGACGCTCTTACATAGTAGTAATGCAAAAACAAAAGTTACATCATTTTTGTAATAGACCCCCCCCTGACGATGGCCCAAAGAAAGTACTTGGGATACATACAATAATGAAAAATACATCAATCAATTCCCGCCAAATACGATAAAAGCAATACGGCAATATGAACGGATCAACAAGAAAATATGTAGACAGAAAATGTCTATTAAGTTCAACAAAATTTGTATTAATGAAGAAATGCTGCCAATATATATATATATATACCTCTCTCTCTCTCTCTCTCACTCTCTCTCTCTCTCTCAAACACACACACTCACACAAAACATAGTTTTACATATATCAAAAAACATCAGGTGAGACCAGAAGTCTTTACGAACAATTAACAGATACAAATCCTGGAATTAAAAACCAAGACCGAAACGCATGCAGAGGACACGTATATGAATTAATGAAAACCCTAAAAAGCAAATTTGAAATCATTTGCAGACCTATTCATATATATATATATATATATATATATATATAAAGTGCTGGTATGCAGCCCCCGAAGTAGCATAATTACGTTCATTTTCGAACTAATACCGTTGCGAAAGGCATGAACTTCTTTATCCCTCCAGGTATAGGTTGAATAGTATCACTGCAGTTCTTCCACGAAGATGGCTTTGCCACTGAATAAAATACGAATGAACAAAAAACCCAAACCATATATATATATATATATATATATAAGATGGAATGGAATGAATCAGACAGAATAAATGTAGAAAAAAAGGAAACGAACGAAATTAAACAAAGCAAGCTCTAAAAAAAAACTCAAAATGACACCAGTGTATATTTTTCGTAGGTTTTCCTTTATATATATATATATATATATATATATATATATATATATAATTGAGAAACAAGAAAATCAATAAGTATATTCCATTATAGATTCATTTCATCCCTTCTTAATGGAATCTTCAGATGAATTTGAAAAAGTCTTTTCTTTTGACCGTTAACTCGGAGAATATATTTATCTTATGTAAAGTTCAACGTGTCATGATATAATTTAATTTATTTAAAAAAGGGGGTAATTTGTTATGTCTCCCTGTTAAGAAAACCCTCTAACGTCTACATATATAGTAAACTTTACATTGAGCACTATTTTGGATAATTCATTTTAAGTATATCTAAACCATCAATTGACATCGTATAATATAATTTAATAATATATATATATATATATATACCATGTGATTCCTATTGAGGTTGGTTGTCGTGGTTTTATAGGACAGTCATTTCGTTTCTTTCAAAAATAGGAATCACTGGCCGCAGTTTGAAAGTTGCCTCAAATCATCTTCAGACCGCGGCACAATATGCATCAAGTTGGATTTGGTCGAAAGCGAGAGGTTTTCAGCATGAAGGAAATACACGCGGAACAACCTTTCCCGTGTGATTACGTAAGAAACGGTAACTGTAAACGCGTAATAACGTCAACCGCAGAAAGTAAACACGTTTTTTGGGTTGTTTTTTTTTTAATCCCTAACTGCACACAAAAAATGAAGATTAACGTCCAATGTAGTCTCTGCTCTTAATTGATCTGGCGTATATATATATATATATATAATTCTCTTAATACCCTGTCCGGTGGCAAAAGCTGCTTGGTAGCGCCAGGAGTGGCAGTACCGCCTTGAGCAACCGAAACTGTGTTATCACCCCTCGTTGGCGGCTGATGAGGACAGGGTATCGCACGTGCTTTCACACGTTGTCTGATGAAAAAAAATATCTATATATATATATATATATATATATATATATATATATATATATATATAAGGAAAAAGATTTGTTATATGAATATCATCAGTGTAGAATAATACGCTTTGTTTCTGAGTTCGGCTCTTTCTGGATCTTCTGTTTTTCTTGCCTCGTACCAGACTAGAATAAGGAAATGATAATTGAAATAGTTATGCTTTAATTGTAGGTTTTTGTTTGTTTGTTTGTTTTTTGTTGTTTTTTTTTTGTTTTTGTTTTTTTCAAAATTTCTTGACTTTTGGAAAATAATGCTCTGAAGAAGCAATAAAGATGGAAGGACATAAGCCATTGAAATTCATAAAACCAGTAGAAAAAAAATTGAATGAAAAAGAGAATTCTATTTTAAAAGTTCTTTAAAAACGTTGTGGGTTGAAAATGAAATTTATCTTTCAGCGTTTCCATAAAATACATTTTTTAAACTAAAAATAAAACGTTAACGTATCTTGAAAATATCCAAATTTTTAAAAAAATGATATCAGATTTTAAAAACATGAATTGATTTTTTTTTTAATTTTTCATCCTTTTTTTTAAGATTATTATCTTTTTCTTCCTTCGTTTTATTTTATTTTATTTCTTTTTTAAATTTGTGGACATTTCGTCTATTTCTAAAGAACCTTTTCGGTTATTGAGTAAAAAAAATTAACCAAAAAATTGCATTTTTTAAATTTATTCATGAAGAGAGATATATGAATATGCGTCTAACTCAGGAATGCATAAGAAGTTTCTTGTATTTTAGTTTGGTTTGGTTTCTTTGTTTAATGGCATATCAACCATTGTAGGTTATTTAATGCCAAAGCCATTCTCCTTGAAGAACAGTAGTGGTGCTATTTAACCCATAGCTGGTAGGATAAGGGGGTTCATACCTTTCCCAAGGGTATTTGCACGAAAGTGAAAGTTGGTTTGGTTTCTTTGTTTAATGGCATATCAACCATTGTAGGTTATTTAATGCCAAAGCCATTCTCCTAGAAGAACAGTAGTGGTGCTATTTAACCCATAGCTGGGAGGATAAGCGGGTTCATACCTTTACCAAGGGTATTTGCACGAAAGTGAAAGTTGGTTTGGTTTCTTTGTTTAATGGCATATCAACCATTGTAGGTTATTTAATGCCAAAGCCATTCTCCTAGAAGAACAGTAGTGGTGCTATTTAACCCATAGCTGGGAGGATAAGCGGGTTCATACCTTTACCAAGGGTATTTGCACGAAAGTGAAAGTTGGTTTGGTTTCTTTGTTTAATGGCATATCAACTTTTGTATGTTATTTAATGCCAATGCTATTCCCCTAGAAGAACAGTAGTGGTACTATTTAACCCATAGCTAGGAGTATAAGGAGGTTCATATCTTTTCCAAGGGTATTTGCACGAAAGTGAACGTAATAGCGCGACTGTAGTACGAACTCGCGTACTACGATTCCGCAATCTATCTTGTATTTTAGGAGCAAGCTTAGAATTATAGGAAACAAAAAGGGGGCGATGATGAAAAAAAAAGGTTGTTAGGAGCCTAGGTTACAGAGTTAGACTCGCAGATAATTAATTATGAGTTCGAATCTCACTGAGTGCCTAATGATACAGCTAAGCTTGGTGAATAATCTGAGTGCCTTGTGTGGTGTAATGGTTTGAAATACGCAAGCAAATTATTACTCGTGAGTTCGATTCTCAATGAGTGCCTTATGATACAGTTAAGCTTGGTAAAAATCTGAGTGGCTTGTGTGGTGTAATGGTTAGAGATATACAAATAGATTATCAGAAGTTTGTTCGATTCTCCCTGGGTGCTCATGTTTCTGGCCTTGTTCCACAACTAAGTTTGGCTTTATTAATAAATAATATGCTTTTAGGCTTGACTTCGGGGTATGTCATCAACTTGACGTAAAGTTTAGGCGGGTTTCGATCCTGGCTGGGAGCGTCTCACGTATCTAACCGCACTGATACAACAAAACAGTCATCAGTGGATAACTATATATATATATATATATATATATATATATATATATATATATATATATATATATATATAAAATCGAGGTATACCAACACTACAGATTCCCTTTACTCTCTCTCTCTCTCTCTCTCTCTCACACACACACACACACACACACACACAAACACATACACACTAGCCATCCCTATCTGTCTTCGTTCTTGATAGTCCTCTAGACGACATCCAGTGTCCGCACAGAGTTGGTGAATGTACGTTTTGTCATGTTGACCAACACTGGTGTGTCCATGTGTAGGAGTCCATAAAAGAACTTGTTACCCGTCCTTACTTTAGCAACTGTGCACAGCATGTCTTGCTCGTTTTACTAAGATGGATTGTGAGATAGGAAGTAAGTGGCCGCACAACAGCTGTTCTGTGGGGTGCTGCTTCCAGGATTTGTTTAAAACGGCACGCAGCATTCTTGTGTGGTTCCTATCTAGCTTTTTCTGCATGCGTTTCGTTAGAGTCCAAGTGGTGCGGCCATACAATAGTACCAACACGTCCGCAACTTAGAAGAATTCCTGTTTTATTTTACCTGAAAAATAAATTTTAAAGGTCGAGCATGTTTTCTCAAATTTCCGAAAGTTTAGAATATTGCTTGTAGAGAAACAGATTTTTTAAAAAGCATAACGTATGTGATATAAAAAAAAGAACCACATTGTATGAATGAATGGTCCTAATTTAAACAGGTATTCTTAAATTTCTGTGGTTTTTTGATGGGGAAGAGGAGGGAAGTATTTCTTGGCTCATAAAAAAATAATAAACAAACTAAATATGGAAGGTCATAAATCATGAAAACTCATAAAATCAGTGAAAAAAAACGAAACAAACGCATAAAACATTTTACCGGGAAACTAAATTTATTTTTCAGTGCTTCCATTAAATACATTTTTTTTAGATATAATTGAAATGAAAAAAGAATATCTTGAAAATATCACAGATTTTTAAAAAATGAATTTATTCTATTTTATTATTTTGTGTATTTCCGTTTTTTTCTTTCCATTTTAATTATATAAGTAGACATTTTGACTTACTTTAACTAAAGAATCTGATCGGTTTTAATACTTTGTTTTAATGGCATATCAACATTTGTGGGTTATTCAATTGTTACATGGCTATATACATGAATATGCGAAATGTACACGGGACGTTCATTACATATATACAAAACTTAGAACATAGGATCTCGAAATTCGAAAACACCTTTTTATTAACTTTGAGTTAAAGGTTTTGACATAAGGAGGAGAGACACAATCTTACAATGCAGTCTTATTCATCTGTTCCCCATCTCGTGCGGCACCCATAGGGCGCAAATTCGCCTCACGTCTGCGAGCTCGCAAAAGTCGACCTCTTCGTTTGGTGTCTATTTTCAACTCTCCCACTTTCTTCAAATTCTCCACAAACCTCTGCGCGCTTCCGGTGCGTGACGTCACTCGCACTCCGTCATCCGTTTCGTCTCGGACTATTGTGACATCTCTGAGTGACACCTCCGTCCGCCCCTGCGCACCCGCGTTAACACCTACATCAATGTTGCACCTAACTAACCCATGTGCTGAGCCGAAAGGTTCTCAGCCTAACTAAACTCAAAGGCATGAACCGAAATCCCTCGGCCGTTACGTTACACAATGCCAAAGCCATCCTTCTAGAAGAACAGTCATCATCATGTCGCACTGCCTGCACAGATCTCTCTGACCCTCTTTCGCCATCCGTCTCTATCATCCATCGCTCCCAGTAGGTCTTCCAGGCTACATCCTGTATCGGCACAGAGCCGTTGTATATAGGTTCTAGCTGGTCGTCCTGCTTTTGCTCGTCTATGTTAAGGGGTCCACAGGAGTACATCACTTATGAGTTCGCCCTTACTTCGCCAGCAGTGCCCCGCTCGTCTGGTTCGTCTAACTTTGATAGTTTTCGTGATGGGTGATAGGTGGCCGTACAGCTGCTGCTTTGTGGGGTGCTGCCTCCAGGACTTGTTCAATATTGCTTGCAGTATTCTTGTGTAATTGTTATCAAGCTTTTCCACCATACCCTTGTAGGTTATTCAATGCCAAAGCACTGAATAAGCTACAAAGAAGAATAGTTGTGGTACAATAAACTACAAAGAAGAATAGTTGTGATACAATTTAACTGGCTCATTGGCCTTGTGGGTAGAGTGTTCGCCAATGGTCCAGGAGACCTCGGTTCAATCCCAGGTCGCGCCATACCAAAGACTTTTAAAATGGTTCTTGATACCTCCTTGCTTAACACTCAGCAATATAAGGTACGTATCGAGGGTAAAGTGGAGCAATCCAGGGAAAGGAGTAGTGCCCTCCCCTACTCCTCGGTGTTGTAGCTATTGAAAACGGAGCCTTCAGGTCACCCTCGACTATGGTCGCCAGCTTTACTTACTACTATTTAACCCATAGCTGGAAGGATAAGGGGATTCATACCTTTCCCAAGGGTATTTGCCCGAAAGTGAACGTAATAGCGCGACTGGAGTTCGAACTCGCTCACTACGATTCCACCGTCCATTGCTTTAACCATTACACCACGAGGACACCCCCAGGTAATAGTCACGCCCTCCCCAACACTTTGGTGTAGTAGTTATTAAAAAGAGAACCCTCGGGTCAACCTCGACAACAACGATGGTTTGGTTTGGTTTGGTTTGGTTTCTAAGTTTAATGGCATATCAAACAGTAGTGGTACTATTAAACCCATTGCTTGAGGAAATAAGAAAGGGTATTCGTCTGAAAGTGATAGTTACGGTCTCACTGGAATTCGAACTCGCTAACAACGGCGTCACAATCCAACACGTTAGCCACAAATGCCACGGTTACTCAGCTATAATATAGGTTGATTGGTGACTTGCGTGCGAGGAATAGAAATATGTTAATCTTGCTGATATCAGTCCGTCTATTCGGTGAGAAAATTATAGTGTTTTGTCAAATACACTGAAAAGATAAGACAACTAAAATTATGCTCATCAATATAACAGATTAACCAGCACATTATCCCCCCTCCTCTTTATCATCATCATCATCATCAACAACATTCCTTTAATATATATATATATATATATATATATATAGATAGATAGATATAGATATAGATATATCCGTTCTGAGGGCACGACAAGATGATATATATATATATATATATATATATATATATATATATATGTATAGAGAGAGAGAGAGAGGAAGAGAGGGAAGGAAGGAAGTGGAAGAAAGAAATATCGTGATCATTCCTTTCACTCTCTCTCTCTCTCTCTCTCACACACACACACACACAAACACACACACACACACACACACACACACCATCCGTCCCTACCAGCTATCAGGACCTTTATGAAATCGGGATAGATAGATAAATAGATAGATATCTGAGCTGATGGCACGACAAGATGATGATGATATATATATATAGAGAGAAAGAGGGGAGAGGAAGAGAGGGAAGGAAGGAGGAGGAAGAAAGAAATGTACAATACCATGATCATCCCTTTGACTCTCTCTTTCTCTCTCTATCTCGCACACACACACCATCCATCCCTACCAGCTATCGGGACCGTTAAGCCCCCCCCCACTTCTTTTTTTTTTTACGTACACATGGGAAGCAGCATGATGGACGTAAAGGTATTTGAATGAACCCATTGACGGCCAAACTCAGTACCTAAACAGGTCCTGGACGTGAGTTTGATGACTTAACGCTCTGGATCGTTAGTTTGATCGGGGAACTACTGCTGCTCCTCTATAAGAGTGGCTTCTATAGAAGAGAATAAAACAGCCATCGAAAGATAACCATGACCCACACTCAAACCACATACACAAACCGCATCGCTCTTCGCGCGGGTAAAAAAGGGGCGCGTCCTGCTGAGGTTGGAGCCCTGGCCTCAGTGTTCGAAAAATCAGCTACAGAGCTCGAACAACAAAAACTACTAAAATGCAAGCAAACAATACAAATAGCGACATTTAATGTAAGAACCTTAAATAGAATAGGACAACTACCAGAGCTAACAACATCGGCAGTAGAACATAAGATAGACATAATATGCATACAAGAACACAGATACACGCACACCGAAGATATCAACTATCACGAAACTGGCAATGGATGGTCGCTCGTCACTGTATCGGCATGGAAAAACTCTGTCAACGCCGCAGTAGAAGGGGTAGGATTGCTTATAGGACCTAGAGCATTAAAAACGCTAAATAGCATTGAGAAAATACAACCTAGGATGATGGCAGCTACTTTTAATGGCAACCCCAGAGCAACAATCATCTCCTGCTACAGCCCTACCAATGTTAGTGAAGAAACTGAACTAGTCGCCTTCTACGATGAGTTATCCTCATTAGTGCGTAGCATCCCGAAACACAACATGTTAGTCATTGGCGGAGACATGAATGCCCAAATCGGGAAAAACGGAAACAACAAATGCAGCCTTCACAACATGTCAAATAGGAATGGGCAACATCTAACAGATTTCATGATAGAAAATAGATTAACATGGCTCAATACAAACTACCAAAAAAGGGAGGGCAAACTATGGACATACACGTACGTGAACAATAATAAAGCACAGATAGACTACGTCCTTATTAACAAGAAATGGAAAAATAGTGCAATGAATTTCGAGGCATACTCCTCTTTCGAGGGTGTGTCCTCCGATCACCGAATAGTCACGCCAAAAATACAGCTAAGCCTACGAAAAAACGCCAAACGAACAGCGACCACCAAACACTATGACTGGGCCCTATTAAACAACAAAGATATAAGAGATAAATACGTATTAGAATTAAGAAACAGATTCGAAACACTACAAGAGAAGACGGAAAAAAGTACACCAAATGACGAATATGAAAATTTCGTCAATGCGCACCTCGAGGCAGCAGCGAAATGTATTCCAACAAAACTCAAAACTAAATATAGAGTCCCATGGGAAACGTTAGCGGTGAGAGAAAAACGTGCACTAGTGAAAACAGCCTCCAAAAGCTATCGAAAAAACCCAACAAACACAAATGCCCGAAAACTAAAAACGGCACAATATCAATTAGCATGCATATATATAAAGGAACAGACAGAATACATTCAAAATCAGATAGATAAGATTAGCCTAAAGAAACCGTAGCAGCAATAACGATTCTCTATAGAAACACCAAAGTGAAAGTACGTTCACCAGATGGAGACACAGAATACTTCGACATTGTAGCAGGAGTACTACAAGGGGACACGCTAGCTCCATACCTCTTTATCATTTGTCTAGACTACGTACTTAGAACATCGATTGATAAAATCAGAGAGAACGGCTTCGTGCTGACAAAGAAAAGAAGCAGAAGGTACCCCGCAAAAACAATTACCGACGCCGACTACGCCGATGTCATAGCGATACTAGCAAATACACCCAACCAAGTCGAAACACTATTGCATAGTTTGGAACGAGCAGCTGCAGGCATAGGCATCTATGTCAATGCACACAAAACGGAATATATGTGCTATCATCAAACGGGGGGTATCTCCACTCTAGACGGAACCCCTCTTAAACTAGTAGACAAATTCACTTACCTAGGAAGCAGCATCTCATCAACCGAAAAGGACATCGACACGAGGTTAACGAAGGCATGGACAGCTATCAATAGGCTATCGATTATATGGAAATCAGACCTAACTGATAAAATGAAACGCAGTTTCTTCCAGGCAGTGGTCGCATCGATACTGCTATATGGCTGCACTACATGGACTCTAACAAAACGGCTGGAGAAGAAGCTAGACGGCAATTACACAAGAATGCTGCGAGCAATCTTGTATAAATCCTGGCGGCAACACCCCACAAGACACCAACTGTACGGCCACCTGCCTCCTATCACGAAAACTATCCAAGTTAGACGAACCAGACATGCAGGACATTACTGGAGAAGCAGGGACGACCTCATAAGTGATGTACTCTTATGGACCCCCACATATGGCCGAGCAAAAGCAGGATGACCAACACGAACATACATTCAGCAACTATGTGAGGATACGGGATGTAGTCCAGAAGACCTGCCAGAGGCGATGAACGATAGGGAAAAGTGGCGAGAGAGGGTCAGGAATATCCGTGCTACCAGTACGACATGATGATGATGATATATATATATGTATATATATATATATAAATTACATACATATATATATAAATATATTTTTTCACACACACACACACACACTCTCTCTCTCTCTCTCTTGCACACACACACGCACCATCCGCCCCTACCAGCTATCGGGACCGTTTTAGTAATAACCTTTATGAAATTGGTATATATATATATATATATTTATATATATATATGTATATATATATAAATTACATACATATATATATATATATATATATATATATATATATATGAATTGCATACATATACATATATTCATATTCTCTCTCTCTCTCTCTCTCTCTCTCTCTCCAGCCGTCCTTACTAGCTATTGCTATAGACTTTTCCTTTCTAGCTTTTAGTAATAACCTTCATGAAATCGGTATATATATATATATATATATATATATATATATATATATATATATATATATATATATATATATATATATATATATATATGTATGAATCTGACGATAATGTTTCCATAATAACTTTATTGCTGGTCGTTATGACCTTCATCACATCCAGTTAATATATTTGTTCTTCTCTGATTATATAGACTTCCCTACCTTGTTTCCGGCTAGAAAAAAAAACCTTCTTTATTTCCTTATGGAATCCCTTCATATATTAATATTCAAATATTCCTCCTTTTCATTTTATTTTAAAGAATTCTTTACTTATATTTTAAACTGCAATTTATTATTTAAAAACCGGTGAATATCGGAGTATATTCCTTGTGAGTTATGGTTTTGTTTAAATAAGAAATCTCATTTCCTATAATTAAATTAAAGATAGCTTTTGGAAATAATGTTAGTATTCAATATTTAATAATATTGTCCGTGTGTTTGGTTATCAATATTAGATTTAAATTAACTAAATGTTTCTTTAGGGGATATATCGTAACCACCTTCTTGTTGCTTTCTTTATTAAGGAGAGTTTTTTTTTTAAGTTAAATTGATCGTAATCCTATTTACCAACCCCTCCGCTCGAGCAGGATATGACACACGGTCAATTTTTAACAGGTTTGAATTCCTTCTCCTAGACAAGTTGCCTCACCAAGGCTGAAGAACTCAGTCTGTCCTACTATTTACCCACGGCTGGAGGGAGAATAATTGGATTCATACCTTTCCCAATGGTATTAGTGCTATGTGAAATGCAATCAGTCTCGTCCAGGATTTGAACTCGAGTCGCCGTGTCCATTTCCTACGACGATAACCATTACACCACGGGCATCTCCTTTTTTTTAAATTGATCGTAATGAGTAAGTAAAGTTGGCCACCTGAGTCGAGGATGACCCGAAGGTTCCCTTTTCAATAGCTACTACACTGAGCTGTAGCAGTGAGCACTACTCTATTCCCTGGATTGCTCCACTTTACCCTTGATCCCTACCTTATAATGCTGAGTGCTAAGCAAGGCAGCATTAAGTACCATTTTTTGAGTCTTTAGTATGTAAGTTATAACTGGTTCTCCGTCTACATAGGGAGGGGCGATCTAAAAAAGTGTAGACCGCCTCTAAGATGTTCGAATGGATTTTACTCCAAGCTCTATGCAGAAGGGATAACCCGTCATCTTGGTAGTTGGTCCTGCAACTATTTGTTCGCCAATAGCCGAGTCAAGAGCCTTTGAGTGCCCGGATGTTACTCAGCCACTTTAAAATAGCTTATATATTTTGGGAGTCATATTAGGAGTGACATAAAGTTCCCCTTTTTTTGTTACATTTGTTCATCATTTTCCCTATTTGTATAACCTGCATTTTTTTAAAAAATAATTTGGTGTCCCTTATACAAATGATTCCCCTATTTGTTTGTTTATATATATATATATATATATATATATATATATATATATTGGCAACATTTCTTCATTAATACATATTTCGTTGAACATAATTGACATTTTTTGTCCACATATTTTTTTGTTGATCCTTTCGTATTGCCGTCTTGATTTTATAATTCGGCGGGAATTGGTTGATGCATCTTCCATAATTATTTATTTCCCAAGAACTTTCTGCCCGACTTTGGGCCATCATCTTGACGCTCTTCTTCTTACAAAGTAGTAATGTACATACAAAAGTTACTTCACTTTTGTAATCGATCCTCCTCTGATGATGACCCAAAATCGGGCAGAAACTACTTGGGAAATAAACAATTATGGAAGATGCATCAACCAATTCCCACCGAATATTATAAAATCACAACGGCAATACGAAAGGATCAACAAAAAAATATGTAGACAAAAAATGTCTATTATGTTCAACGAAATATATATATATATATACATATCATCATCATCATCATGTCGTGCCGCTATCACGGATATCCCTGACCCTCTCTCGCCACTTCTCTCTATCGTTCATTGCCTCTGGCAGGTCTTCAGGGCTACATCCCGTATCTTCGTGAGACTGAAGATAAGTGGCCATATAGCTGTCGTTTTTGCTGGGTGATATTTCAAGAATTTATTTCAAACGGCACACTGCATCATATATAGTTCCTATCTAGGTTTTTTTCTAGGTGATAACGAAGGGGTACTTTACACTCCCCAAATTTTCAGATTGCCCAGTCAGCTGGGACTGTAAAATACACTGACTGCACCTCAGCAGAGGGGTAAGACAACTCCCAACGAGTGTCCAAGATACGACACTAAACAATCTGATTGTGAGGTTCTAGCGATTCTGGAGCTTTGGGGAATGCGGAGCTCCCCTTCATTGCCATTGCTCCCTGGTCCCCTCGGGCTCATAGCGGTAGCACCTGATAGGGTTCTACCTATGGGTCAAATAGAATGGCGTACTTATGCTAAACTGAATTGTTTGAAATAGAACTGTTTTTAACATTGAAACTGTACTTATTGTAAACTGAATTATTCGAAAGAGAACTGTTTTGACATTCAACTGTATATAAACAAAAACTATACTAATACTCAACTAAATTGTTTGAATTAGAATTGTTTGACTAAACTGAATAGCTTGAAATAGACATGATTTTAACAATTAACCTGTGTACTGATGCTAAACTGAATTGTTTGAAATAGAACTGATTATTTGTATAAAAATGGATTTGGTATTAAATGTGAAATGAACATGAGTAGAATAAGATAGATAGATAGATAGATAGATAGATAGATAGATACATGCATACATACGTACGTACATACATATGAACAAAACTAGATAGATAGATAGATAGATAGATAGATAAAGGAAAACTCTGAATTCAAACCTGTTAAACTCCGCTTAAAAATTTACCTTGTGTCATATCCTCCCCGAGCGGTGGGTTGGGTAAATAATATACATACATGCATGTGAACAAAACTAGATAGATAGATAGATATGAACAGCACTAGATAGATAGATAGATAGATAGATAGATAGATAGATAGATAGATATGAATAAAACTAGATAGATAGATAGATAGATATGAATAAAACTAGATAGATAGATAGATATGAACAGCACTAGATAGATAGATAGATAGATAGATAGATAGATAGATATGAATAAAACTAGATAGATAGATAGATATGAACAGCACTAGATAGATAGATAGATAGATAGATAGATAGATAGATAGATATGAATAAAACTAGATAGATAGATAGATATGAACAGCACTAGATAGATAGATAGATAGATAGATAGATAGATAGATATGAATAAAACTAGATAGATAGATAGATATGAACAGCACTAGATAGATAGATAGATAGATAGATAGATAGATATGAATAAAACTAGATAGATAGATAGATAGATAGATAGATAGATATGAATAAAACTAGATAGATAGATAGATATGAACAGCACTAGATAGATAGATAGATAGATAGATAGATAGATAGATAGATAGATATGAATAAAACTAGATAGATATGAATAGGCTGAAATACAAAGAAGCAGAAAGACTCAATGAATGACGCTCAAATTTCATACATTCAAAATATCAAATCGTGATTTTCTTCTTTTTTTTCTTTCTCTTTCTCTTTCTCTTTCTTCTCCTTTTTTTCTTCTTCTTCTTCTTCTTCTTCTAAATGCTGACAGAAGATGTCATCTCTAATTATGTTTTACGGAAAAGTTAAAATGTGCTGGCAAGAAAATTCAATAATGTATTTGTATTAAAATTGAACATGCCTATTTCGGTTGAGGTTAAAAGCATTCCTATGTCTACGAATAACTCAGCAAATATTACGAACGCCAAAGTGTTGATTAAGATTTTATTTATGTCGGCTTCAACACAGGCTAAAAATTGCTCTAGGAACTTTTTAAGGATTTCAACAGTGAGTAAGTTTCACTCTGCTGTTTTCTATTGATTTCTCTTTTGATGCTTTTCCGGGAAGGTTGAATATTTTCTATCATACTCGGAGGAGATTCGTAAAGGTTCTCAGTCCTACCAAGAAAGTATATATATATATATATAGTTGTAAGTTGGGTGACCGTTGTCGAGGGCAACCCGAAGGATCTCTTTTCAATAGGTGTAAGGGAGAGCGCTACACCTTTCTCTGGATTGCTCCACTTACTATTGATCTATACCTTCTAAAGCTGAATGTTAAGAAAGGAGGCATCAAGTGCCATTTTTTAGTTTTTGATATGACTCGAAATTAAAGGAAAACAGATAGATAGAAAAGAGCAGACACACGCACACATAGATAGATAGATAGAGAGAGAGAGAGAGAGAGAGGTGCCCGTGGTGTAATGGTTAACGTCGCAGGAATTGGACACGGCGACACGAGTTCAAATCCTGGGCTGATTGCATTTCACATAGCACTAATACCCTTGGGAAAGGTATGAATCCAATTATTCTTCCTCCAGCTATGGGTAAATAGTAAGGCAGACTAGGTTCTTCAGCCTTGGTGAGGCAACTAGTCTAGGAGAAGGAAAACTCTGAATTCAAACCTGTTAAACTCCGCTTTAAAAATTGACCTTGTGTCATATCCTGCCCGAGCGGAGGGGTTTGGTAAATATAAAAGATAGATAGATAGATAGATAGATAAGAGAATGAGATAGATAGATAGATAGATAAGTAATGAACAGATAGATAGATAGATAGATAGATAGATAGATAACCGGTCTCTTGGACCCTTGATTCATGTCTAATAATGCTGACTTTTAAGGAAGGAGGCATCAAGTACTATTTTTTAAGCCTTTGGTATGACTCGACCTGAGATTGAATACTGGACCAATGAAGAACACTCTAATCATTATGCGAATATATATATATATATATATATATATATATATATTGTCCTGGGAATGACAATAAACTGCATCCGATAATGAAGCTCCAGAAGACTAGGGAATATGGAATACCTCTTCACTGCCATTACTCCCAGGTCCACTCAGACTTAGCGTGGTAGTACCTCTTAGGGTCCCATCAAGGGATCAAACAGAACTGTTCAGTTATTTCCGAAGGATTATTATAATTATCGGCTATTTGAAACCCTAGAACTATATGTGAATTTATTTGTATTAGATAGGAATACTTGAAATCACCTAACTTTATGCAAATTATTTGTATAAGATAGAAATACTTGATAGATACAATTGTAATATAATGGCCGAGGGATTTCGTTTTATGCCTTTGGGTTTAGTTAGGCTGAGAACCTTTCAGCTCAGTGCATGGGTTACTTAGGTGCAACATTAACGCAGGTGTTCACGCGCGCGCGAAGCGGACGTGTAACGCAGAGATGTCACAATAGCCCAGATGGGAAACGGGGACAGCAAGTGCGAATGACGTCATGCACCGGAAGCGCGCGGAGGATTTTGGGGATTTTGAGGAAAGTTAGTTGAGTTGAGAACTGGACACCGAACAAGAAGGGTTGACTTTTGCTTGCTTGCGGAGGCCTTGGGCAGGTGTCACACGAGATGGTGGGGGCAGATGAAAAAGCCAGAATAGAAAGAATGTGTATCTCTCTCCTTATGTCGAAGAACCTTTAAACTCAAAGGTAATGAAAAGTTTCGTACCTGAACTGAGAAGTCGTGAGTGTTTTTCGTGTTTCGAGATTCCTATGTTCTATGTATATATATATGTTATGAACAGTCTGTATACATTTCCCATATTCATGTATGGGTATGTTACACAGTGTGAATTAATAATACTTGAAACCATTTAACTGTGTGTAAACAAATGATTAATATTAAATAGAATTATTTGTGTTGGGAATACTTGGAACTATTTAACTGTGTACAAACAAGTGAGCTCGTTTAAAAATAGTTACCTTTAGACCATTCACTTCCAAATTATATATATTGAATGGTGAGAGGTATGTTATCGGTCTGACGTAATGTTAGGTGGGTTTCGATCCCAGCTTGAAGAGTCTCGCCCATCTAATCACACTAAAGAGTTGTGATACAACGAAACAGTCTCTCTGTTGATATATATATATATATATATATATATATATATATATATATATATATATATATATATATATATATATAAACAGGATTGGGCATCAAATACCCCAGAAGGTTTGATATGACAATACGTATATATATGATGGGTGAATTGTCGCAACTTTAAATATTAATTTCGCGC
The DNA here is from genome assembly GCA_963585895.1 of Sepioteuthis lessoniana. Lineage (NCBI taxonomy): Eukaryota > Metazoa > Mollusca > Cephalopoda > Myopsida > Loliginidae > Sepioteuthis > Sepioteuthis lessoniana. The sequence continues at coordinate 10,080,438 of OY757947.1, read as the reverse complement.
ATGTACTTTGTTTTCTCTTTTGTCTACTGTGCAGCAAATGAGAATAAGTTGGGCACTTGTGAATTGAATTACCATGATCAGAAAATCCCCAACTGGAGATAGAACCAGCGACCACAGAATGAAGAACCGAAACTCTACCACTGAGTCATCAATTCACATCGAACACAAGTGACGCCCAATTAACTAGTCAGGGTAATTGCGTGTCCAATTAACCTGAATGTGTCTCGCAAGTTACACCCGTACTCTTTATAGAGGACACGGTCACCTCGAGGGCCACGAGGAGGATTGGAAATACACATCCGAGTAATTATTATAACCTTAAGGATATAGATGTACATTTTTTTAAGCAGAGGAATTATATTATCATATTTACCCAACCCCTCCGCTCGGGCAGGATATGACACAAGGTCAGTCTTTAAGCGGAGTTTAACAGGTTTGAATTCAGAGTTTTCCTTCTCCTAGAAGGAAATGGACATGGTGATACGAGTTCAAATCCTGGACGAGCCCGATTGCATTTCACATCGCACTAATACCCTTGGGAAAGGTATGAATCCAATTATTCTCCCTCCAGCTATGGATAAATAGTAGGGCAGACCGTGTTCTTCAGCCTTGATGAGGCAACTAGTCTTGGAGAAGGAAAACTCTGAATTCAAACCTGTTAAAATGGAGGTACCCGTGGTGTAATGGTTATCGTCGTAGGAAATGGACACGGTGATACGAGTTCAAATCCTGGACGAGACCGATTGCATTTCACATAGCACTAACACCCTTGGGAAAGGTATGAATCCAATTATTCTCCCTCCAGCTATGGGTAATTAGTAGGACAGACTGGGTTCTTCAGCTTTGGTGAGGCAACTAGTCTAGGAGAAGGGAAACTGAATTCAAATCTGTTAAACTCCGCTTAAAAATTGACCGTGTGTCATATCCTGCTCGAGCGGAGGGGTTGGGTAAATATGATTAGTCCATATCGTTATGCCAAATCCAAATTTAAAAAAATAAATAAATGTACATAAGATGAAAGCCACTCCAAGACACAAGCTACTCTTCCAGATATGGGTAAACGGTGTGCTGGACTCTTTGGCATTCACAACGGAAGCAACTAATACGAAGATTTTGCTGTGTTTGAGTGCCAATCTGAGGAAGATGCAGAGGAATCGGAGAGAGTTGAATGAATCCAGCGGTCAAAAGAACTCACAAATTTGCCAATGAGATCCAAACCATAACTGACCGTAGCGGGGAACATGTGAGTGTCTGAGTTTCTTATCAGGCATGTAGTGCACGTAGATATTCGGTATTTCTCATACAAGATGAAAAAGGAAAAAAAATTTTATTACAGGACATTAAGTACTAGAGAAAAGACCGCGCTACAAATGCTTTCAAATATTGCTTTCTAGCACAAATAACTGGGCCATTGGCCTAATGAGTAGAGTGTTCGTCAATGTTCCGGAAGACCAGGGTTCAATCCCAGGTCGAGTCATAACAAAGACTCAAAAAATGGTACGTGATGCCGCCTTGCTATGCACTCAGCTCTATAAGGTTAGGATCAAGGGTAAAGTAGAGCAATCCAGGGAATGGAGTAGGCCCCCCAAACACCTTGGTATAGTAGCTATTGAAAAAGGAGCCTTCAGATCACGCTCGACTAAGATCACCAACTTTACTTTTACTTACCACGAATAATTCTATTTAATATCAATCATTTGTTTTCACGCAGTTCAATGGTTTCAAGTATTGTTATCTAGCACAAATGATTTTATTTGATATCAATCATTTCTATTTCTAACAATTCATTTTAGCATAAGTCAACAAAGTTAGATAATTCCAAGTATTGCTATGTATCACTAACAATTGAATTAAACATCAGTCATTTGTTTACACATAGTTAAATGATCAAACAGTTCTATTTCTAACAATTCAATTTAGCATAAGTCATTTATTTGCACACAGTTTAAATATCAAACGGTTCTAATTGACCCATAGATAGGATCCTATCAAGTGATACCACTTCTGCCTGGGAGCAATGGCAATGAAAGGGGTACTCTGCATTCCCAAAAGATCCGGCATTACTGAAGCCTGACCATCAGATTGTTTAGTATCATATCCTGGACACTCATTTAAGCGGGGGGGTCGTTCGTTACACATGTATATGCGGTATTATATATATATATATATATATATATACACAATTTTCTTATACGAGGACCATTAAAAAAGTTTCCAGACCTTCTTCGTATGGACACTTTCATTGATAGTACACACATGAAACTCTAGTCCCCTTCGAAGTAATCGCCTCCGGCTGCAATGCACTTGTTGTACCGTTCCAACAACTTCTGGAAGGCTCCATGGAAGTCGTCTTGTGTAAGCGTGTCAATGAGCTTCGTCACCGCCTCTCCTCAATTGTCTCATAACGACAGCCTCTGAGCTTAGGGAATAACCGAAAGTCATGGGGAGCAAGGTCTGGACTACAGGGTGAGTGAGGAACTGTCTAGATGTCCATCTTGGGCAAATAGTCTGTGACAAGAATGGAGTTGTGGACTGTTGCATTGTCCTGTTGGAAATGCCACTGACCCGATTTGAAGAGTGCTGGCCTCTTCCCTAGGAATCTCTTCCTGAAATCCCTTAAAATCTCAACATAGTAACCCTAACCCTAACTCTTTGGCCAATCAACTCTGATGTATTGACTTCCTTACTCCTCCCACACCTCTCATCATCCCTCACAGACTCCGTGCCTTCCTTGAATCTCTTATGCCACTCAAAAACTGATGCTCGATTCATGCAAGATGCTCCAAAAGCAGTCTGAAGCATTCCATACGTTTCTGTGGCATCATTTTTTCCAAGTTTAAAACAGAATTTTATTGAATATCGTTCTTCTAAAGTGTCCTCGCGTCCAGATTGCATTTTTGAAATTCACCAGTTGTGATAATCAGGGTTTAGTAGGGTGTATTCCAATTGTTGCTGTAGCTGTTCATTTGAAGCTGAAATCATAAAAATTTGTCAGTCATCTCATAAGAAGTATAGCAATAAAATAGTGAATTTTCAAGAGTCTACGACAATTTTCAATGCCTGTACAAAAAAGTCTGGAAACTTATTGAAGTCCATCCAATTTATATTGATTAATGGATATTTATAGTAAAGTTACCACGAACACACGACTTCGATCTTCAGGTCGGTTACTTTTAAACACCATTTTATTATTATTGTTAATAATGCATGATTAATAATAAAAGAGCTTTAGTTTCTTTCGTGAGGTGTCCTCTTCTTAGCCATGTCTATGTCATTTCAATTTTTTTTAAAACTGAGCTCAAAATAACCAAAAAGTAAAGAAAAAACATTGATACATTCTTTAAAAGAAAGAAGGTTTATGTTACTTAGTTTAATGGCATATCAACCCTTTGTGGTTATGTAACGCCAAATTCTGTTCGTACATATATATATATATATATATATATATGTATAATTTGTTAGTAATTTTGTTTTCAAATGAGTTAGAGCTGATTTGTTTGCACATAGTTAAATTTATTTTAAGTATTGCTAATTATTGTTTGCATACATTTTAAACGTTTTAAGTATAGTTATTTAAAACTAATATTTCTATTTAATATTAGTCGTTTGTTTGCACACAGTTAAGATGTTTTAAGCTTTGCAAACACTATAGTTTTATTTTCACACAGTTAAATAGCCGAAAGTATTGCTTTTTAACACGATTTATTTTATTCAACATTATTCATTCGTTTGCACACAGTTAACTGGTTCTATTTCATTTGCTTGCACATAGTTAAATGCGTGTTTCAATCCCAGGTCGAGTCATACCAAAGACTCAAAAAATGGTACATGATTCTGCCTTGCTTAACACTCAGCATTATAAGGTAAGGATCAAGGGTAAAGTGGAGCAATCCAGGGAAAGGTGTAGCGCCTTCCCCTATATTTCGGTGTAATAGCTATTAAAAAGGGATCTTCTGGGTCACCCCCGACGAAGGTCGACTATTTCTATTTGACCCACTACCGGGCCATTGGCCTAATGAGTGGAGTGTTCGCCAAGGATCCGGTAGACCGGGGTTCAATCCCAGGTTGAGTCATACCAAAGACTAAAAAAATAGTACTTGATTCTGCCTTGCTTAGCACACAGCATTATAAGGTAAGGATCAAGGATAAAGTGGAAAGAAGAGCCATGCCTAACACCTCGATGTAGTAGCTATTGAAAAGGGAGCCTTCGGGTCACCCTCGACTAAGGTCGCTAACTTTACCTTTTTTACTAATTTGACCCACAGATGGGACCCTAACAGGTACGACCTCTCCTGGTCAAAATGAACCGTGGAGTAATGGCAATGAAGGTTCGTTCGTTCGTTCGTTCGTTCGTTTTACAGCGTATCAACCCTTTTTAGGTCATTTAACGCCGAATTAAGTCCTTGGGGAGGGTCTAACCCCTCTGTAGAGATGCAGTCTGTGTATTCTGCAATCCTAGTCGACTGGGCAAAAGAAAGAAAGAAAGAAAGAAAGATCAAATCAAGGAAAGAATTCAGATGGAGAAGGAATCAATTACAAGTCTCTAAACATTAAAAAAAAATAGAAAATAGAAAGAAAAATGAAAAAATATCAAAAGCAACAGATCCTGAAAAAATGATAAGTCTGAATATGAGTGAGGAAGAAAAGTCAAACCAAAAGGAAGAATTATTCCATATAAAAGCCCAATTTATTGGAATAACCTGGCAACACGCACGCGTCATCTTAAAGAAAAAAAAAAGATTCAATTTCATTCGTCTTTTCCATTGGCAATTACGAGTTTAAAATTCTAATAAGAACATGGAAAAATGGCGTCTCTTTTCATTTTTGATGACAATGGGGAGAGTGGAATTGCGGAAAGAGGAGAATAAAGGACAGAGTGGAGGAAGATGGGATCGTTGGATATAGCAAGGACGAGGTGGGAAAACAAGGAAAAGAAAGGAGAAAATAACTAGAGAAAAGGGGGGTTTTAAAAAAAAGAAATAAAAACAGGAAATAGAAAAACGTGTATTCTTCCTTCTCTTCCTCTTCCACTTGTAAAATAAATAAATATGAAAGGGTAAATAAAAAGAAAACAAGAAGAAGAAGAAGAAGAAGAAGAAGAAGAAAATGGGCGAATGAGTGTTGAAAGAAGAAGAAGAAGAAGAAGAAGAAGAAGAAGAAGAAGAAGAAGAAGAAGAAGAAAGTTGGCGAATGAGTGTTGAAAGAAGAAGAAGAAGAAGAAGAAGAAGAAGAAGAAGAAGAAGAAGAAGAAGAAGAAGAAGAAGAAGAAGAAGAAAGTCGGCTTCTGAATGTTGAAAGAAGAAGAAGAAGAACAACAACAACAACAACGACAACAATAATAGCAACAACAACAACAACAAACGTATGGAAAGAAGAGGAATGATAAAGAACAAGAACAGAACGAGATTATTATTATTATTATTATTATTATTGCTGCTGCTGCTGCTGCTGCTGCTGCTGCTTCCTATCTTCTCATCATCATTAACTAGCCTTTTCCAATCTTCTTTATTCTCCCTACCTATTCATTATAAAAGCCTCTTCCTACCTTTCAATTATTGAGGAGTTTTCCTAATTTCTTCTTCTTCTTCTTCTTCTTCTTCTTCTTCCCATTATTATTATTATTACTACTACTACTACTACAACTACTACTTCTAAGGCCTCATCCTAACTTAATTATAAGAGCCTCTTCCTACCTTTTAATTATTGTGGAGTTTTCTTTATTTCTTCATCTTCATCTTCTTCATCTTCATCTTCATCATCCTCATCTTCTTCTTCTTCTTCTTCTTCTTCCCATTATTATTATTATTACTATTACTACAACTACAACTACAACAACTACTACTTCTAAGGCCTCATCCTAACTTAATTATAAAGTCGCTTCCTACATTTCAATTATTGTAGTCACTTCCTATCTTCTCTTAAACCTCCTTCCTCGTTGACGTTGTTGTTCTTCTTATTATCATTATAATCTTTATTATTTTTAATTGATGAAGATGCATTAAGACCAATCCACCCGAGAGGTGACATAGACAGACTATGTGTGTCAAGAAAAGAAGGAGGAAGAGCACTTACCAATACTGAAGATTGTGTAGATATAACAATTCAAGGACTCGGTAGATAAATTGATTTTCCCAGGAGCAAATATACGAATACGAACGAAAAATAAAAAAACAAACTCTATTAAGGAGCATATCTTGGTTCTGCAGACATTCATTTAATTCACCCTCAAGCACGCGAGGAATATAAAAATGACTCACACCGACCAAAGAAATATACCTTTACCTTAGTCGAGGGTGACCCGAAGTCTCCCTTTTCGTGTAGGGGAGGGGGCTATTCCTTTCCCTGGATTGCTCCACTACCCTTGACCCATACCTTATAATGCTGAGTGTTAAGCAAGATAGCATCAAGTACCATTTTTTTAGTCTTTGGCATGACTCGACCTGAGATTGAACCCAGGTCCCCCGGGCCATTGGCGTCGCGCTGCCAGCACGGATCTCCCTGATCCTCTGTCACCACTCATCTCTATCGTTCATCGCTCCCAGGAGGTCTTCCAGGTTACATTCTGTATCGGCACAGAGCTGTTGTATCTAGGTTCTAGCTGGTCGTCCTGCCTTTGCTCGTCCATGTGAAGGGGTCCACTGGAGTATATCACTTATGAGTTCGTCTTTACTTCTCCATCAGTGTCCCGCATATCTGGTTCGTCTAACTAGGATAGTTTTCGTGATGGGTGGCAGGTGACTGTACAGCTGCTGCTTTGTGGGGTGCTGCCTCCAGGACTTGTTCAATACAGCTAGCAGCATTCCTGTGTAATCGCCGTCAAGCTTTTTCTCCATACGTTTAGCTAGCGTCCATGTGGTGCATCCATATAGCAGTATCGACAAGACCGATGCTTGGAAAAAGCTGCATTTTATTCTATCGGTCAGGCCTGACTTCCATATGACCGATAGTCTATCGGTAGCTGTCCATGCCTTTGCTAGTCGCGTGTTGATGTCTGTCTCGGTTGATGAGACGCTGCTTCCGAGGTAAGTGAACTTGGGTACTTGTTTCAAAGGCCCACCCTTTAGTGTGGAGATGTCGCCTCTTTGATTAAAGTACATGTATTCTATTTTGTCAACGTTGACATGGCGGCATATGCTACTTGCCGCTCGATCCAGGCTATGTAGCAGGGATTTGGCTTGGGCGGGTGAAATCGTTAGAAGCGGTATGTCATCGGCGTAGTCCCCGTCGGTAATAATTTGTGCAGGGTATATTCTGCTTCTTTCCTTGGCCAGCTTAAAACCGTTTTCTTTCATTAAATCTATAGACGTTCTATGCACGTAGTCTAGACAACTATTAAATAGGTAGGTGGTTAATGTGTCTCCTTGTAGCGCACCTGCTACAATGTCGAAGTCGTCTGAGTCTCCATCCGGTGAGCGGACTTTTATCTTTGTGTTTTTATATAGCATCATTATGGCTGTTTCATCTTCCCTCTGTGTATGGAGTCAAATGCCTTGGAGAAGTCGACGAATAATGAATAGACCTTTTAAAAGCATGTTCATATTTAAAATGAATAAAATATTTTAAAACCGATTGAAATATCCGAAGACAGTTCTCACAAAGGAACCCAGTGTTTCGTCCACGTCTCATCAGAGAATTTGTAACCGTAGAAGTGGTACTCAAAGAGTTCAAGACAAGGGTTCAAGTATCAGTTCTACGGTTCAATTCCAGATCGAGTCATACCAAAAACTCAAAAAATGGTACTTGATACCTCCTTGCTTAACACTCAGCATTATAAGGTATGTATCAAGGGTAAAGTGGAGCAATCCAGAAAAAAGAGCTGCACCCTCCCCTGCACCTCGGTGTTGTAGCTATAGAAAAGGGAGCCTTCGAGTTGCTCTCGCCTACGGTCGCCAAATTTACTTAAATATATATATATATATATATATATATAATACAAACCTAATAATAGCAACACTCAATTTCACGTTTTCCAAATCTTCACAATCAATTGGTGATTACAAAAGCTGTTCTATTTCGGATCAGTTATGTCTTCATCCTCCAGAGATAAAGTCTCCCAGTGTATAAGACGAGACATGGGTGGGTAGTAATGGTGATCCACTGGGAACTGTGCAAGAAATTGAAATTTCACCATACGAATAAATGGTATATGCACAAGCCAGAATCCGTCCTGGAGAATGAGACGGACAAAATTCTCTGAGATTTCAAGATACTAACGGATCACCTAATCCCTGCCAGACGACCAGACCTAGTGATCCTTAACAAAAAAAAATAAAACAGAACTTGCCGTATAATGGACTTTACCGTTCCAGCAAACCACAAAGTGAAAATCAAAGAAAGCGAAAAGAGAGACAAGTACTTCGACCTTGCTCGAGAACTGAGAAAGTTGTTTAACATGACGTTGACGGTGATACCAATTGTCATTGGAGTGTCTGGAACAGTCTCTAAAGGCTTGGAAAACAGATACTAAGAATTGGAAGTTAGAGGAAGAATCGAAACCATCCAGACAACAGCACTGATGAGATCGGCTAGATTACTGAGAGAAGTCCTGGAGACACGAGAAGACTTGCATTCACTCAGAGTCCACGCTGGTGTAAAAAAAAATAATAATGTTCCTAATACTGTCTATTGTAAGAATTCAGCTCTAATATCATCATCATGTCGTGCTGCTAGCACGGATATCCCTGACCCTCTCGCGTCATTTCTCCCTATCGTTCATCGCCTCTGGCAGATCTTCAGAGCTACATTCCGTATACTCACATAGCTGCTGTATGTATGTTCGAGCTGGTCGTCCTGCTTTTGCCCGACCATATGTGGGGGTCCATAGGAGTGCATTACTTATGAGCTCGTCCCTGCTTCTCCAGCAGTGTCCTGCATGTCTAGCTCGTCGAACTTGGATAGTTTTCGTGATGGGAGGAAGGTAGCCGTATAGTTGGTGCCTTGTGAGGTGTTGCCGCCAGGACTTGCTCAATATTGCTCGCAACATTCTTGTGTAATTGCCGTCAAGCTTCTTCTCAAGCCGTTTTGTTACCAATTGTCATTAAATATATAGGATTTGGTTGGGTTGGGTTTTATGACATACCAACCATTGTAGGTTATTTAATTTGCCCAGGTGGCTTCGGCTGTAGAATACACTGACTGCATCTTTACAGAGGGGTAAGACACCACCCAACCAGTGTCCTGGATATGACACTAAACAATCTGATAATGAGGTTCCAGTAATACTGGAGTTTTGAGGAATGCGGAGTAACGCTTTATTGCTATCGCTGCCAGGTCTACTCTGGTCCGGAGTGGTAGCACCTGATAGGGTCCTATCTATGGGTCAAGTAGAACTAAACTGTGTGCTTATGCCAAACTGAATTGCTCGAAATAGAACTGTTTTGACATTTAAACTACGTACATATGCTAAACTGGACCAGTTGAAATAGAACTGTTTTTGACATTCAAACTGTACTGACGTTAAACTGAATCGTTGAAATAGAATCCTTTTTATACATATATATTAAAAATATATGATTTGGTTTGGTTGAGTTTTATGGCATATCAACTATTGTTGGTTATTTAATGCCAAATCCTCTTTTTACATATATATTAAATATATATGATTTGGTTTGGTTGGGTTTTATGGCATATCAACCATTGTAGGTTATTTAATGCCAAATCCTCTTTTTACATATATATTAAATATATATGATTTGGTTTGGTTGGATTTTATGGCATATCAACCATTGTAGGTTATTTAATGTCAAATCCTCTTTATACATATATATTAAATATATATGATTTGGTTTGGTTGGGTTTTATGACATACCAACAACCATTGTAGGTTATTTAATTTGCCCAGGTGGGCTGTAGAATACACTGACTGCACCTTTACAGCGGGGTAAGACACCCCCCAACCAGTATCCTGGATATGACAGAATCCGAAACAAAATGGACCCTGAGTGTTCCCGGGCGAAAGAGTACAGGAAAATGTTGATGACAAGTCGAACGACGTGAGATTTAAAGTAAAACGAGGGTGGGCCGAAATTCTTGTTTAAGCATCGGTTTCTGTACGGCTTGGTCCTTAAAGGAAGCCAGCCATTTTCTTTAGCAGATGCAAGAATTGTGGTATTGTCTTCCTGTCTTGGACACGACAACATTTTCAACAAAAAATACGCGCTGAAATTGATATCGAGCGTTTGGAAGCCATGATAAGCGTTTGTTAGCTATAGCACGTGGGAAAACATGTCGGAAACGGTGTTGTTGTAAAGTTGAAAGAACTTTGACGAATTCCATGAAATGACTCACCTACAGTCGGGGTTTCTTTAATTGGAAGCATATAAAAGAATGTGTAGTAATATGATTTTTGTTGGGCCATTTCTTCTATCTCTCTCTCTCTCCTACATTTTTTTTTACTTATTCATCGGAGAATTTTTCTTTTTGCATCGCACCTACATTTTTCCCTTCTTTCAGTTCTCCTCTCCCGACTTTTTGTCGTTGTTGTTGTTGTTGTTCTTCTTCTTCTTCTTCTTCTTCTGGCGTCTCCCTTCTTCTTCTTCTTCTTCTGTTTTCCTTCTTCTTCTTCTTCTTCTTCTGTCTCCCTTCTTCTTCTTCTACTCATGTCTCCCTTCTTCTTCTTCTTCTTCTTCTTGCATCTCCCTTCTTCTCCTTCTTCTTCTTCTGGCGTCTCCCTTCTTCTTCTTCTTCTTCTTCTGTTTTCCTTCTTCTTCTTCTTCTTCTTCTTATGTCTCCCTTCTTCTTCTTCTACTCATGTCTCCCTTCTTCTTCTTCTTCTTCTTCTTCTTCTTCTTCTTCTTCTTGTGTCTCCCTTCTTCTCCTTCTTCTTATTGCGTCTCCCTTCTTCTTCTTCTTCTTCTTCTTCTTCTTCTTCTTCTTCTTTAAACTGTTCTATTTTATTATCCGAACGAGAAGTGACATCACGAGTTTAAAGAGATATTCAATAACTGATATTTCTAAAACAGATCTCTTTGCGGACGTACGATGCTGCCTAGAGGAACTGCAAGTAGCGATAGAGAGAGACAGAGACAGAGAGACAGAGTTTCCTACTATTTCCAGACTTTTTTCGAATGGGTATTTAGAATTGTTGTAGACACTTGAAAATTCAGTATGTTATTGCTATACATCTTATGAGATGACTGATCAATTTTTAGGATTTCAGGTTCAAATCAATAGCTACAGCGGCAATTGGAATACACTCTACTAAAGCCTTATTGTCACAGCTGGTGAATTTCAAAAATGCAATCTGGACGTGAGGAGGACACTTTAGAAGAACGATATGCAATAGATTTCAGATTAAAACTTGGAAAAAATGCCACAGAAACGTCTGGATTGCTTCAAACTGCTTTTGGAGCATCTTGCATGAATCGAGCATGAGTTTTTTAGTTGCATAAGAGATTCAAGGAAGGCAAGGAGTCTGTGAGGGATGATGTGAGGTGTGGGAGGAGTAAACAAGTCAATACACCAGAGTTGATTGGCCAAAGGGTTAGGGTTAGGGTACCTATGTTGAGGTTTTAAGGGAGTTCAGCAAGGGATTCCGTCGGAAGAGGCCAGCACTCTTCAAATCGGGTCAGTGGCATTTCCACCAGGACAATGTACCAGTCCACTACTCCATCCTTCTCACAGACTATTTGACCAAGATGGACATCAAGACAGTTCCTCAGCCTCCCTATAGTCCAGACCTTGCTCCCTGTGACTTTTGGTTATTCCCTAAGCCTAGAGGCTGTTGTTATGAGACAATTGAAAAGAAAGCAGCTGTAACAAAGGTCATTGACACGCTCACACAAGAGAACTTCCATGGGGTGTTCCTGAAGTTGGTGGAAAGGTACAACAAGTGCATTGCAGCCGGAGGAGATTACTTCGAAGGGGACAAGAGCTTCCTGTGTGTACTATAAATAAAAGTGCCCACACGAAAAAAGTCTGGAAACTTATCGTATGCACCTTGATATAAGCATTTTAAATAGAAAATATTAAATTGTAAAGATTTGGCTTTTTTCTCTTTCTAAGCCGATTATTTCAAATAATTTCGACATTCAATCTTGATAATTATTAAAGAAAGTATTAATCAGAATTGATACCAATTAAATGACCCATGAACCTCATTATAACAATAGTCCATGATGATACAAATGTTTCTCTGCCCTATCAACTGTGGCTCTGCAGTCGAAAAGGGCAACCTGTTGGCCGTAGGCGGCGAACCGTAAGGCGCTAGGACGGGATCGTGGTAGTTGAGCAGTCATTAATCCGGTGACAGAGTGGTCAATGACTTGCAACACTCCACTTTGGCCCTTACTTGGTCTGACGGGCGATCGGATAGACCTGATCCTATCAATCAACTGGTTTTGCTAAGCCTTTGCATCAATAGATTTTATCCCGACCGTACTTTTAAATTTGCTCTAGCAACAAGTTCTCGATCGTTATCTTTTAGGTGTTAGAAGGCGGTGGCTGAGGATTTATTGCGTTGAGAAAATAGGAATTTCGCCAGTGCTGAGAACCTGAAATTGGCAACGGCTCAAAAACCTACCTTCAGCACGTGTATAATGGTAGTGTATCCCCGTCTCAACCAAGGCGAATGGGTTTCCCCCTTGGTACATTCCCAACACAAGTTGGACTCCGTGGTAAGTGGTGGAGCACAGGGATAGCGAAAAATATAAAGCATCTGTAGCATCTTCAAATAAAAAAAAATAAACGAAACCTGTCAGAATCAGACTCAGAGAATGAGGCCGAAGACTTCCCCAGATTCATTGTTATTAAAACTTTGGAGGAGGTCTGCTAAGCCAAATTCTCGTCTTTCCCCATAGAAAAAATTATTTCTAGACGGGCTACTCCGAAAACCATTAATAAAACCATGTATGACAACTTACTAGTCGAGGTAGACAGCCAGAGGCAGGCAGAAAGCACATTAAAAATGAAAATCTTTCATACGACGAAATGCAGAAAAATAGTAGGGACTTACATGGGAGAAAACAGCTACGGTTCTGTTGCACGGAAGGTGGATACAACGAATCAAAACTACAAATATAGAACACTCATGGATAAATTTATTGTATAGTCGTAATACAATTATAAGCGGAAACATAATCAAACATAATTTACGAACTTCTAAGAACGAACGAACACACTTCTTTATAAAGATATATCTCTCACACTTTATTCTCGAAAGGGTTGATGTTTCTGTGGTGTGTGAGAGATGGGTGGAGAGACATATACTCAGAGAGAGGACTTCTTCCCATATCTTCTTCCGGGAGCCAGAGGGTGTCAACGCTTGCATTCCCTTGCAAGCTCATCAGAGACACCTCTGATCGGCTGCGTGTCCCTCGCTCGACGACGATCAGTTAGTTACTCAAGGTAATTCTTTTAAAGCGGAGTTTAACAAGTTTGAATTTAGATTTTTTTTTCTTCTCCTAGACCAGTTGCCATACCAAGGTTGAAAAAACCACCCTACGAAAAAAGAAAAAAATTTCTTTTTATCTGTTGTACTACGCTTTAAAAAAAAGTTGACTTCGTGTTGCATCCTACTCGTGGCATAAGGGTTTCATCAACATTCATCTCTTCTCACTCTATATGTATATATATAAATATACGAGGGGCATACAATAAGTTTCCAGAAGTTTTTCGTATGAGCACTTTTATTGATAGTACACACATAAAACTCTAGTCCCTTTCGAAGTAATCTCCTCCGGCTGCAATGCAATTGTTCTACCGTTCAAAAAACTTCCGCCATGCCCCATGGAGGTCCTCTTGTGTGAGCGTGTCAATGACCTTCGTCACAGCCTCTTTCATCTCCTCAATTGTCTCATAACGACAGCCTCTAAGTTTTTCCTTGAGCCTAGGGAATAACCAAAAGTCATAGGGAGCAAGGTCTAGACTATAGGGAGGCTAAGGAACTGTCTTGATGCCCATCTTGGTCAAATAGTCTGTGAGAAGGATGTAGTTGTGGACTGGTGCATTGTCCTTGTGGAAATGCCACTGACCCGATTTGAAGAGTGCTGGCCTCTTCCGACGGAATCTCTTCCTGAACTCCCTTAAAACCTCAACATAGTATTCCCTGTTGACTGTCTGTCCAGTGGGAGCCCAGTGCATGTAGATCATGCCAGTACTGTCAAAAAAGGGGGTCATCAAAAGTTTATGGGTGGATTTACTCTGTCTGGCCTTCTTGTGTCTGGGAGAGGCAGCATGCTTCCACTGGGAACTCTGTCTCTTAGTCTCTGGGTCATAGCAGTAGATCCAGCTTTCATAACAGGTCACCAGAGTATCAAGAACTACGGAATCTGAATTGATCAGCTCGACCATCTCCCTGCTGTCATGACAACGTCTTTATTTCTGATCTTCTCTAAGCACTCTTGGGACAAACTTCGCGCAAATCTTCCGCATCTTCAGTTCCTCGCGAATAATTGTGTGTACAGTTGCTACACTGAAATCAAACTGTGCACTTATTGTCTCTAGAGACACACGACGGTCCTTATCCATGAAATACTTTATTTGGCCAATCAACCCTGGTGTTCTGACTTCCTTACTCCTCCCACACCTCACATCATCCCTCACAGACTCCCTGCCTTCCTTGAATCTCTTATGCCACTCAAATGCTGATGCTCAATTCATGCAAGATGCTCCAAAAGCAGTCTGCAGCATTCCATACGTTTCTGTGGCATTTTTTCCTAGCTTAAAACAGAATTTTATTGCATATCGTTTTTCTAAGTGTCTTCACGTCCAGATTGCATTTTTGAAATTCACCAGCTGTGACAATCAGGCTTTAGTAGGGTGTATTCCAATTGCTGCTGTAACTGTTAATTTGAAACTGAAATCATAAGAATTGGTCAGTCATCTCATAAGATGTATAGCAATAAGTTTGTCAATTTTCAAGAGTCTACGATAATTTTAAATACCCATACGAAAAAGGTCAGGAAACTATCGTATGGACCTCGTATATATACATATTTGATTGAACACAAAAGACATTTTTGTCTACATATAATAATATATATGTCGGTTTAACCTCAACTACCCTATTGAAAAGACTTACAATGCACCTTTCTGATACAAGTTCCATAGCACAGAATTTTTAAAAAATTCATGACAAATAACAGATTTACGGAAAATTCTTACCGAAAACAACAATATTAGGGCATCAAAATAACAAGCAAAAACTACAGATTCTCGAGGCACAACATATTAGGAACATACAACCCAAACTTAACAGAATTAATTTTGAAACCAGTGCTAATCTACTTAAATGTCTTTAGCAACTGACGCTATTTATAGAAATAAATTCGAAAAGTAAACGCTACACAAAACAACAGTACAAACGCTCATTCTTACAAAGTAGTAATGTACATACAAAAGTTACATCACTTTTGTAATACATCCTCCCCTGATGATGACCTAAAGTCGGACAGAAAGTACTTGGAAAATAACTAATTATGGAATGTTTATCAAATAATTCCCGCCGAATATCATAAGATCAATACGCCAATTCGAAAGGATTAACAAAAAAATATGTAGACAAAAAAATGTTTATTATGTTCCATGAAATATGTATCAATGAAGAAATGCTGCTAATATATATATATATATATATATATATATATATATATATATATATATATATATATATATATATAAGTAAATAATGGAAAATAATCCGACAATGTGGAGAGAAATATTGAATAATCAAAGCAATCCAAGGCGAAGAATTTAATATGAAAGAAAGTCGACGTTTCGGTTTTAATAATCCATCATCAGGACAGAATAAAGATGTTAGGAAGTGTTATTAGATCACGAATGGTTGTTTGACGAAATACAAAACAAAACAAAAGAGGGGATTATATATACAGAGAAAGGAAGGAGAGCGTTAACCGTCAGATCAATAAATCAACGTTCTTATTTCAAAAATATCATGTGACTGTATAAGGTTATGATATATAAACAAACGGAACCATTTAGAGATACAACAGCTTAAAGAAAGAAAGAAAAAAAGAAAGAAAAAGAAAGAAAAGAAAAGAAAAGAATCAAAGAAGAAGAAGGGAAGGAAAGAAAGATAAAACAAGAAAGAGAAAGAGGAAAAGGAAAAGGAAAGAAAAAAAAGAACAGAGAAGAGAGAGGAAAAGGAAGAGAAGAGAATGGAGAAAAGGAGAAAAGAGAAGGCTTTTGTTGAAAGATGCAATCTGGAAAAAATTAAATTAGCTTCCAAAATATTTTGAGATGCTGCAACATTCATCCTACCATCTATTACTGATTCCAGTATCTTTTGCAGAAAAACATCCCCAAACCATAATACTGCCACCTCCAAATTTCACTGTTGGAACTGTGCTCTTTGGTTTGAAGGCATCGCCATCTTTCCTCCATACATGATTTTTAGAATTATGTCCAAATAACAGAATTTTAGTTTCGTCTGCGCATTACACCCTTCCCCAATACGATTTTTCCTCATCCTTATGTTCACGAACAAATTTCAACCTGGCATCTCTTGTGTCTTTTCAATAGCAGTGGAATTTTCCGAGGAAAGCGTGACTTAATATTGTTCCAAAGAATTTCATTGCTTATTGTCCATTTAGCGACACAGATTCCTGATGAAAACAAATCATTCTGCAACTCATGACGAATCACCAATGGATTTTGTTAATTTGACGCGTTAATTTCCTCGAAGATCTTGAAGAAATCTTCTGTGGAATACCTGTTCTTCTTTGGTTTTTAACAGTTTTGCGTTTTCGTTTGTTTTGTTTTTTTATGTCTTGCAACTAATAGTAGTAAATGGAATATTTAGGTTGTCTGAGATATTCCTGTAAATTTTACATTCCTTTAACAACTTAACGATCAGTTCTTTTTGATAATTTGTCAATTCTTTGCCTCTTTGCAAATTTGTCAATTCTTTGCCTCTCTCCATGATGACAACCTTCTTGCACGAATATCAATTACAAAAGGTTCAGCTTGTATTTTGTTAAGCTAAAATCAACAACTGATATCAATATTGGAACATTCTAGAATATTCTTCTTGAGTTTTAAAATTTGAAATTGGCATTGTACAAATAATTTTTTCGCCCATTAAAATGGATAAATGGGATTTATTTCTATTAAGCCCATTTTTTTCTGTTTTCTCTGCATATTCATTTATTATACATCTGTATACAGTTACGTATAAGAAAACTTTGTTTATTCATTAATTGGATATACAAAAAAAATGAAAATTTGTATGCGTACGAATATTCTCCTTTAATGGTCCAAAGAGAGAAAAAATAAATGTTTTAAAATGGATAGGTACACAAAGATATTTATATTTCTCTTATTATTTATATTGTTCTTACACATGTTTCTAGCTTCTTGCTTTCTTCATTAAGTCTTTAATGAGATTTGCTGTGAAGTTTCTGGTTTATGTAATGGCGACCCAAATGTGGCTCCTGATCATTCTGCGAGTGTTGGTTCTCTTTTTTTCTTTTTCCTCTTCTTCTTTTTCCTAAAGTGTGCATATATACATATATATATATATATATATATATATATATATATATATATATATATATATATATATATCGAGCCAAGGAGAGTGAGGAAGAGCATAACGAAATTGATCTGTGTTGTCAATAATTTTTGGAGAATTAAAGAATTATTTCAACCAGTAGATTCTTCGGCTTTCTTCAAATCCAATATATTTCTCTTGATCACTTTCTTCAAAACACAAAGCAATTTTTTTTTCTGTTTAATAGTATTTTTACTTATCTCTGACAGAATCAGGGAAAAAATATTATAATTTTTTTTTTTTCTGACAGGATTTGAAAAAACTATTTGTGCATTTATAAGATAAGATAATACGATATAAAAAAATAAAATAGTATAAAAACGTAATACAAAAATATTTCCACATATTCGAATTTTTTTTTTTTTTTTTTTTTTAGTGGGGTGCTGTTGGGAGGGAGGGGTGAATATTCGGGCATTTTGTAAATTTTTGTTTTGTTTTGTTTATGTTTTTTGTGTTTTTTATTATTTTTTAAGGGTGTGGAGGGGTGAATATTCGGGCATTTTGTAAATTTTTGTTTTGTTTTGTTTATGTTTTTTGTGTTTTTTATTATCTTTTTTTATGGGTGCGTGGGTGGCATTTGAAAAAAAAGTATTTGCACATATATAAAATGAAATAATATCTTACAAAAATAATGTTAATATTTGTTCATCTTTAACTTTTTAAATCTCTCTCTCTCTCGCTCTCTCTCTCTCTCTCTCTCTCTCTCTCTCTCTCTCTCTCTCTCTCTCTCTCTATCAATCTATCTCCCTCAAGCTCTCTATCTATCCCCCTCAGTCTCTCTATCTAACTATATATATATATATATATATATATATATATATATATATATATATATATATCAATCTATCTATCCCCCTCAATCTATCTATCTATCTATCAATCTATCTCTCTATTCCCCTCAAGCTCTCTAACTATATCTATCTATCTATCTATCTATCTATCTCTATCTCAGTCTATCTATCTATCTATCTATCTATCTCTATCTCAGTCTATCTATCTATCTATCTATCTCTATCTCAGTCTGTCTATCTATCTATCTATCTATCTCTATCTCAGTCTATCTATCTATCTATCTATCTATCTCTATCTCAGTCTATCTATCTATCTATCTATCAGTCGATCTATCTATATTTCTAACTCTATGTCTATCTATCTATCTCTATCTCAGTCTATCTATCTATCTATCTATCTATCTATCTATCAATCTATCTATCTCTATCTCAGTCTATCTATCAATCTATCTATCTCTATCTCAGTCTATCTATCTATCTATCAATCTATCTATCTCTATCTCAGTCTATCTATCTATCTATCTATCTATCTATCTATCTCTATCTCAGTCTGTCTATCTATCTATCTATCTATCTCTATCTCAGTCTATCTATCTATCTATCTATCTATCAATCTATCTATCTCTATCTCAGTCTATCTATCTATCTATCAGTCGATCTATCTATATTTCTAACTCTATGTCTATCTCTCTATCTCTATCTCAGTCTATCTATCTATCTATCTATCAATCTATCTATCTCTATTTCAGTCTATCTATCAATCTATCTATCTCTATCTCAGTCTATCTATCTATCTATCAATCTATCTATCTCTATCTCAGTCTATCTATCTATCTATCTATCTATCTATCTATCTATCTATCTCTATCTCAGTCTGTCTATCTATCTATCTATCTATCTATCTATCTATCTATCTATCTCTATCTCAGTCTATCTATCTATCTATCTATCTATCTCTATCTCAGTCTATCTATCAATCTATCTATCTCTATCTCAGTCTATCTATCTATCAATCTATCTATCTCTATCTCAGTCTATCTATCAATCTATCTATCTATCTCTATCTCAGTCTATCTATCTATCTATCAATCTATCTATCTCTATCTCAGTCTATCTATCTATCTATCTATCTATCTATCTATCTCTATCTCAGTCTGTCTATCTATCTATCTATCTATCTCTATCTCAGTCTATCTATCTATCTATCTATCTATCAATCTATCTATCTCTATCTCAGTCTATCTATCTATCAATCTATCTATCTCTATCTCAGTCTATCTATCTATCAATCTATCTATCTCTATCTCAGTCTATCTATCTATCTATCTATCTCTATCTCAGTCTGTCTATCTATCTATCAATCTATCTATCTCTATCTCAGTCTATCTATCTATCTATCTATCTATCTATCTATCTATCTCTATCTCAGTCTATCTATCTATCTATCTATCTATCTCTATCTCAGTCTATCTATCTATCTATCTATCTCTATCTCAGTCTGTCTATCTATCTATCAATCTATCTATCTCTATCTCAGTCTATCTATCTATCTATCTATCTATCAGTCGATCTATCTATATTTCTAACTCTATGTCTATCTCTCTATCTCTATCTCAGTCTATCTATCTATCAATCTATCTATCTCTATCTCAGTCTATCTATCTATCTATCTATCTCTATCTCAGTCTGTCTATCTATCTATCTATCTATCTCAGTCTATCTATCTATCTATCTATCTATCTATCAATCTATCTATCTCTATCTCAGTCTATCTATCTATCTATCTATCAGTCGATCTATCTATATTTCTAACTCTATGTCTATCTATCAATGTATCTATCCATCTATCACTATCTCCATCTATCTCCCTATGTCTGTCTATCTATCTATCAATCTATCTATTTCTCTTGCAGGGAACTTTTTCACACGCTACCCACGTCATCGAAAGTTAATAAGCATCAACAAAAGAAACACAGGAAAGACAAATAAGGAGTTCAACATGCGCCACGACTGGAACTCCTTACTCTCCGACAACGAGGCTCTCCAAATGCGACACTACAGCAAAGTAATGTTCCCTCCAGCTGACGTCCTAGTCAAATATCTGACCGATTTTCAACGACTCCACAACATTAACGTACAGTTTGATACAGAAATTAAAAATATCTACACAGTTGACAATGATACAGTTTCAGAGGGACACACGTTTATTATGAAAGATCAAAATGAAAATTCTTTCACCTGTCGGTAAGTAAAATCTTTATATAGTAATTTTTTTTCCACGCCCGAAACCATTACACTACGAGCGCCTCCACACACACACATACATACATACATACACACGCACACATACACACACACTCATACATCGCATCATCATCTTCATGCTGACACTGACAACATGGATCTCCCGGGCCTCTCTCTCTCTCTCTCTCTCTCTCTCTCTCTCTCTCTCTCACCATTTATCCTTATCATACATCTGGCCCAGTCGGCTTGGGCTGTATAATACACTGACTGCATCTCTGCAGAGTGGTAAGACTTCCCCAACGAGTGGCCACGTCGGTTGGGACGGCAGAATATACCGACTACATCTCTGCAGAGGGGTAAGATTCCCCACCCAGCGAGTGTCCTAGATATGACACAAAACAACCTGATGGTGGAATTCCAGTTATGCTGAAGCTTTTGGTAATGCAGATTCTCCTTTATTACCATCGCTCCCTGGCCCACTCTGGCCCGGAGTGGTAGCGTCTGATAGGTTCCTATTTATGGGTCAAATAGAACTAAATAGTGTACTTAAGCTAAACTGAATTGCTTGAAATAGAATTGTTTTGGTCATTTAAACTGCTAAATAGAATTGTTTGAAATAGAAATGTTTTTACATTCAAACTGTGTACTTATATTAAATTGAATTAGTTGAAACAGAACTGTTTTTGACATTTATATGTATAAAAACAGATTCGATATTAAATAACCAACAATGGCTGATATGCCATTAAAACAAACCAAACCAAACAAAGGTATCATCCATCGCTCCCAGCAGGTCTTTCAAACTGCATCCTCTGTCCGCACATAGCTGATGTAAATGAGTTCTTGCTGGTCGGCCAACACTGGCACGTCCATGTGTAGGGATCCATAGAAGAACATCGCATGAGTTCTTCATTCCTTCTCCAGAAGGGTTCCCTAATGTCTTGTTCGTCTTACTTGGATGGTTTGTGAGATGGGAGGTAAGTGGCCGTGTAGGGATCCATAGAAGAACGTTACATATGAGTTTGTCATTGTTTCTCAAGCTGTGTCCCACATATCTTGTTCGTTTAACTTAGATGGTTTGTTAGATTGGAGGTAAGTGGCCGTGTAGGGATCCATAGAAAAACGTTACATATGAGTTTGTCATTGCTTCTCAAGCTGTGTCCCACATGTCTTGTTCGTCTTACTTTTTGAGGTGGAAACTAAGTGGTCGTACTGAAGATTACCACACACACATACATATATATATATATATATATACATATATATATATATGTAGAAAGAGAGAGAGAGAGAGTGTGTGTGTGTGTGTGCGTGTGTGTGTGTGTGTGTGTGTGTGTGTGTGTGTGTGTGTGTGTGTGTTATATTCATATAATGATTTTTTCGTGTGTCACGTGTCTAGACAACTTGCTACGTGACACCACATAATAAATACGGTTCATTAGCGATTTTTTTTTTAAATATTTACGTGTGATGATGAGAAAAATGGAAATGAATCCGACGTTATATGAATATCAAATGAGAAAAAAATATTTAGAGGATGTATTTTATGTATGATGATGTGTCACTGAAACACTTGTTTGTTTGTTTGTTTGTTTTTCTATTTTTCTTTTTTGCTTTTTGAAATTTTGTTTTATTTTGTTTTGAATCTTTTATGTCAAAGATGGTTTATTAACCCCCACCAAAAAAAATCTGTTACCAACTTAGGCAAATCATCAGATATGAAAAATGCATTCTCCGATTATTTTCTTTTTTTTCTTATTTTACACACACACACACACGCAGACACACACACACACACACACACACACACACACACACACACACACACATATATATATATATATATATAATCGTGTGCAAACAAAGGAGCTCTTGCTTGTCCAAAAAGTTATCTACGAAGTATTCATTTTGAAATCTTAGGTTTAATACATGTAAAAACAGAATTTGGCATTAAATAAGCTACGAAGGTTGATATGCCATAAAACACACACACACACACACACACACACACATATATATATATATATATATATATATATATATATATATATATATATATATATTAAAATAGGTAGGTCCACGAAGAGATTTGTATATTTTTGAATTTATTTATTTTGTTCTTATTACGCGTATGTTTCCAGCTTGTTGCTTTCGTCAGAAACATATATAGTACAAGGCCTTCTTAATGGGGTACTCAATGAGACTTGATCTCACTCGTGTTTGTAGTTGGAATGATTTTCAGTCGGTTATAGGTATATAAAGGTCATCCTTTTTTTAATAGTGTGTTTACCTTCGTCTGCTTTGCCCCTCATTGATATTTGATATGTTTTTGTTGTTTATGTGTCTGTGTGTTTGTGTGTTGGAGTGGTTTTGGATTTCACTAACAGATATTTTTCCTCTGTGTGTGTGAGTGTATGTCTTGGATAATTTTTTTTTGTATGTGCATGTGTGGTAATGCGGTTTGAAATTTACTGGTAAATTTTTTTCCTAATAATTTTTGTCTGTGTATATATATACATATCTATCTATGTTTGTGAAAGTATATATATATATTTGTGTGTGTGTGTGTGTGTGTGTGTGTGTGTGTGTGTGTGTGTGTGTTTTCAGCTTGATGCTTTCGTCAGAGAACATGTCTGGCACAAGGTCTACTTGCTGGGGTATTCAATGAGAATTGAACTTACTCGTGTTTGTTGTTTTAATGGGGGGTAGGAATAATGGCCCTTCCTTTTTCTTAGAGTGTGTTTTTCTTAGCCTACTATATTTCTCATTTACTTTTGATATTTGATACGTTCTGTGTGTGTGTGTGTGTGTGTGTTGGAATCGTTTCAGATTTCACTTACCGTTATTTTTCTCTGTGTGTGTGTGTGTCTTGAGTTTGTTGTGTATATATTTCAATCATACATCCTAGATGCATCAAGGTAGGTCTTCAGTGATGCACTGTCTTCATCGCCGATTTCGGGTTTTTTTGCATCATATCGGCTCCGACAGAAACCCCGGCATGACTCTGGAAGAGCCAAGCCGCCTCCTTGATCATGACGTGCTACGCTCGTGCCTCTACCAAAGCAAAAAAGAAAAAATAATAAGGCCGGACTTCGGCCGTTCTTATAGACATCTGTCCTTCAGTAACAGCCAATGAAAAACAGGGCATTTCACACTCCTCTACTATATAATACCATCTTTACCTCATCCGGTTTCGGCTGACTACTTCCGGATTCGGTACCGAGGTAAGATGGTATTTTTAATACTCGTCCGCGTCCATGATTTACACTTTAACAAGACTTACACAAATCCCCCCCCCCAAAATCTATCCTATACTAATACTTCCAAACTAACATGAAATAAGCCCCTACTCAAACTATTCAGTCAGTCTTTAACTCTTACCTTATACCCTTATTCGAAGCCAAAAGAAAAAAGGAAAAACTCCCATTTATTTGGCTCACGAAATCATTTGCTACAGATTAACTCATACTTATTTGCCTAGATCTTCCTCCCTGTTTGTCAATAATCTATACTCATATTACCTCCCTAATGCATATTTCTTAAATAAAAAAAAAAAGACGCTACTCTATTCAACTCCTTACATTCTAACTTATTACTATTACGAACCTATCTCCTACTCCCCCCTATATATATATCTTTGTTTCCATTTGTGTACGACTCATGTTTTATTCAACTTTGGTTTAAATTTATCTATAAAATTCTTTTCCTTTATTTGAAGTAGCATGTAGTCGTTCGTTTGATATATTGGCATTATTGAAAATTTACCTCGACTACATTGGTATAGGTGTTTCGAAACATTTAATTTTCTTTTTTTTTTTTTTTCTAGTTTGATATTACTCTTATGTAGTGATGTCCTTGTATTAAGGGCCTGTGTTGACCCAATTTAAATTTCTCTGCATTCAATAATGTAGACTACGTTTTTGAGATGTAGCTTAAGTTTTTATTTACTTTGAATTTGGTTTCCGGTTTTTTAAAGGTTGGTTGTTTGAGTTTCACGGCATATCAACCACTATGGGTTATTCAATGCCAAATTTGGTTTACATATATGAATTATTTGTAACCCTCTTTTATATGAACTCACTTTTTCTTCGTAAGCTCGCTTTTCTTTTAAATTCATGTTTTGATCCAATCGACTCCCAAGTAGGACCCCAACAGACACCATCACTTCTGGTCAGAGTGGAATGTTTTTAAAGGTATTGGATTTTCCTTCTATAATTATATCACATATTTTGCATCGTTTATCATTGCATTTGGTAACTCCTTGTGTTGTGTTCTCTCTGAATGTAGAAGAGTTGAGTATTCTTTTAAGATTTTAGGGTTGTCTCTGGCTTTTAATGATTTTTGTTGTCTAGTATTTCTTTGATTTTGTCTCGGTTTTTAAGTTCTTCTAAATTTTTCATTATTTCTGTGAATAGTTCTGAATTATGTTTTGTTGTAGGCTGCGACGTATACTAGGGGTTTCTCGTTGTTGTGTTTGTCGGGTTCCTTAATTCTCTTTGGGGTATTTTTCTGCTAATTCCAATCCTTTATTTATTAGTGTTGTTGGGTATCCTCTCTGGTGTAGGGTTGTGTGTAATTCTTTAAAGCGAGTTTTTTTAGGCTTCTATCCGTGATTATTGTGTATATTCTACGTGCTAGGGTGTAGGGAATGGATTTTGTACAGTTTTGGGGGTGTTGGCTTGAGAAATGGAAGTATTGTTGGGTGTCTGTTGGATTTTGGTTGATATCTGTGACGATTTGGTCATGTACTTTTTTATAACGATGTCTAAAAATAGTAATTCTTTTGAGCTGTGTTCCATAGTAAATTTTATTTTAGGGTGTAGGTTTTGTAGTAGGTTATGTAATTCGTTGATGTCTCCCCATGGGCATTTCTAGAATATGAAACAATCATCCAGATATCTTTTCTATCAAGCTGGAAACATACAAACATACGTATATATATATATACATATATATATATACAGACAAAATTATTAGAAATAATAGTTGCCAGTAAATTTAAAACCACATTGCCACACACACACACACCCAAAATCCCCAAGACACACACTCACACACACAGAGGAAATGTAACTGTTAGTGAAATCCAAAATCACTCAAACACACACACACACACACATATATATATATATATATAGAGAGAGAGAGAGGGAGAGAGAGATTAAGCGGAAATTAGAAAAACTGGGCGAGTCATTGATGTGACAATACACCTGCTAGCCGGTCCCCTCTATCTCAACCTTCTAAACCACGCATGGCCATCCGATCGTCTAGTGGTTTCTCTAATCTCCGGCCAGGGGTGTTTCAAATTCCTACAAAACCACCAGAAACGCTGACTCATTCTCTCCCGTTGGCCAACTTGGCCTCTGAGTCCACAGGTCCTAGCAGTCGCCTTTCTCGACCGTCAACTTCCCCCAACTTCTGTCGACTGCCCTGTTCTGGTTCTTCTCTGTTCTGTCTGCTGGTCTCTGGTGTTTTCTGCCCTGTTCTGTTCTGCTCTGCGACCTTGCCTTCCCTCGTCCTCTTCCAGCCTCGTGGGAGATCTCGCGTGCAAGCCCTTTGTGTATGTTTCGTGCCAAAACTGACAAAGGGATCCTCTGACTGGCACTCCCTCACACCCACACAAAGAATGCCCAATATCGTGCCACATTGACTTGATCAGGTGTACAATGACTTTTTTTTTCTATTTAGTTGCCTCTACCCAAATTTAAGTTCCATTTTTCTTTCCTTCTATTGTAAGTGCCTAAGATTGACTTGAGGAAAACTGTCGATTGAAAGGCGCCAAAGTATTATATTTTTTAAATCAATGGCAGCCGTTATAAAAATCAAGTTTTAAGTTTTATATTTTTTAAATCAATAGTAATCGTTATTAAAATCATGTTTTAAGAATTAAGTTTCAAGTTAAAAAATTTTCAATCAATAGTAATCGTTATTAAAATCATGTTCCCCATTTTACAACACATTTTACGATTATATAGTACAACAGTCGACTGGGGCTGTAGAAGACTCTCCTCCCAATGAATTTCCTGAATGACATTAAATAATCTGATGGTGAGGCTCCAGTAATGCTGGAGCGTTGGGGAATGTGGAATACCCCTGCATTGCCACAACTCCCAGGTTCACTATGTCCCGGAATTGTTAGAAATAGAACTGTTTGATCATTTGACTGTTTGTAAATAAATTACTGATGTTTAATTGAGGTGTTATTGATACATAGCTATACTTGAAACCATTTAACTAAGAGCAAAAAAATGAGCTTAAGCTTGTTTAAAAACGTTATCAAATCGTGTATATCTAATATATATATATATATATATATATATATATATATATATAAAGAGGATTTAGCATTAAATAATCTACAATGGTTGATATGTCATAAAACTCAACCAAACCAAATCATATATATTTAACATATATGTATAAAGAGGATTTGGCATTAAATAACAATGTTTGATATGCCCTAAAACCCAACCAAATCAAATCATATATATCTAATATATATGTATGAAGAGAATTTGACATGAAATAACCTAAAATGGTTGAAATGCCATGAAACCAAACCAAACCTAACCAAACCAAATAATACATATATATATATATATATATATATATATATATATATTACCTAGTAGTTTATATATGTATATATATATATATATATATACATATAAGCTCTATCATTGATATTGAGCACTATTTGATAATACTGCAATATTTGGTCCTCCATTAACACACCAAGTAAACTAGTGAGAGCTATAAACCTCTACAATATATATATATATATATATATTTAAATACCTTTAACACTTTTCCCATCAATTCTTTCTCTTACCTCGAGTAAAATACTTTTCTTCCATAATTTCCCCTCCGACTTGTTCTTCCTCCTAATCTTTATACAAATGTACGTGACTCATCATTGTTTGTCATTTTACTGTTTGTTGCTCCGAAGATTGCTCCAGCTGGGTCCGAAAGATTTGGGGGAAAATATGATGAATTCTCAAATTCATTCCATTTAGATATTGTACCACTCATACGAAGACTTGAAAGGATCAACGAAAAAATTTGCAGAAACGAAGTATCTATCCTATTTAATCAAACCTGTTTGAAAGAGAAAATGCTGATAAGTTACACACACACACACATATACATAGTAAGTCTTCTCGATTGGGTAATTAAGGTTAAACCGACGTGTATATTGTTGTTTTCAGTGATACAATCTCCTAAAAGACACTTAAATTGATATATAATGTTAGTTTTTTGCGAAGCTCCAATCAAGAGTGAGGAATTTGAAGCAGCCACAGATCTATTTCCTTTCGTGAATCAATGCACCTGTCAAGAGATTCGGTCACTAATTGACCAATCCTGGCGGAGCGCATTAATTCCTTCTTCCTCTCAAGAACTATTTTTTCTAGTCCTTTTTTTTTGTGTGTCGACGGTCAAAGAGCCATGAGCCAGCAGCACGAACAGATCTCTCTCACATGACTGCTACTGATTCCACTTAAAACCCATCGCTGAAGAAAACGCTGCTACTAGCTTCGCGCACGCTTCCTACAAACCAAGGACCAACATACTGACCAGCGACACAAAAGGGATAATTTTTCTCTCTCAATCCTTTACGCCTGCTACTATAATAAACCTTTCTTTGTTGTGTTGTTTAAAAGAAGTTTCGTGAGTCATTTGTGTTGCCAAATAATTTATAGTGTTAGAGAAATTAACCATTTCCAGAAACACTAAAAATTATTAATGACATAGTTGGAGGTTTTAGATTTATTATATTATGTAATAAGTTTTATTTTTTATTAAGATCAGTGTGGAGTATGTTTCTTTGGTTTGGTTTGGTTTCTTTGTTTAATGGCATGTCAACTCTTTTTAGGTTATTTAATGCCAAAGCCATTCTCCTAGAAGAACAGTAGTGGTACTATTTAACCCATAGCTGGGAGGATAAGGGGGCTCATACCTTTCCCAAGGGTATTTGCCCGAAAGTGAACGTAATAGCGCGACTGGAGTACAAAGTCGCGTACAACGATTCCGCAGTCCAACGCTTTAACCATTACACCACGAGGACACCCCCATGCTTCTTTGAATCAATGTTTTTAATTTTTTTTTTTTTCATTTGATTTATAATTGTAGTGCATTTGGTTACAGTAAAAAAGTTTGATAAATCCGTGTTGACTGGGTGGAGTGGTACTGTGTTTATTGTGTTGGTTAACATTTTTAATCATATATTTAATTTGTTCATCAACAATATAATTAGGGAACCCATTATCGATGAGAGTTTGTTTTATGTTATTTTCTTTATTTCTTTTTTTTTTATAAAATATTGTTTTGGATGAGGAGATTCGTTTTGCACGGGATATTAGGTTATTTGTAAGGTGCATATCCGATAAAATAAAGCGAGATTTTTCCAAGCTGGGGCTGCGTCAGTACTTCTGTATGGAGGCACCCCATGGATGCTAACAAAATGCACAGAGAAAAAGCTTGATTTGAAGAATGCTACGACCTATTCTGAACAAATCTTGGAAGCAACACCCCATGAAACAACAGCTATACGGTCACTTCCTTCCCATCTCACAAATCACTCAATTAAGATGAATAAGTCATGCGGGTCACTGCTGGAGAAGCAAGGACGAATTCATAAGGGATGTTTTTCTACGGATCCCTACACATGAACGGACCAGTGTTGTCCAACCAGCAAGTGGGTGTAGTTTGGAAGACCTACCGGGCGCAGTGGATGACAGGGACGGATGATGAGAGAGAGAGAGAGGGGAGAGGAAGAGAGTCAGGGAAATCCATGCTCTCTGCACGACTTGATAATGATATATATATATATATATATATTGTCATCCACAGACAGACTGTTTCGTTCTATCAGAACTCTTCAATGTGGCTAGACACGTAGGACGCTCGAAGCTGGGATCGAAACCCATCCAACTTTACGTTAGACTAAGTCTCAGACCGCTCGGCCAATAAGCGTACTACATTTTCCTAAGGGAATTTTTTAGGTATTATCTAGTAACAGCAGCAGCCGTTAGTTTACATTCTTATACCCTATCGGCTACCAGAGTGCTCAATTCTTTCGAAGAGCTTTGCATTATGCGATCAGCGGCCGAAAATTCCTTCACCAGAGTGCTCAACCCCCATGGGGGAGCGTATTTATTGTCATCCACAGACAGACTGTTTTGTTCGATCAGAACTCTTCAGTGTGGCTAGATACGTAGGACGCTCGAATCCGGGATCGAAACCCATCCAACATATATATAAATTCTATACGCATAAAACCAAACAAAACAAAACCAAGAAATACAAACATATATATATATATATATATATATATAGAGAGAGAGAGAGAGAGAATTGAATAACAAAATAATCCAAAAGTGAGGAATTCATTCTTATTTATTATTTGTTTTTCAACTTCCCCCAAACTGTCGGATATATATATATATATATATATATATATATATATATATATATATATATATTTCCAAAAAAAAATTTAATGTTAAATTTTGAATTTAATCTAAGATAAATATTACTGTAATCTTTACGTAAGGTTAAAAAAATGTAATTCCCTAAATTATTATTAAATCTGGAGATTTACGTTGAAATGTACTTAGAATTTAAGTTTAAAAAAATCTTTTAATTCAATTTACTGTTGAAAGAGAATTTTGAATATACGTCTAGTTACTTTATTGTGATTCCGACCGGTAATAAAAAAAAAAGTAAATAAAACTAAAAAAAGAAAAACCGAAAGTGGGCAAAATGTGGAGGAAACTTTTCACCCTTCTTCTACCTCCTTCCACCCTTCCCTCCTGTGTCTATTCTGACTGTAATTATTTTATCCATTAGATCTGAAGAAATCCTGTTATTTTTGGTGTTATTAATTCATATCAATACCCTTAACAGGATGGAAATAAATTTATAATCCTAATGTGACCGGTTTTTGTTTTTCTTAAAGGAATTATTGCTCTGTGATGTCAGTTACATTGAGCTCTTTACCAGAAAAATTTAAATGTTCATAGTTGAATGATTACGGAATTATTCCCGACTCAGGTTTAACTGGAGGCCGCTGCTCGCATAATGCAGTTGCGACCATAACCCAACTGAAATCATAGAAAGGTGATCCGTTTGTATCACAAAATCACATAGGAGTTTATGTGTCTCATTCTCCAGGACAGACGTTGGGTTGTATTAATACCATTTGTTCGTCTGGTCAAATTTAAACTTCTTGCACGATTCCCAGTGGATCACCTTGCCCACCCTGTCGTATCTAGTCTTATTCTCTTTCTGTGCTTATTTGCTGCATTCGCTTATTATGTGATTGATCGTTCGTCTCTATTACCACATAACCTACACCTGCTGTTTAGGGGCACCTCTGGTAGTGTAATGGTTAACAAGTTTGACTAGCAAACGAGCAAAAATGAGCTCGAGTCTCATTGGGTGCCTTATTCATTCGGCCTTGTGCCATGCCATATCTGAGTAAAGCACTTAGTAAATTACTACATCTGTTGATTAGTTTCGCCTTATCTATTCTTGCTTTAATATAATTAGTCCTAATGTAATATATTGACCCTTGACCGAGCCGTCAATTAAGAGATGCACCTATGTAAATAAGCAGAGGAACAGCGGAAACAGGTGCATCCGGTCGAAGATATCGGAATATAACCTTGACTTGTGGACGTGGTTGAGTTCGGTGCAGATGCGTACACCCACAGGAAGCTGGTGGACATCAAACAATTATATAACCAGGAGCCACAGACGGCTTGAGTCAGTTGGAGTTCGAGTTGCAGTTCCAGTTGGATATTAGATGCCAATCCAACTGGAACTGCCGGAGTGAGAATCAGCTCCAGGCAGAGGGCTTGAGCCCTCAGGACCCACGGCTGAGCAGCCCAGCAGAATGAGGAAGAAGTGCTGCTATGGTCAGAAGAACTTTGGGTCAATATGTAGCAGTCTCTCTCCGTCTCCAACTCACCTCTCACACACAACCAACATCAACCCTTTCGCAACCCTTTCGAAAATAAAGTGTGAGAGGTATATTTTTCTAAAGAAGTGTATTCGTTCGTTCATTGAACCTCGTCATTATGTTTGATTATGTTTCCGCTTATATCTGTAAATGTATTGTGTAGTTGTCTGTTGCGAAACGTTGTTTGTGTTGCTATTAGAAGAGATTCAGTTTCTCTCTTAAGGTTTCCTTTTTTAGCCATGTCCACTATTATTATTATTGTTATTAAATTGTTGTTATTGCTATTATTGTTATTATTATTATCATTGTTACGTTCTTCTTCTTTTTCTTCTTCTTCTTCTTCTTCTTCTTCTTCTTCTTCTTCTGCCTTTTTTCTTCCCTTATCCCTCTTTCTACAATGCATCGCCCTCTTCATTCCTACTAACATCCACAACCCAAATCCCCTATCTAACGAACGATTTTTACTATTAAACAGACGAAAAAGTTTCTGATTGTTGTAAGACATGTTTCCCAATTTTCTTGTATTCACTAAGCCAGTATCCCGACAATTGAAGCGTTTCATTCTTTTTATGATTTCAGTTGGATTGTGGTCGCAACTGGATTCTGGAAACCTAACTTGGCCAAATTCCCAGGACATGAATTGGTCCAGGGCTACGAATCAATATCAACGGATCCTGATGATTACGAAGGAAAATCGGTCCTAATTCTTGGTAAGTAGAAAAGACTAAACATGATTGAGGTCATTTTTGCTCACTGATAGCATATAGCCTAAAGAAACCGGTCGCGTTTAACTTAGCGAATTGAGTAATTTACATCGCCCAATTGCCCTCAGAAGTGCTCATAGAGGTAGTAGTAACTGTCAGGGTCCCAATTACCGATTAAATAAAAGTTTTATCATTTATTATTATATGTTAATTGACACAAAGTTGAGTGCAATTTGTTCGTTTTGGAAATATTTGATAGATAAAATTACTCGTGTTAAATAGTAATGCTTAAAACTATTTAACTGTATGCAAACAAATGATTAATATTAAATCGAATTATTAGTATTAGATAGAAATACTTGAAACAATCAACCTGCGTGTAAACAAATGATCCATATTAAATAGATTTATTAGTATTACATAGGAATACTTGAAACAATTTAAACGTGTTTAAACAAATGATTCATATTAAATAGATTTATTAGTATTACATAGGAATACTTGAAACAATTTAAACGTGTTTAAACAAATGATTCATATTAAATAGATTTATTAGTATTACATAGGAATACTTGAAACAATTTAAACGTGTTTAAACAAATGATTCATATTAAATAGATTTATTAGTATTACATAGGAATACTTGAAACAATTTAAACGTGTTTAAACAAATGATTCATATTAAATAGAGTTATTAGCGTCAGATAGCAATACTTGAAACCGTTTAACTATGTGCAAACAAATGATTCACATCAAATAGAATTATAAGCGTTACATCGAAATACTTGAAGCCGTTTAACTATGTGCAAACAAATGATTCACATCAAATAGAATTATAAGCGTTACATCGAAATACTTGAAGCCATTTAACTATGTGCAAACAAATGATTCATATCAAATAGAATTATAAGCATGAAATCGAAATACTTGAAACCATTTAAACTGAGTGCAAACAAATGAACCTAGTCGACTGGGGCTGTACAATACGTCGACTGCATCTATATAGAGAGATAAGACCTGACCAACAAGTTTCTTTGATATGACACTAAACCATCTGATGATATGGCCCCAGTCTTGGAGTTTTGAGGAATATAAAGTACTCCTTCATTGCCATTATTCCCAGACCCACTAAGACCCAAAATGGTAGTACCAGTTAGGGTCTCGACTAATCCCTTTCTAAAGATATTAAGTAAATCACATAAAATCAATAATACAGTTTTGGTTTGAAAAAAAATTGTCAAACTTGAAACAATCAAACAAAGCCGGAGTTTAAAATTTTAGGTGGTAAAAATGATTTTACTCCTTTTCAAGTTTTTCACATCAGCGTTAGCCAATACTTTCTCCTGGAAGTTTGAGTGACCGCAAGTCTCCTCAAGTCTCCAGAACTCTCCTCAGTATTCTGGCTGTATTATTATTATTATTATTTCACCACTGACGATTTTTTCACACCAGCTTTAACTATTAGTTTTTCACTGGAGTCTAAGTAACAGCAAGTCTCCTCACGTCTCCAGAACTCTCCTCAGTATTCTAACTTATAACTTTACTGTGGCCTGGATGATTTCAATTCTTCTTTTTCTGATCTCCGAATTCTCCAGTCTTCTTTCTAAACCTTTGGGAAATCTTCCTAGTGCGCCTGCAACAATTAGTCTCACCGTCACCTTCATGATCAACAGCTTTTTTTGTGTGTTCTCTGGCAAGATACAAGTATTCTATTTTCAAAAATTGGTTGGAGTACAGATATTTATGATGCTGTACATAGAGTCCGATCTCAAGTATCCAATAGGGATTTTGGACATATATCTATGTGGATACGAAGGGTTTAAAAAAAACGGTCGCTATTCAGCGTTTTTCCTTCTTTCTTTTCTTTTCCTTTTTTTCTTGCTTCTATTTTGCACCAATTTCTTCTTTTTCGTCTTTTTCTTTTTTTTTTTTCTTTTCTTTTTTTTTTTTTTGGTAGTCCTTTCCGATATTTGTTATCGTTTCATATCTCGGCTGAACTCCATAAAAATAACCATTTGTGGAAATGGCCGATCGAAAAACGTGCAGCTATTGTATTGCCCGTTTATTTTGGGGACTGTTTGAAGATTCTTCAACGTGGATAAAAATGGCTAATTATCAGTTTTGGCAAGCTTGATTCTCTCTCTCTCTCTCTCTCTCTCTCTCTCTCTCTCTCTCTCTGTGTGTGTGTGTGTGTATGTATGTATGTATCTATCTTGATGATTCGTCCATCTTTCTCTCTCGTTCTCTTTCAGTGTTTTTGTCCCTCGCTAGTCTTCCTCACCCCCTATATCTCCGTCTATTTCTCTACTTTCGCCCGATCTCCTGATCTCTCCTGTCTCCCATTTGATCTTTGTTTCTTCCGTCTCTCTTTCTTTCTCAGTCTTTTACTCTTTATTTTTCATTCATATATATATATATATATATATATATATATCTTTCCACCTGATAGTTTGGCGTCTTGCATATGTTGTTACACTGCACTCAGGGAGTGTGGATTTTGGTTTGATTTGGTTTGGTTTGATTTTATGGCACATCAACCATTGTAGGTTATTTAATGCCGAATCCATTTTTATACGTATGAATAGTTCTATTTCCAACAATTTAATTTTAGCATGAGTACGGTTTTCAAAAGTCTCATACCAAGACTTGGACAGATCAAAGATAGAATTGGTTGATATTAAGTGTCTGTCCTATAAAATCAAACACACACACTGACACACACACACACACACACACACAATCACGCATATGTGCAAACACACACACACACACACACACACATATAAATATATTATCATCATCATGTCATGGTGGTGGTGTAATTGTTATCGTCGCAGGAATTGGACACGGGGACTCGAGTTCATATCCTGGACGAGACTGATTGCATTTCACATAGCACTAATACCCTTGGAAAGGTATGAATCCAATTATTCTCCCTCCAGCTATGGGTAAATAGTAGGACAGTAGGTAAATAGTAGGACAGACTAGGTTCTTCAGCCTTGGTGAGGCAACTAGTCTAGGAGAAGGAAAACTCTGAATTCAAACCTGTCAAACTCCGCTTAAAAATTGACCTTGTGTCATATCCTGCCCGAGCGGGGGGGTTGGTAAATAGGATCATGTCATGCTGGTAGTACTGATTTCCGTAACTCTCTCTCTCTTTATTCGCTCATACCATCCATCGCTCCGGCGGGTCTTATAGACTACATCCTGGGTCCGTACAGATCTGTTGTTAATATGTTCTAGCTGGTCGACCTACACTTGCGCATCCGTACGAAAGGGCCCATAGGAGAACGTTGCTTATAAGTTCTACCTTGCTCCTCCAGCAGTGTCCTGCATATCTTGTCCGTCTAACTTGGATGGTCTTCGAGATGAGTGGTAGGTGGCCGTACAACTGCTTTTTGTGGGATGTTGCTTCCAGGATTTGTTTAATATAGCTCGTAGCATCCTTGTGCAATTGCCGTCAAACTTTTTCTCGATGTGCTTAGTTAGCGTCCAAGTGGTGCATCCATACATTAGTATGGACACGACTGCTGCTCGGAAAAAATTGTGTTTTATTTTATCGGATTGGTGTGACTTTGATATGACCGATGGCCTATTGATAGCTATCCATGCTTTCGCTAGTTACGTAATGATGTCATTTTCGGAAGTTGAGACGCTGCTTCCGAGGTCGGTGAAATTGTTCTCTTGTTTCAGGGAGCCACCATTTTGTGTGGAGATATTGCCATTATATATATATATATATATATGTGTGTATTTACATTGGGTAAAATCATACATAATTTGTTTTTTAAAAGCAAGTTGTAAATACGTGATGCCTTCAATAGGTTTCCAGACTTTTTTGTACGGGCATTTAAAATTGTCGTAGACTCTTGAAAATTCACTGTCTTATTGCTATACATCTCATGACATGACTGACCAATATTTATGATTTCAGGTTCAAATGAACAGCTACAGCAGCAATTGCAATACACCCGACTAAAGCCTGATTGTCACAGCTGGTGAATTTCATAAATGCAATCTGGACGTGAGGAGGACACTTTAGAAGAACGATATGCAATAAAATTCTGTTTTAAACTTGGAAAAAATGATGCCACATAAACGTATGGAATGCTTCAGACAGCTTTTGGACCATCTTGCATGAATCAAGCATTTGTTTTTGTGCGGCATAAGAGATTCAAGGAAGACAGGGAGTCTGTGAGGGATGATGAAAGGTGTGGGAGGAGTAAGGAAATCAATACACCAGAGCTGATTGGCCAAAGGGTTAGTGTTAGGGTTACTATGTTGAGGTTTTAAGGGAGTTCAGGGAGAGATTCCTAGGGAAGAGGCCAGCACTCTACAAATCGGGTCAGTGGCATTTCCACAAGGACAATGCACCAGTCCACAACTCTATCCTTGTCACAGACTATTTGACCAAGATGGGCATCAAGACTGTTCCTCAGCCTCTCTATAGTCTAGACCTTGCTCCCTGTGACTTTTGGTTATTCCCTAAGCTCAGAGGATGTCGTTATGAGACAATTGAGGAGATGAAAGAGGCTATGACGAAGGTCATTGACACGCTCACGCACACGAGGACTTCCATGGGGCGTTCCAGAAGTTGTTGGAACGGTACAACAACTGCATTGCAGCCGGAGGAGATTACTTCGAATGGGACTAGAGTTTCATGTGTGTACTATCAATAAAAGTGCTCATACGAAAAAAAAGTCTGGAAACTTATTTAATGATCCTCATACGTCTTTCCAAAATTCAATGTTTTTAACACAAAACAACACAAGAGGGACCTTCATTAGTCGATCTTATTTCAGTTGTAAAAGAGGGTTAATCCTAATTTAATTTATGATCTCATGCCTCTAAAATGGTGGAACTGAAAGGACATATTCAACATGTAACGTTGCAGAAGCTTAAGAATGACAGAAACAGCCAAGAAAATTTCTAGAGTTTATAACTGACTGCCAAGTCCGAAACTAGTTTTGAAAATTTCGTTCTGGCGATACGTCAGTCAGAGATGAACCCAGACTAAAATCCGTTTGCCCAGTCGGCTGGGGCTTTAGAATACACCGACTGAACCTCTGCAGAGGGGTAAGACCCCACCCCCAATGAGTATCCTTAATATGGAACTAAACAATCTGATAGTGAGGTTCCAGTGATGCTGGAGCTTTGGAGAATACGGA
Source organism: Sepioteuthis lessoniana (assembly GCA_963585895.1). Classification (NCBI taxonomy): domain Eukaryota; kingdom Metazoa; phylum Mollusca; class Cephalopoda; order Myopsida; family Loliginidae; genus Sepioteuthis; species Sepioteuthis lessoniana. The sequence goes on along the minus strand of OY757947.1, from coordinate 10,043,059 downwards.
GCACCCCTTCATTGCCATTACTCCCAGGTCCACTCAGACCCGGATTGGTAGCACCTGATTGTTACCTATCTATGGTTTAAATAGAACTAACCGCATACCTATACTAAACTGAATTGTTTGACAAAACTGAATAGCTTGAAATAGAAATTTTTTTTACAAACCGTATTTACATTTAAACGGCGTGCTTATGCTAAACTGAATTATTTGAAATGGAACTGTTTTTTCACATTGAAACTGTACTTACGCTAAACTGAATTATTTAATATAGAAGTGTTTTGACATTTAACTGTGTGTAAACAAAATCTGTACTTATACTAAACTGAATTAGAACTGATTGACTAAACTGAATAGCTTGAATAGAAATATTTTTGACAATTAAACTGTACTTACATTTAAACTGAGTGCTTATGCTAAACTGAATTGTTTGAAATGGAACTGTTTTTGACATTGAAACAGTACTTACACTAAACTGATTTGTTTAAAATGGAATTGTTTTGACATTCAACTGTGTGTAAACAAAATCTGTACTTATACTAAGCTGTATTAGAACTGTTTGAATAAAGCTTGAAATAGAAACGTTTTTGACAATTAAACTGCACTCATGTTAAACTGTATAGTTTGAAATAGAACTATTTGCGTAAAAATGGATTTAGCGTTAAATAACCAACAATGGTTGATATGCCATAAAACCCAACCAACCAAACAAACAAACCAAAGCAAACCGAAAATATTTTACTCGAGGACAACTTGGAGAGACTACTATGTTTACACATTTCTGATTTCTTAATGGAATAGAGATTGACCAATTCCAGCAGGAGGTTGTAGACGGCATTCAATTTCAATTTGAAAACCTGATATTCGCCAGAACTCGTATACCGAGATTTGACTTTGGAAATGAACGTTAGCTTATACGTCCAATAAGGTTTCGCTTTTACTGCATATGCATATATTACACATTTCTGCTCCACTATTCGCCAATTATTCCGCCCTATCAGAAGACGCCGCGTTGCAATAAACTCTTGTTCCAAGGCTTACGAAAAATATAGATATTTCATCCTTCTGATTAGCATTGGAGGGAATCAATAACTAACGCTGAAACCGTATATCTATTAGGGAAGAAGCCTTCAGTTGTAACTGGATTAGCCCGGGAAATATTAAACTAAACGCCTTAAAAGTTACCATCTGCTTGTTAGGTTGTCATTGTATAGACATGATTTATCACTTTTAATAGAAAGCAGGCGCGGAAAGAAGAAAGACAAAAGATTTATTAAAGATACAAATTGTTTAAATCAAGATTGAAGGTGAGTGTTTCATTTGCTTTGATTTGGTTTGGTTGGGGTTGGATTTTATGGCACATCAACCATTGTAGGTAGTTTAACGCCAAATCTTCTTTATACATATATATTAAATATATGATTTGGTTTGGTTGGGTTTTATGGTATATCAACTATTGTAAGTTATTTAATGCCAAATCTTCTTTATACATATATATTAAATATATATGATTTGATTTGGTTGGGTTTTATGGTATATCAACCGTTGTAGGTTATTTAATGCCAAATCCTCTTTATACATATATATTAAATATATATGATTTGGTTTGGTTGGGTTTTATGGCATATCAACCATTGTCGGTTATTTAATGCCAAATCCTCTTTACACATATACATTAAATATATATGTGAATTGGTTTGCTTAGGTTTTATGGCATATCAACCACTGTAGGTTATTTAATGCCAAATCCTCTTTATACATATATATTAAATAATAAAGACAAATTTTGTCTGTATAATTTATTTAAGACCCTTTCAAGTTTTCTGATAAGTGTCTTAATTTCAGGTTGGAATTGGTAGATGAATTTCCCAAAATTGTCTTGTATTCCTATACTATTTCCGTTGAAACGTTCCCTTTTTAAATGCATCAGTTACCCTGTTTTATCCAACTCGGCGTCCCCATATTTTCGTTATAGTATAAACTTTAAAAAACTTTCAAAACTCTTTAAAAAATACAAACACACCTTACACAAGCAAGCAAACCCTTGATGATGCCCTATGAAGGGTACGAAAGCGCTCGGGACAATTTTGAGAAATTCATCTACCAATTCCAACCTGAAACTAAGACACTTATCAGAAAAAAGGATCTTAAATAAATCATACAGACAAAATTTGTCTTTATTATTTAATGAAACATGCTTGAATAAACGACAGCTGCCTAACAACACATATATGATTTGGTTTGGTTAGGTTTTATGGCATATTAACCATTGTAGGTTATTTAATGCCAAATCCTCTTTATACATATGTATTAAATATATATGATTTGGTTTGATTGGGTTTTATGGCATATCAACCATTGTAGGTTATTTAATGCCAAATCCTCTTTATACATATGTATTAAATATATATGATTTGGTTTGGTTGGGTTTTATGGCATATCAGCCATTGTAGGTTATTTAATGCCAAATCCTCTTTATACATATATATTAAATATATATGATTTGATTTGGTTGGGTTTTATGGCATATCAGCCATTGTAGGTTATTTAATGCCAAATCTTCTTTATACATATATATTAAATATATATGATTGGGTTTGGTTGGGTTTGATGGCATATCAACTATTGTAGGTTATTTAATGTCAAATCCTGGATGACTGTAAGGGATTTAATTTATTCCAAACTGATAGAATGTACGAAGATAAATTTAATTAAATTTTTAAACAGTCAAAGGAAATTGTTAGTGGGTTAAAATTTTTAAAATATACATCAGTAATTTATATTCTGTATGAGTAAGTAACGACCGCAGTCGAGGGTGGCCCAAAGGCTCCTTTTTCAATATAACATAGTGGAGTCTCCCCCCATGCGACGTGGATTTTAGAAGAATTACATTAATACCTAGATTTTTGAAGATCGAGACAGTACATTGACGAATCGAAAAAAAATTTTTTTCTTGTGAATGAAGAAAGAAAGAAATTGAAGACCAAGAAAAAAAATTATCAAAACAAAAAAAAGGCTATAACCATTGTTGAGGTGCCCGTGGTGTAATGGGTATCGTCGCAGGAAATGGACACGGCGATACGAGTTCAAATCCCGGACGAGACTGATTACATTTAACATAGCACTAATATCCTTGGGAAAGGTATGAATCCAATTATTCCCCCTCCAGCTATGGGTAAATAGTAGGGTAGACGCCTTGGTGAGGCAACTAGTCTAGGAGAAGGAAAACTCTGAATTCCAACCTGCTATACTCCGCTTAAAAATTGACCTTGTGTCATATCCTGCTTGAGCGGAGGGGTTGGTAAATATGATAACCATTGTTGTGTTTATGAGTAAAGAAAGTTATCACAAGGTTTGGGAAGTGGGTGAAGTTGACAGCCGAGAAGGAAATGTTATTTTATCTTCCCAGAACAATGGAAAAATGACAGAATCTAAATATTCTCTGACGAATTCGGGAAGATATTATTCACAGATTACGCCCCTGTGATAAAGAAGTATATTGTGTTCGGTTGACAAGGTCAAAAAAGTTGTAGAAAGGTGAAAAAAGGTCGTTAAAAATAAAAATAATCTAAGACATTTAACAGGTCTCACAAAATTAAAGAATTAAAAAAAAAACGTACGACGTGACTGAAGTAGTGGGATGAGAGAGGGAAGCAGGCGAACAGATACTACAGAAACCTAGTATTGAACACAGAGACGCTTCTGTTAGGACCAATCAGAATAAAAAGGGACACCGTCTTTCCCCTCGTGACAGCCATAGAAGCGAAGAAACAGAATGGGAGAAGAAGCATTTGGCAGTGACCAATCAGAATGAATTACGAAAAGTGGTCGGGTACGACATACCCACTTGAGGAAGAGAGAAAAATTGAATAAAACCAAAAAAAAAAGTTGGCTGATTAAAGAGAGAGATTCCAGTTATCTGCTGAAAAGAAAACAGCTCCGAGTAAAGGGTTGTACCAGATTATTTCTTGCCCGGTCGGCTGGGGGGGGCTGTAGAATACACTGACTGCGCCACTGCAAAGCTGTAAGACACCCCCCCCAACGAGTGTCCTGGATATGACACTAAACAATCTGATGGTGAGGTTCGAGCAGTGCAGGAACTTTGGGGAATGCGGAGTACCCCTTCATTGCCATCGCTCCCAGGTCCACTCTGGCCCGGCGTGGTAGCACCTGATAAGGGTCCTATCTATGGGTTAAATAGAACTAACAGCATGCTTATGCTAAACTGAATTGTTTGAGTAAACTGAATAGCTTGAAATGGAAATATTTTTGACGATTAAACCGTACTTACATTTAAACTGCGTGCTTATGCTTAACTGAATTATTTCAAATAGAACTGTTTTTCGACATTAAAACTGTATTTACACTGAACTGAATTGTTACAAATAACTGCTTGAATAGTTTGATATAGAAATGTTTAAATTAAACTGTGTACTTATGCTAAACTGAGCTGTTTGAAATAGAACTGATTATTTACATAAAAATGGATTTGGCGTTAAGTAAACTACAAAGGTTGATATGCCATAAAACCCAACCAACCAAACCAACCAACCAACCAGATTATTTCTTTACTCTAGCTGAAGGAAATTAACAACATGACACTTGAGAAGAATTCGTAAGGTTCGAAGTAAAAAAAAAAAAAGTGGACTGTGAACTTAGGCTAACCGTTGCATAACCCCTGGTGGCTTCAAAAATACCACTGCAATATTTACGAGAGATAGAACGTTGAAATAACAGCATTTTTTTTTTCTTAACTGTTATTATTATTTTTTAATTAAAACTTTGTTTTTCATTTCAACCCCGTATTCTGTCGACTCTGGATTTCGACTTCGATTTATTTTTCTTTTATTAACGAACTGTCATTCGACTTCTGTCGAATTGGTAGATATCAGTTGCCTGGATCAAAAAGAAAATTATACAACGTGGACAGGCAGCTGATTCGACTGAGGTTCGATCTCCTATCTGGGATGATCAAGCGTCAATTGATCGAGTGATTGACTAGCTATTACATCGGGGTGTATGGAAAAGTGTTACTCCTTTCCCTGGATTGCTCCACTTTACCCTTGATCCGTACCTTCTAATGCTGAATGTAAAGGAGGGATCAAGTGCTATTTTTTGAGTCTTTGGTATGACTCGAACTGAGATTGAACTATGGCCTTCCAGGCCACTGGCGAAGACTTTAATATGCCAATGGAACCGATATTAAAAAAAGAAACTTTTTTTATCATTTAAAGTAATTGGATTATTGTCTTTACCTTTATTGTTATATTCTCAACGTTTCGACCGATGCGTCCTTCGGTCTTCTTCAGGTGTTTCTTATCGAACTCATGAGCCGACACGGAACTTCAAACCGAACCCTTTATTTAATCCACAGGGGTATATTGTTCGAATTGAACCTGCAACCTCCCGATGATTTCACTTGCTGGTTCCAGATTCAGTCCTGGGGCTGTAGAACACATTGACTGCTTCTCTGCTGAAGGGTAAGATCCCTCCAACAAGTGTCCTGGATATGACACTAAACAATCTGATAGTGAGATTCTAGTAATGCTGGAGCTTTGGGGAATGCAGAGTACACCTTCATTGCCAACGCTCCCAGGTCCACTCTGACCCGGAGTGGTCATACCTGATAAGGGTCCTATCTATGAGTTAAATAGAACTAAACCGTGGTTTCTTGAGTTTACTGGGTTTTTTGCATTTAAACAGCGTATTTATGCTAAACTGAACAGTTTAAGATAAAAATTGTTTTGACATTTAAACTGCGTACTTATGCTAAATTGAATTGCTCGAAATAGAACTGTTTTGACATGTAAACTGTGTACTTAAACTAAACTGAATTATCTGAAATAAAACTGTTTTGACATCAACTCTGAGTTTTGCCCCGTCGGCTGGGGCTGTAAAATACACAGACTACACCTCTGCAGAGGGGTAAGACGCCCCTCCCCCCAAATGGGTGGCCTAGATATGACACTAAACAATCTGATGGTGATGTTCCAGTGATGCTGGAGCTTTTGGGAATCCAAAGTACCTCTTCATTGCCATTGCTCCCAGGTCCACTCTGGCCCGGAGTGGTGGCACCTGATAGAGCCCTATCTATGGGTTAAATAGAACTAACTGCAAACTTATGCTAAACTGAATTGTTTGAATTAGAACTGTTTGACAAAACTGAATAGCTTGAAATTGAAATGTTTTTGACAATTAAACTGTGTACTTACATTAAAACTGTGTGCTTATGTTAAACTGAATTGTTTGAAATGGAATTGTTTTTAACATAGAAACTGTACTTACACTAAACTGAATTGCTTAATATAGAACTGTTTTTACATTTAACTATGTAAACAATCTGTACTTATACTAAAGTGAATTAGCTAAATAAGAACTGCTTGAATAAACTGAATAACTTGAAATAGAAATATTTTGACATATAAACTGTGTACTCATACTAAACTGAATTGTTTGAAATAGAACTATTTGCGTAAAAATGAATTTGGTGTTAAATAAATTACAAAGGTTGATATACCTTAAAACCCAACCAACCAACCAATCCTGACAACATGTGAAAATAACAAGGAGTACTTTTACTCGAGTATAGTTAACCTATTTACCCACCCCTCCTCTCGGGCAGGATATGACACAAGGTCAATTTTTAAGCAGAGTTTAACAGGTTTGAATTCAGAGTTTTTCCTTCTCCTAGACTAGTTGCTTCACCAAGGCTAAAGAACCTAGTCTGTCCTACTATTTACCCAGGAGGGAGAATAATTGGATTCATACCTTTTCTAATGTTATGTGAAATGTAATCAGCCTCGTCCAGGATTTGAACTCGTGTCGCCGTGTCCATTTCCTACGACGATAACCATTACACCACGACTACCTCGAGTATGGTTAACAGAATTAGAACAATAGACTTCCCGTGGATCTCTGTGGGCTTCCAAGTCAAACAAGAAACACCTGAAGAAGACCGTAGGACGAATCGGCAGAAACGTTATGAATACAAAATTAGGATGAAGACAATAGTCCTAATACTGTAAAGGATAAAACTTCATCTCAGAAAGTTGGACAAATAAAAAAGAAACGTTTCTCTCTCCGTCTGTTTTGTTTACATCTCCAGAATAAGATCGAAAGTAAAGCAACTGATGTAGGGGATGATGTCTTGAAGTCTAGATTACTGACAAGACGTGTACACAGCTGAGCAGCTTATATAATATATCGATGGTGTCGAGATGTCTAGATAAAGTGATGATGTCTAGACGTCTAGACAGGTGTCTAGTCGTTTCGACGAGTCAAAATTAAGAAACTAGTCTCAATACTTTTTGAGAAGCAAGAATCAATAGACCAAGCAACTACAAATGCTGCCCTGTAAAATATGCCGACTGCAGCTTTGGAGAAGGGTAAGACCCACCCCCCTGCCAACGTTCCCAATGAGTGTGCTGATTGGTACTAACCTGTGTCTGAAGGCCCCCTTCAGCCTTGGAAATTTGGGGTATGGTAGTACCCCTTCATTACAATTACTCTCAGGTCCACTCTGCCCCGGAATGATAGTACATGATAGGGTCCCATCTATGGATCAAATAAAACTGTTTGACCATTTAGTAGTAATTTACAAAGCTTTTGGCTTAGGTGTGGTACAAGGCCGTACAAATGGGGCACCCAATGAGACTGGAACTCACAAGTGAATGTTTGCTATTCTAGCTTGCTCACCATTTCACCACCCACCCTGTTTGACTATTAAACTATGCGCAAACAAATCATTGATGTTAAATTGAATTGTTTTGAATAGAATTATTAGTGGTAGTACATGATAGGGTCCCATCAATGGGTCAAATAGAACTGTTCAATCTATTACAGGGAATTATTGTTATTATTAGTTATTTAAAACAATACAACTGTGTGTTTATATTACATATAATATCCGATAGAAAGAAATACTAATGTTATATAGTAATACTTGTAACCATTTTACAGTGAGTTGGAAAAGGATCAGTATCAAATAGAATTATTAGTGTTAGATTGGAATACTTGAAACTATTTAGCTCTGCGCAAACAAATGATTAACATTACATAGAATTATTAGTGTTAGATAGCAATACTTGAAACCATTTAACTGTGTATAAACAAATTATTAATATTAAATAGAATTATTAGTGTTAGATAGCAATACTTGAAACCATTTAACTGTGGGCAAACAAATGATTAACATTACATAGAATTATTAGTGTTAGATAGCAATACTTGAAACCATTTAACTGTGTGCAAACAAATTATTAATATTGAATAGAATTATTAGTGTAAGATAGCAATAATTGAAAGCATTTAACAACGCGCAAACAAATGATCAATATTGAATAAAATTATCATTAAGGGTTTTCGGATTGTTGTCTTCATCTTTATTGTTATTTCCACCACGTTTCGGCCGCTATGTCCTCCGGCCTTCTTCAGGTGTTTGTCGAACTCGGGAACCTACACGGAACTTCGAACTACGTCCTTTATTGAATCCACGGGGGTCGCCTATTCTAATTCCGTTAGCCATAACCGGGTACAAGTGTTAAGTATTCCTGTATTGTTACTTGCCTGCAGTCAGGTTTGAACCTGCAACCTCCAGATGATTGTCTTCTTAGAAGCTTAGGGAACCAACGCCTATAACCATTACGCTATGTGTCAAGCTGGACAAACACCTGAAGAAGACCGGGGGACATATCGGCTGAAACGTTGTGGAAATAACAAAGATGAAGACAATAGTCCGAAAACCCTTAATGATAAAAATGCTACTTAAAAGTTAAATAGTTTAAATACGTGTCGAACAGAATGTTGGATTATTTTCGAAACACAGTTTATATACATGTAGCTGCATTTTGATAGTCAGCAAGGAGGCATCAAGTACTATTTTTTAAGACTCTGGTATGACTCGACGAGGAATTGAACCCCGGTCTCCCGGGCCATTGGCGAACATTCTAACCATTAGGCTATAAAACATGGTAAAAGATACTAAAAGCAATAACAACAGCAGCGGCCGCCACAACAACAAAATTATTTTAGGATCACAAACGGAAATCGAGTATCAATCATTTTGCTTGTGTTATTTTCCTGAACGTAAACATTCCCGATTTTATTCATTGAATTTTTTCTCTTGTTAATGCAATCCCGTTATTTGACAGTTCAATAAGAAAGAGTCTCCTTATAGATTCAAGTGATGTACTGCGTGTTTTTTGTCGAGCAGCAACAAAAACAGTGTCTGCCTTGTCCTTTGTGGCACGAAGGTTAAAAGTAATTGAAGACGAATGCCTCGGGGATATCTATCTATCTATTTTTCATTTTCATGACTAGCACTTGAGAGCATTTCATCTCTCTGTGTCTCTGTCTCTGTGTATGTGTGTGTGTGTGTGTGTGTGTCTCTCTCTCTCTCTCTCACTCTCTCTCTCTCTATCTATCTATCTATCTATTTTTCATTTTCATGACAAGCACTTTAGAGCATTTCATCTCTCTGTCTCCCTGTCTCTGTCTCTATCTATCTATCTATCTATCTATCTATCTATTTTTCATTTTCATGACTAGCACTTAAGAGCATTTCATCTCTCTGTGTCTCTGTCTCTGTGTATGTGTGTGTGTGTGTGTGTGTCTCTCTCTCTCTCCCTCTCTCTCACTCTCTCTATCTATCAATCTATCTATCTATTTTTCATTTTCATGACTTTAGGGCATTTCATCTCTCTGTCTCCCTGTCTCTGTCTCTCTCTGTATCTATCTATCTATCTATCTATTTTTCATTTTCATGACTAGCACTTTAGAGCATTTTATCTCTCTCTCTCTCTCTCTCTCTCTCTCTATCAATTTATCCATATACTTTTCGTGTTCATAAGAACATTTTATACTTTCTATAATGGTTAGAGTATTGCCAATGGCCTGTGAGACCAGGATTCAATCCCAGGTCGAGTAAAACCAAAAACTCAAAAAATGGTACTTGATGCCTCCTTGATTATCAGCATTATAAGGTGTGGATCAAGGGTAAGTGGAGCAATACAGGGAACGGAGTAGCTTCCTTCCCTACACCTAGTTGTAGTACGAGGTTCATTAAATAAGTTTCAAGACTTTTTTCGAATGGTCATTTTATTGATAGTGCACACATGAAACTCTAGTCCCATTCGAAGTAATCTCTTCCGGCTGTAATGCACTTGTTGTACCGTTCCAACAACTTCTACCAGGCCCCATGGAAGTCCTCGTGTGTGTGAGCGTGTCAATGACCTTCGTCACAGCCTCTTTCATCTCCTCAATTGTCTCATAACGACATCCTCTGAGCTTAGGGAATAACCAAAAGTCACAGGGAGCAAGGTCTGGACTACAGGGAGGGTGAAGAACTGTCTTGGTGTCCCTCTTGCTCAAATACTCTGTGACAAGGATAGAGTTGTGGAATGGTGCATTGTCCTTGTGGAAAGGCCACTGACCCGATTTGTAGAGTGCTGGCCTCTTCTGATGGAATCTCTCTGAACTCCCTTAAAACCTCAACATAGTAACCCTAACACTAACCCTTTGGCCAATCAGCTCTGTTGTATTGATTTCCTTACTCCTCCCACACCTTTCATCATCCCTCACAGACTCCCTGTCTTCCTTGAATCTCTTATGCCGCACAAAAACAAATGCTTGATTCATGCAAGATGGTCCAAAAGCTGTCTGAAGCATTCCATACGTTTCTGTGGCATCATTTTTTCCAAGTCTAAAACAGAATTTTATTGCATATCGTTCTTCTAAAGTGTCCTCACGTCCTGATTGCATTTTTGAAATTCACCAGCTGAGACAATCAGGCTTTAGTCGGGTGTATTTCAATTGCTGCTGTAGCTGTTCATTTGAACCTGAAATCATAAAAATTAGTCAGTCATGTCATGAGATGTATAGCAATAAGATGGTGAATTTTCAAGAGTCTACGACAATTTTAAATGCACGTATGAAACAAGTCTGGAAATTTATCGTATGCACCACGTAGATAGAACTGTCCCATATCTTCAACCCAATCGCTATTGAAAAGGAAGCCTTCTAGTCACCCTCGACCGCACTCGGCCAACTTAATTACTTATATATATCGTGGAGTAATGGTTAGCAAGATAGACTCGTGGATCCATTGCAAATGAACACTGAGTGCGATTCTCACAGGGTGTTGTTTACTTTCGGCCTTGTGCTAAATCTAAGCAATGCTTAGATTTTGGACTTCTTTTTGGTGCAATTGTTATAGACGTAGAACATGTATATGGTTAACCGAGTTCGAATCCTGGACAGAGCGGTCCACATTTCACGTGGTGATAATACCCTAGGGGAAAGGTATGAATACGGTTCTTCTTCCTTCAACTGTCGGGCAGACCGTTGGGTCGTCTGGGCTCTTTAACCTTGGGATGTGTGCGTGTGTGTGTGTGACTTGTGCATTCGATAAAGTAATCTCAAGTGTCTGTGTGTTATATATTTACCCAACCCCTCCGCTCGGGCAGGATATGACACAAGGTTAATTTTTAAGCGGAGTTTAACAGGTTTAAATTCAGACTTTTCCTTCTCCTAGACTAGTTGTCTAACCAAGGCTAAAGAACCATGTCTGCCCTACTATTTACCCATAGCTGGAGGGAGAATAATTAGATTCATACCTTTCCCAAGGGTATTAGTGCTATGTGAAATGCAATCAGTCTCGTCGAGGATTTGAACTCGTGTCGCCGTATCCATTTTTTACGACGATAACCATTACACCACGACCACCTCTATTTTTATGCATTCAAAAAAGCAATTTCAAGTGTGTGTGTGTGTGTGTGTGTGTGTGTGTGTGCGCGCGCGCAAATTATTTCTTTCTTTCTTTCTTTCTTTCTTTTGTACCTTTTTTGTTTACCATACAGATTTAGTACAGGCTGGAGTAATTTTTGAAAACCAGCCCCCGGTTAGAACGAGTTATTCCGTCCCTCAGGTACAAAGATCATCGGTTTCTGATATACAAGAACACCCTGAAAGCGTCTTTATCTGTTTTACTTCGAGTTTAGCAGACATTTTTGCGAAAGACCAGTCTTTCCGGAACCAAAGCGAAAATAAACGTATCACCTTCATAGATAAGGTAAAATCCCAAGTTATAAGCCTGCAAAAGGACGGTCCGAAAATCCCACTTCGTATTTGATTTACCATAATCACAGACTCTAAACTTGTACAGTCATCTCATAAGATGTATAGCAATAACATATTGAATTTTCAAGAGTCTACAACAATTTTAAATGCCTGTACAAAAAAAGGTCTGGAAACCTATTGAAGGTCCCACGTATGTATACAAAAGATTTGGAACTGAATAACCCACAATGGTTGATATGCCATAAAACCGAACCAAACCAAACCAAATCATATATACTTACTATATATACTAAAGAGAATTTGGCATTAAATAACCTGCAGTGGTTGATATGCCATAAAACTCAACCAAACCAAATCACATATATATAAAGAAGATTTAGCATTAAATAACGTACAATGGATGATATGTATATTTAAAATATATGTATAAAGGGAATTTGGCATTAAATAACCTACAATAGTTGATATGCCATAAAACCTAACCTAACCAAACCAAATCATATATATTTATATATATGTATAAAGAGGATTTGGCATTAAATAACCTACAATGGTTTATATGCCATAAAACCCAACCAAACCAAATCATATATATTTAATATATATGTATAAAGAGGATTTGGCATTAAATAACCTACAATGGTTGATATGCCATAAAACCCAACCAAACCAAATCATATATATTTAAAATATATGTATGTATAAAGAGGATTTGGCATTTAATAATCTACAATAGTTGATATGCCATAAAACCTAACCAAACCAAATCATATATATTTATATATATGCATAAAGAGGATTTGGCATTAAATAACCTACAGTGGTTGATATGTCATAAAACCCAACCAAACCAAATCATATATATTTAATATATATGTATAAAGAGGATTTGGCATTAAATAACCTACAATGGTAGATATGCCATAAAACACCAACAACCAACAACCAACAATCAGCCTGAACAAATCAAACAGTATTTCAGTATAGTGAAATGCCTTATCGAAAAGTGTGATTCCCTCTCTTCTCTCTTCAGAAATAGTTGAATAGTCGTTTAGACTGGGTTCTATTGTCTAAGTTAGGCGATGGATATAGAAGAAGGAACCATTCTGAATTCAAAACCTGATGATAATTGTTGACGCATTGTTGCGGCATTTTCCTATTTTTAACTCATCTAAAAACTGTGGCTCTGTTGATAGTGTGACAATTGATAAACGTCTCAAGGCGGCATGCACGATTTTCTGACCCCTTTGTTGTGTTGGTTTTATCATCAAGTTTGGTTGAAATACATGTCCGGGCTAATTCCACCGTGACCCTTCACAACGAAATCCCTTAACTTAAAAAATAAACTTCTCATCCTATCTACTTGTCTATCTTAGCTCGTTTCTTCTCTTGTTTGCCCAGTCGGCCGGAGCTGTAGAATAAATCGACTGCGCGTCTGCAGCGGGGTAAGACCTCCCACACGCACCATGTGAGTCCTAGATATGACACTAAACAATCAAATGGTGAGGTTCCAGTGATGCTGGAGCTTTGGGGAATACGGAGTACCCCTTCATTGCCATTGCTCCCAGGTCCACTCTGGCCCAGAGTAGTGGCACCTGATAGGGCCATATCTATGGTTTAAATAGAACTAACAGCATACATATGCTAAACTGAATTGTTTGAAATGGAACTGTTTTTGAAATTGAAACTGTACTTACACTAAACTGAATTGTTTAATATAGAACTGTTTCGACATTTAACTGTGTGTAAACAAAATCTGTACTTATACTAAACTAAATTAGAACTGTTTGAATAAACTGAATAGCTTCAAATAGAAATGTTTTTGACAATTAAACTGTGTACTCATGGTAAACTGAATTGTTTGAAATACAAGTATTTGCATAAAAATAGATTTGGCGTTAAATAACCTACAAAGGTTGATATGCCATAAAACCCAAACAACCAACCAACAACCAACAACTTCTCTAGTTCCCTATCTCCATCTCTTGTCTCTTTTTTCTCAGCCCAACATTGTATCTCTATCTAGTAGCCAACTCATTTCTTGTGTCTTCTGACAAGTGAGTCCTTTCCAACCCTTTTGAGACCCTTCTCTAACCGTGTCTCTTTCTTAAATGACCTCTCTAACTAACCGTCCCCCAGTGTCTCTTCTCCTGCATCAGTCTCCTCTCGCTTCTGGTGACAGATTCCCTCCTTTTTCTCTATCCTCCGGTTAACTGCTGCGTTGACCCCTTATTGACTCTTATATATGGACACACATACCCACACATACGCACACGCACACCCATGACCAACCTACAATCAAACACACGCACAAACTCGCACACACACTTCATTCTAAGGCCTTTGAGAGAGTCACAGATACTTCTTGTCTTCCTCCAGCTATGTATGATACTACATTTTGCACCGTTGGTGCCTTTATCTTAGGCACGATACCAAATATAGTACCATAGTTTGGCCCGGCACCAATTTTGACACTACCGCTTGGTCCGGTACCAAATGTGTTTCCAGAGAGTTTGTTTATCAATCTTCTCTGTGCTCACGCTGTGTTTGAAAGATCCACAGATAAGGAATAACACAATCCATCCGGAATTTCTTCTGGCGGTCGTTTTGGTTGTTTGGTTGTTTGGGTTTTATGGCATATCAACCCTTGTAGGTCACTTATCGCCAAATTCTGTCTATATATACATACATATTCAACCAAAGATTTCAAAACGAATATTAAGGTAGGTAGAATTTTCTATTAGCAGGATTTCATTTGTTTGCACAAGATTAACCAGTTTTCAGTTGTCATATTTTTTTGGTACAACTCAAGAAGGACAGGAAGTCATCTATTTTGACTTTCTCGAACAGATCGGTTAAGTTATCTACTTTGAAAAATCGCTTTCTGATAATAGCGAAAGTTCTGCATTCTATAAGAATGTGTTTAACCGTGCAAGTTGTCTGGTAGGTTAAACACTGTAGTTGTGGTTCTTGTTTCAAAATGAAAGAGTGAGTAAGCTTTGTATGACCAATTCGCAATTGGGATATAACAACTTGTTCTCTTCTTGATTTTCTCGATGCTAGTCTCCACTCTCCTAAGGTGGGCTGAATTTGGAAGTTTATTGAGCAGTGGAGCAATAACATCCACATTCTGGCGGTCGTAGTGGTCTGTTGGAACAAAGTTGGCTGGGTGTTGGTAACTCAAAGACAAGAAGAACTCTCTGTCAACAATTAACAATCATTTATTGTTGATGTTCAGTAGAATAGCATGAGAGAGTGAGAAAATCTGTTAGGATCTGTTACATAGCCTGATATGTGTTGGGTATCACCTACCTTTTCAGCATAATGAGCTGTTCCATCTGCCATATATGGCAGTAGAGGAGATCAGTCTGAGAAGAATACGCCTACAAATCAGACCAGAAGAGCCGTTCCTATTGTTGAAGTATATCATTACTCTATCACTAATCCTATGTTCTTATTACAAACAGTCTCTCTCTTGTAAATAGGGGTGTCTTCGTGGTGTAATGGTTAAAGCGATGGACTGCAGAATCGTAATACGCGAGTTCGTACTCCAGTCGAACTATTACGTTCATTTTCGGTCAAATACCCTTGGGAAAGGTATGAACACCCTTATCCTCCCAGCTATGGGTTAAATAGTACCACTTCTGTTCTTCTTGGAGAATGGCGTTGGCATTAAATAACCTACAAAGGTTGATATGCCATTAAACAACCAAACCAAAAAAAACATCATGTAAATACTCTGTAAATATAACTATTTTCCACACATATTGTGGTTTGTCTTATTATCATTACAACTTGTGTTCACTAACCAGAACACAACAATATGGATATGTGAAATGTACATAGAATGTTCATAACATATATACATAGAACATAGGAATCCCGAAACACGAAAAACACTTACGACTTCTCAGTTCAGGTACGAAACTTTTTATTACCTTTGAGTTAAAAGATTTTTCGACATAAGGAGAGAGATACCATCTTTCTATGCTGGCTTTTCCATCTGCTCCACCATCTCGTGCGCACCCGACACAAGGCCTCGGCGAGCAAGCGAAAGTCAACCTTCTTCTCCCGGCGGCAAAACTCAACTAATTGACTTTTCTCAAATCCCCCCAAATCCTCCGCGCACGCTTCCGGTGCATAACGTCATTCACAACCCCAAGTCATATTTGGTATCTGGGATTTTTATTTTGACATCTCTGAATGACACATCCTCCCCACGCGCGCGTGAACACCTGCGCTCATGTTGCACCTAACTAACCCATGCGCTAACCGAAAGGCAAGATATATAAAACAAAATCCCTCGGCCATTATATTACAGATCTATGAACAGACACAAAGAGACACGACCCCGACCTTGCCCAGTCGGCTGGGGCTGTAGAATACACCGACTGCTTCTCTGCAGAGGGGTAAGAACCCCTCCCCCCAACGAGTGTCCTGGATATGACACTAAACAATCTGATGGTGAGGTTCCAGCAATGCTCGAGCTTTGGGGAACGTGGAGTACCCATTCATTACCATCGCTCCCAGGTCCACTCTGGCTCGGAGTGGTAGCACCTGATAGGGCCCTATTTATGGCTTAAATAGAACTAACGGCATATTTATGCTCAACTGAATAGCTTAAAATAGAAATGTTTTTTGACAATTAATCCGTACTTACATTTGAACTGTGCACTTGTGCTAAACTGAATTATTTGAAATAGAACTGTTTTTTCGACATTAAAACTGTATTTACACTTAACTGAATTGTTACATATAACTGCAACTGTTTTTTGATATTGAAACTGTATTTACACTAAACTAAATTGTTTAACATAGAACTGTTCTGAGATATAACTGTGTGTAAACAAAATCTGTACTTTCACAAAACTGAATTAGCTGAAGTAGAATTGCTTGACTAAACTGAATAGCACGAAATAGAAATGTTTTTTTTTACAATTAAACTGTACTTACATTTAAACTGCGTGCTTTTGCTAAACTGAATTGTTTTAAATTGAACTATTTTTGACACTGAAACTGTCATCATCATCATCATATCGTGCTGGCAGCACGGATATCCCTGAACCTCTCTCGCCACTCCTCCCTATCGTTCATCGCCCTAGGTAGGTCTTCAGGACAACAACCTGTATCCTCACATAGCTGCTGAATGTACGTTCGAGCTGGTCGTCCTGCTTTTGCGCGGCCATGTGTGGGGATCCATAAGAGTACATCTCTTATGAGTTCATCTCTGCTTCTCCAGCAGTGTCCTGCATGTCTGGTTCGTCTAACTTGAATAGTTTTCGTGATAGGGGGCAGGTGGCCGTATAGTTGGTGTCTTGTGGGGTGTTGCTGTCAGGACTTTACCCTAAACTGAATTGTTATATATAACTGAATAGTTTGAAATAGAAACGTTTTTGACAATTAAACTGTGTACTCATGCTAAACCGAATTGTTTTAAATAGAACTGATTATTTACATAAAAATGGATTTGGTGTTAAATAACCTACAAAGGTTGATATGCCATAAAACCAAACCAAATCTACGACCCCCACCGGCCCGACAAAACTCTCTGAACGCAAAATTCTAACTGAGGACTTTTTCAAAATTCAATAATTTTTATATATTTAAATTCAGGATATTGGTAGGGTGATGTCATCTCTCACGTGTTTACCCCACCACACAGTATTCACGAGCCCATTGCTGACCATCAGCGTCCTGGGGACATTCCTTGCAAGCCAAGAATTTAGTGGCCCAAGTGTAATCAGATAGCTACCTGGACAAACTTAGACCAAGAGCTTTCTTTTTACTCACCACCCATCTTGAGGGCCCCATTGATCAACAAATAACATCTTTTAGTAGAATTATATATGACGTTTGTCTCGAGTACTTTTGTTCAGTAACGCATAAAAAAGATAAAACTGAAAGAAAACGAACCGAATAGATGACGGATATAGAAAGGATTTCAACATGAATGATATGCACGCGGAATCACCTTTCTCGTGTGATTACGCAAAATCAAGAAACGGTTGCTATGACATCAACAGCCGTAAGTAAACACGTTTTTAAATCACAAACTACACTAAAATGAAGATGAACGAACGTCCAATGTAATGTCTGCTTTTAGTTGATCTGGTCTATATATAGATATATATTTCTTTTAAATACCCTGTCCAGAGGCAAAAGCTGCTTGTTAGCGCCAGGAGTGGCAGTACCACCTTGAGCTACCGAAACTGTGTTATCACCCTGGTTGGCGGCTGATGAAGACAGAGTATCGCCCGTGCTTTCACACTTTGTTTGATAAAAAAAATGAAAAAAATTTCATCTCTCACGTGTTCCAAATTCACTGTTTTTATTTCTCCAATAAAACCTGTCAAAGATATGAATCCATTTTGTTTACATTTTGGCCTTCCTGTGTTGATCGTTATGTACCCGTTTAGACTTTCCAATTTGACTTACATATCCACTAAAAGATTTTAACTAACTTAACTGCTAACAGAAAAACTCGCGGCCTAACTAAACCGGGTAATAAAATAATTAACCATCACGGGAACTGTGTTACATATGAGTAAATAGTAGGGTAGACTGTTCTCTTTAGCCTTGGTTGAGAAACCGGTCCAGGAAAAGGAAAAACTTTAAATTCAATACCTGCTGGGGGTTCTTTGGGGGGTGCTATTGTAGCGTAGAGCAATTTTTCTTGCAAACTCCGTTTGCATTTTTTTTATTATTATTATTATTTACTCTTTTAGAGTTTTTCAATCAGTATTAGCTGATGGTCTTTCATTGGAGTTTGAGTGAGAGCAAGTCTCCTCGAGTCTCTAGGACTCTTCTCAGTATTCTAGCCGTTCTCGGTAATGCTGTCATTTGGACAGTCTCTACCCTACGTCTTCTCCTACACCTCGGTGTTGTAGCTATTGGAAAAGGAGCCTTCAGGTTGCCCCAGTGTTCACCAATGGCCCGGGAAATCGGGTTTCAATCTCAGGTCGAATCATACCAAAGACTTAAAAAATGGTACTTGATGCCACCTTGCTTAACACTCAGCATTATAAGGTAAGGATCAAGGATAAAGTGAAGCAACCCAGGGAAAGGAGTAGCGCCCTCCCCTACATCTCGGTGTAGCAGCTATTGAAAAGGAAGCCCTCGGGTCACCCTCGACTAAGGGAGACAACTTTACTTATAGCAGAAAGAAACTTGAATTTTTGTTTGGCGCGTAATTTAATTTGGCCGTTAGAGTCGCCGAACATTTTCACCCAATCAGGATGACTTGTCCGATTCAGCCCGAGCCATATTTCCAAGCAGCACCAAAAATTGAAGAAAGCCCGCCAATCTCTCTCTCGCTCATAAATCCTCAACGGGAACGGACGTCTTAACGACTGTTCCTGAATAGCAGCAGCACCATCATACACTATGAGGAGAGCCATCTAGTCTATGGACCTCTCGGGTCTATTCTTCTAGACCAAGGGATCCTAGTTAAAAACAAATTAGATGATACACTCTAACAACTTCCTACCTTCTTTCCTTACTATGAGACCTCGCAGCATACCAGCGTAAAACCCTTTACTTCATGCTGCCATTAAAACCTTCCTTTAAAACCTAAACGTCTTCGTTCTTCTCCACCACCTTTATTTTCCATCAACATTTAGCGAGGGGATAACAACCAACGAAATACCAACGCTACCAACGAAATACCAACGTAATACCAATGAAATACCAACGCAACCAACGTAATACCAACGCTACCAACGAAATACCAACGCTACCAACGAAATACCAACGCAACCAACGTAATACCAACGCTACCAACGTAATACCAACGCAACCAACGTAAAAACTGACTTAAACCTCAAACCAAAAACCCAACAATAATAATAATAATGTTATCCCCATCGCTATAAATGGTGACCTTCCGACTTCTGAGAACACGCAACCACAAATAAAACAAATTAAATATGCCACTACAAAATGGAAATTAAATATCAAAAACACAATATCACCTCCCACATACTTAATCTAGGCGCCTCTGGTGGTGTAATGGTTAGCAAGCTCGACTAGCAAACCTACACGAGTGAGTTCGAGTCTCATTGGGTGCCCCTTTCATATGGCCTTGTGCCACATCTAAGCAAAAAGCTTAGTAATTTCCTACATACTTAATCCAAGAGAGTCTGCAGTGTAGTAGTTGAGCGAGTTCGAACGCCATTGCACTTTTTCGTTCGCTTTCGTTAATGATTACTAAATGCTGTCAGGTGCCCGTGGTGTAGTCGTTATCGTCGTAGGAAATGGACACGGCGACACGAGTTCAAATCCTGGACGAGACTGATTGCATTCCACATAGCACTAATACCCTTGGGAAAGGTATGAATCCAATTATTCTCCCTCCAGCTATGTGTAAATAGTAGGGCAGACTAGGTTCTTCAGCCTTAGTGAGGCAACAAGTTTAGGAGAAGGAAAACTCTGAATTCAAACCTGTTAATCTCCGCTTTAAAAATTGACCTTGTGTCATATCCTGCCCGAGCGGAGGGGTTGGTAAATATGATTACTAAATGTTGTTATTTTAAACCATATGACTTTTTCAAAAGCCTACTCTGACATTAAATTATCCAGCAAGATTTGACATGCCGTAATATACCAACGTGAAACTTAGTTGTAATATGATTTTGGTTTCTCTATATGAATCTCAACCTGCATTCATCAGTCGACTGTGCTTGGCCGCTGTGACAATCAGATCTGTGCGTCAGTCAGCTAATGGCCTTCACGGTGTTAAATTGACCAAATACGCTAAAGGCGTGCGGTCAACAAGTTTCAGTTTTTTATCGTTCACTTTCTCGGGTCCATTAGTCTGACCATGGCGCCATATCGCAAACGTCGACGTAAGTTCATTTTCTTATGACAGAGTTAAGATGGCTATGTACACATGCGCAAGATGGGAAGGGTGCAATACTGTGGGTAATCAGTCTGGCCCGCCCACATCTATCAATCTTTCTTTCTTTGTCCATATCTCATTCTGTCTATATCTACCAACCTATCATCATCATCAAGTTACGCTGGTAGCACGGATATCCCTGACCCTCTCTCGCCACTCCTCCCTATCGTTCATCGCCCTTGGTAGGTCTTCAGGACAACATCCCGTATCCTCACATAGCTGCTGAATGTATGTTCGTGCTGGTCGTCCTGCTTTTGCACGGCCATGTGTGGGGGTCCATAAGAGTACATCACTTATGAGTTCGTCCCTGCTTCTCCAGCAGTGTCCTGCATGTCTGGTTCGTCTAACTTGAATAGTTTTCGTGATAGGAGGCAGGTGGCCGTACAGTTGGTGTCTTGTGGGGTGTTGCCGCCAGGACTTGTTCAAGATTGCACGCAGCATTCTTGTGTAATTGCCGTCTAGCTTCTTCTCCAGCTGTTTTGTTAGCGTTCATGTAGTGCACCCCTATAGCAGTATCGATGTGACCGCTTCCTGGAAGAAGCTGCGTTTCATTTTATCGGTTAGGTCTGATTTCCATATAATCGATAGCCTATTGATAGCTGTCCATGCTTTCGTTAACCTCGTGTCGATGTCCTTTTCGGTTGATTCGACGCTGCTTCCTAGGTAAATGAATTTGTCTACTAGTTTAAGAGGGGTTCCTTCTAGAGTGGAGATGTCCCCCGTTTGATTATAGCACATATATTCCGTTTTGTGTGCATTAACATAGAGGCCTATGCCTGCGGCTACTCGTTCCAAACTATGCAGTAGTGTTCCTACCTATATTCATATTTATCTTATTCTCTTCATATCTATATAAGTCTGTTCATATCTATCTATCTATCTATCTATCTATCTATCTATCTATCTATCTAACGAGCGAGCAATCTCAATCTATTTACATCCATTGATCTATTTCTCTATCTCTCCATCTGCTTTGGTTTTTATGTTTTATGGAATATCATACTTCGCGGGTTAGTTTATGCCAAAGCTATTCTTGCAGAAAGACTGTAGGGGAGAGTGCTGTGACAATCAGGGTTTAGTAGGGTGTATTCCAATTCCTGCTGTAGCTGTTCATTGACGCTGAAATCATAAAAATTGGTCTGTCGTCTCATAAGATGTATAGCTATAACAAACTAAATTTTCAAGAGTCAACGACAATTTTGTCCATACGATAAAAATCTGGAAACTCATCGTCTGCACCTCGTATCTATCTATCTATCGCAGTCTGTTCCTATCTATCTATCTATCTATTGATTTATCTATTTCTGTTCATATCTCTGTCCCTTCATATCTATTTGCCTATCAATCTATTATAATCTTTTCAAACAAAAAACACATACACGAACACAAATATATATATATATATATATATATATATATATATATATTGTCATCCACAGACAGACTGTTTCGTTGTATCACAACTGTTTAGTGGTGCCCTTGGTGTAATGGTTATCGTCGCAGGATGTGGACATGGCGGCAAGAGTTCAAATCCTGGAATCTATAGAAGCCACTCTTATAGATGAGCAGCAGTAGTTCTTCGATCGAACTGACAATCCTGAGCGTTAAGCCGCAAGACTCACACGTTCATTGCATTTTCACATTGCACTAATAACCTTGGGAAAGGTATGGATCCAAATAATCTCCCTCCAGCTATGGGTAAATAGTAGGACAGACTAGGTTCTTCTGCCTAGGAGAAGGAAAACTCTGAATTCAAACCTGTTAAACTCCGCTTAAAAATTGACCTTGTGTCATATCCTGCCCGAGCGGAGGGGTTGGGTAAATAGGATCACAACTCTTTAGTGTGGCTTGACACGTAGGACGCTTGAAGCTTATACTATAACGAAAATATGGGAACGCAGAGTTGGATAAAACATTGTAACATTGTTGCTTTGGGGTTGCCATTAAACGTTGCGGCCATCATCCTAGGTTGTATTCTCTCAATGCTATTAAGTGTTTTTAGCGCTCTTGGTCCTATAAGCATTCCCACCCCTCCTACCGATGCATTGTTTTACCAGGTGCAACTATCACGAGTCAACTTAACAATTGTTTGAATTTACCGCGCCAAACTTAGAAATTTAGCATAAATTAGTATAGATTCTTGTGCCGACAAATGCAAACACTCCCAAATATTACAAATTAATCCCCCCCCCCAAAAAAAGAAAACGGCCAAACCAAACGCTAAAGAAATATTTGGAATGGAACATTCTAGAATCAGGTGGCATTATAAATATAAGAAAAGACATAAAAGCTTCATAAATATGTGGATATATAGAAAAAAAAAACTAAACAATTGTGAGGAAAGACTCGTTGGGTAGAGGTTAGTACAATTTTCTTTTTTAAAAATAACAGTGGATTTTCTATGACTTGTAAAATCTGCTGGTGAATTTTTGTTATATTTTAATCTAAGAATCTTGATTTATTTCTAATCGACTAAATTGTTTTACCAGGTGCAACTATCACGAGTCAACTTAACAATTGTTTGAATTTACCGCGCCAAACTTAGAAATTTAGCATTCCACCTCCACTAAAAAAAAAATTAATAAATAAATAAAATAAAAACCTGGTAGGGCCTGTATCGGATGACAAGATAAAATATACCCCAAAATTTCTTTGAATATACGTCAGTCCTGGACTTTAACTAAGTTGAAACTTAAGGTAAAAGGATTTATTTTTGTTTCATTTTATTTTATTTTATATCTTTTATTTTCTACTTTTATTTTTTATTTTTATTTTATTTTATTCTATTTTATTTTTTTATTTTTTTTTTTTTTTCACGTACACATGGGAAGCAGCATCGTGTACGTGAAGGTGTTCGAATTCGCTATGCCTAATATTTCCTGAACGTGTGAGTCTTGCGGCTTAACGCTCAGGATTGTCAGTTCGATCGAAGAACTACTGCTGCTCATCTATAAGAGTGGCTTCTATAGATGAGAATAAAAACAGCCATCGAAAGATAACCATGACTCATACTCAAACCACATTCACAAACCGCATCGCTCTTCGCGCGGGTAAAAAAGGGGCGCGTCCTGCTGAGGTTGGAGCCCTGGCCTCAGTGTTCGAAAAATCAGCTACAGAGCTCAAACAAACACTACTAAAATGCAAACAAACAATACAGATAGCGACATTTAACGTTAGAACCCTAAATAGAATAGGTCAACTACCAGAGCTAACTGCATCAGCCGTAGTACATAAGATAGACATAATCTGTATACAAGAACATCGATACACTCACACCGAAGATATCAAATATCACGAAACTGGCAATGGATGGATGCTGGTGACTGTATCGGCATGGAAAAACTCTGTCAATGCATCGGTAGGAGGGGTGGGAATGCTTATAGGACCAAGAGCGCTAAAAACACTTAATAGCATTGAGAGAATACAACCTAGGATGATGGCCGCAACGTTTAATGGCAACCCCAAAGCAACGATCATCTCCTGCTACAGCCCTACCAATGTTAGCGAAGAAACCGAACGAGTCACCTTCTACGAGGAGCTATCCTCCCTAGTACGTAGCATTCCGAAACACAACCTGCTAGTCATTGGAGGAGATATGAATGCACAAATCGGGAAAAACAGAAACAACAAATACAGCCAACTCAACACGTCAAACAGGAATGGACAACATCTAATTGATTTCATGATAGAAAATAGATTAACATGCCTCAATGCAAACTTTCAAAAAAGGGAGGGAAAATTATGGACCCACACATACGCGAACAAGAGTAAAGCACAGATAGACTACCTCTTTATAAACAGAAAATGGAAAAATAGTGCGATGAATTGCGAGGCATACTCCACTTTCGAGGGTGTGTCCTCCGATCATCGAATAGTCACAGCCAAAATACGTCTAAGCCTACGAAAAAACGCCACACGAACAGTGACAACTAGGCACTATGACTGGGCCCTACTTAACAACAGAGACATTAGAGACAAATATGCATTAGAATTAAGAAACAGATTCGAAACACTACAAGAGAAGACAGAAAAAGTTACTCTAAATGACGAATATGAAAATTTTATTGAAGCACACCTAGAGGCGGCATCAAAGTGTATCCCAACAAAACCTAGGACTAAATATAGAGTCCCTTGGGAAACGTCAGAGGTTAGAGAAAAACGTGCACTCGTGAAAACTGCCTCCAAAAGCTATCGGAAGAACCCAACAAACACAAATGCCCGAAAACTAGAAAAGGCACAATATCAATTAGCAGGAATATATCTAAAAGAACAGGCAGAATACATACAAAATCAGATAGATAAGATTAGAGACTCGGTGGAAGATAGACAATCCAGGATAGCCTGGCAAACAATAAACGAAGTAAGTAGAAGGAAGAGCACAGCCAAAGCAAAATTGAAAGTTGCAAGCCAACAAGAAAGAGTAAAACTGTGGGAACAGCATTTCAAAAATCTACTAGGAAGCCCACCGAAAATAACGGATGAAGCGATCACCAGAATTATCAGTAAGCAATTAGACATTAAACTACGGCCTTTCACCAAAGAAGAACTCGACTCGGTTCTTAAAAAATTAAAAATAGGAAAGCTGCAGGGCTAGACGAGATCCCCCCAGAAGTGTGGAAGACTAGACAATTCGACGATATACTGCTCCGGCAATGCAACGCTGTCTATAGTCAAAATAGGATAGAAAGATGGATGAAGGGATGCATCCTTCCTTTCCCTAAAAAAGGCGACCTCGGATTAGCCAAGAACTACCGAGGGATAACACTTACATCCATAGCAGCCAAGATCTACAATGCCCTACTACGAAACCGCATAGAACCCAAAATAGACAACATCCTTAGGAAAAACCAAAATGGCTTCCGGAGAAATAGATCCACAACCTCACAAATATTGACCATCCGTAGAATCCTTGAAGGCGTCCGGGCAAAAAACCTTCAGGCGACATTACTATTTGTCGACTTTACCAAAGCCTTCGATTCCATCCACAGAGGGAAAATGGAACTAATCCTACTAGCATACGGCCTACCTAAAGAAACCGTAGCAGCAATAATGATCCTCTACAAAAACACAAAAGTGAAAGTCCGTTCACCAGATGGAGACACGGAATACATCGACATTGTTGCAGGAGTACTACAAGGAGACACGTTAGCCCCATACCTCTTTATCATCTGTCTAGACTACGTGCTTAGAGTTTCGATCGACAAAATCAGAGAAAATGGCTTCGAGCTGACTAAGAAAAGAAGCAAAAGGTACCCCGCAAAAACAATTACAGACGCCGACTACGCTGATGACTTAGCGTTACTGGCGAATACGCCTAATCAAGCAGAGACACTACTGCATAGTTTGGAACGAGCTGCAGCAGGCATTGGCCTCCATGTCAATGCGCACAAAACTGAATATATGTGTTACAACCAAACGGGTAACATTACCACTCTAGACGGAGCCTCTCTGAGGCTAGTGGACAAATTCACCTACCTAGGAAGTAGCGTCTCATCAACAGAAAACGACATCGACACACGACTGACGAAAGCATGGACGGCTATAGATAGGCTCTCAATAATATGGAAATCAGACCTGACCGATGAAATGAAGCGCAGTTTCTTCCAGGCAGCAGTTGTATCGATACTGCTATATGGATGCACTACATGGACGCTAACCAAACGGCTGGAGAAGAAACTTGACGGCAACTACACAAGAATGTTGAGAGCAATATTGAACAAGTCTTGGCGACAACACCCCACGAGACGCCAACTGTACGGCCACTTGCCTCCCATCACGAAAACTATACAGGTCAGACGAGCCAGACACGCCGGACACTGCTGGAGAAGCAAGGACGAGCTCGTAAGTGACGTACTCCTATGGACCCCCACATATGGCCAAGCAAAAGCAGGACGACCAGCCCGAACTTACATACAGCAGCTATGTGAGGACACAGGATGTAACCCAGAAGACCTGCCGGAGGCGATGAACGATAGGGAAAAGTGGCGAGAGATGGTCAAGGATATCCGTGCTGGCGGCACGACATGATGATGATGATATATATATATATATATAAAGTGATTAGCAAAGACACCATTGGTAATGAAAGTAGGGGAACTCTAATAAAATAATAAAACAAACGAAGGCCTTTTCGTCCGGCGCTGTTCAAGTTTTTATACACCGGAAAATTAGATAAAAACGGGGGTATATATTATATAATTTGGATTGTCAGATAAGAGGTGGAAAAAAGTCTCCAGTGTCTATATATATATATATATATATATATAGATCCGTTAATGAATTTGAATGTGGTACTTTAGGTTTTTGTTTCATATAATTATGCTCCACACATATTTTGGTCAACGTGGTTTTCTTCTAGAGACTAATGCATAGGCGGCCCAACACATCATTGGTTTGCAAAAAAAAAGTAGAGGTGACCCTAGACATCATTAGTCTCCTTAAGAGGACCCCTAAATCCAAAATACGTGTGGAGTATAATTATATGAAATAAAAACTTCAAATCCCTCATTCAAATTCATTAGGAGACCTATTCATTTTAGAATATTTACTTTTCTCTCATTGGACCATATATATATATATATATATATATATATGTTTCAAACAGTTTCTCATGCCACTATTTCTCTTCAGTATTTTGGGAAAACTTGTCTTCTTGAGAAAGTTTAGAAATACTCAGTATTTAATAATTCTTCTCCGTCTGTCTTTTATTAAACAATTGTATTTGTTCGAATGCGTGAAACTTTTAGTCGTGGAACTGACATGAGGAAATGAGATAAGAATTTATTTCAGGTATTACCATGCCCTACCGGCAAGTTTTTGAGGACTTTCTTCATTTAGGAAAAAGGTTTGGTTTGGTTTGGTTTGTTGGGTTTTATGGCAAATCAACCTTTGTAGGTTATTTAACACCAAATCCATTTTTATGTAAATAATCTATTCTATTTAAAACAATTCAGTTTAGCATAAGTACACTGTTTAATTGTCAAAAACATTTCTATTTCAAGCTATTCAAGCAGTTATATGTAACAATTCAGTTAAGAGTAAATACAGTTTTAATGTCGAAAAACAATTCTATTTCAAATAATTCAGTTAAGCATAAGCACGCAGTTTAAATGTAAGTACAGTTTGTCAAAAACATTTCTATTTCAAACTATTCAGTTTACTCAAACAATTCAGTTTAGTATAAGTATGCTGTTAGTTCTATTTAACCCATAAATAGGGCCCTATCAGGTGCTACCACTCCGGGCTAGAGTGAACCTGGGAGCGATCGCAATGAAGGGGTACTCCGCATTCCTTAAAGCTACAGCATTGCTGGAACCTCACCATCAGGTTGTTTAGTGTTATATCCAGGACACTCGTTGGGGGGAGGGTCTTACCCCTCTGCAGAGAAGCAGTCGATATATTCTACAGCCCCAGCCGACTGGGCAAATTTAAGAAAAAGTAGACAATATAAGACAAAATGAATAGATCTACATATATAGAGACTAAATAGATATAATACAGAAAGTGATATAAGTAGACAGACAAACAGGAATAGAGACAGATATAAGAATTTACAATATATATATATATATATATATAGAGAGAGAGAGAGAGAGAGAGTGACAGACAGACACTGACACAGTTTTGTTTACGAACAGTTAAATATCAAAACAGTTTTATTTCAAACTATTCAGTTTAGCATAAGTATACAGTTTAGTTCTATGTGACACATAGATAGGACCCTTATCAGGTGCTACCACTCCGAGCCAAAGTGGACCTGGGAGTGATGGCAATGAAGAGGGTACTCTGCATCTCTAAAACTCCAGCATTACTGGAACCTGGCCATCAGATTGTTTAGTGTCACACTCGTTAGGAGGGGTCTTACCCCTCTGCAGAGAAGCAGTCGGTGTATTCTCCAACCTCAGCTGACTGGGCAATGGTTTGGTTTGGTTTTATGACATATCAACCATTTCGGCTATTTAATGCCAAATCCGGTTTATACATATACACTATATATATATATATATATATGATAAAGTGAAATGGTTCCAAGTATTGCTATGTATCACTAACAATTCAGTTAAACATCAGTCATTTGTTTACACACAGTTAAATGATCGAATAGTTCTATTTCTAACCATTCAATTTTGGCATAAACATTTGTTTGCTCTCAGTTTAAATGTCAAACAGTTTTATTTGATCCATAGTTAGAACCCTATTAAGTGCTACCACTCCTGGCCAGGGTGGGCCTGGGAGTGATGGCAATGAAGAGGTACTCCACATTCCCCTTAGCTCCAGCATTACAGGAGCCTCACCGTCAGATTGTTTAGTGTTATATCCAGAACACTTGATGCAGGGATGTCTTACTCCTCTGCAGAGAAGCAGTTGGTGTATTCCACAGCCCCAGCCAACTGTGCTCATAGACTAGATAACGATTTTGTAACTATATATATATAAATATGGAGAGAGAGTGTGAGAGAGAGAGAGATGATCCTACTTCTGTAAGTAACCCTCTGAACTGCAAACACAATTACGGACACCTGCTTTTTCGCTTTCACCAAAAAAGTCAACGAGTCATATGTTGCTATGCCAACGTCGACCACTTCATAATCGAGATGAATCGTTGCTGCGAGTAATCGACAAGATTCGCGCCTAAACAAAAAACAAAAAGAAACAAAGAAAAACAAAATGGCGCCCATATAAGAATGCTGACCTTAACAATTTCTTCTTCTTCTTCTTCTTCTTCTTCTTCTAAGTAAAGCTCCTCAGCTCTTCGCAATTGAAGTTATTTATTTTTTAATGCTCTGTTGATAATAATAGGGTGGATTAAATACTTCAATTTCTTCACAACAAACACCAACTCACTCACAAAGAAAAATTATCCGCTCGCATAACAGCGTTTTCATTCTTCTTTTTCTCTTTTTCTTTTTGACGCGGGGGATATTTGTTTAACGACATGTCAATCCCTTATGGGTTATTGATGCCAAAATCTAATTCATCTCTAAATGTTTGAATATAATCATGACTACTTATGAGTTTCTCTTGTAGCGTCTACTTTTCTTCCTATTTTATCAGTGGTGTCTACTTTTCTTTCTTTTTCAATTGCAGTGTCTACTTTTCTTCCTATTTTATCGGTGGTGTCTACTTTTCTTTCTTTTTCAATTGCAGTGTCTACTTTTCTTTCTATTTTATCAGTGGTGTCTACTTTTCTTTCTTTTTCAATTGCAGTGTCTACTTTTCTTCCTATTTTATCGGTGGTGTCTACTTTTCTTTCTTTTTCAATTGCAGTGTCTACTTTTCTTTCTATTTTATCAGTGGTGTCTACTTTTCTTTCTTTTTCAATTGCAGTGTCTACTTTTCTTCCTATTCTATCGGTGGTGTCTACTTTTCTTCCTTTTTCAATTGCAGTGTCTACTTTTCTTTCTATTCTATCAGTGGTGTCTACTTTTCTTTCTATTTCAATTACAGTGTCTACTTTTCTTCCTATTTTATCAGTGGTGTCTACTTTTCTTTCTATTTCTTCTATACTTTCTACTTTTCTTTCTTTTTCGCCTCTTTTGGCCTTTTTCACATCTATTGAAGTCGAAACCAAAGACTAAACTCACAAGAGATGATAGTCAACAAGAATAGTTGTCTTGACGTCTTAATTCTCTTAGCTATAAGTCCTCCTGGATACATGTGAGATACCCCCCAAAAATGGACGGTGAAATGTGAAGATTCTATCTACGTGATTCAAAGAATGGGTTCGGAAATCCCCAAAGGTTATCGAAGACGAGTACTACGGTCGGATCACAGGGAGGTTAGCAACCAAAATTAGTCTTGCAGCCTGCAATTCATGGAGAATACAGATGACAAAGCCTTATATATATATATATATATATATATATATATATATATACTATTTACCAACCCTTCCGCTCGGGCAGGATATGACACAAGGTCAATTTTTAAGCGGAGTTTAACAGGTTTGAATTCAGAGTTTTACTTCTCCTAGACTAGTGGCCTAACCAAGGCTGAAGAACCCAGTCTGTCCTACTATTTACCCATAGCTGGAGGGAGAATAATTGGATTCATACCTTTCCCAAGGGTATTAGTGCTATGTGAAATGCAATCAGTCTCGTCCAGGATTGGAACTCGTGTCGCCGTGTCCATTTCCCACGACGATAACGACTACACCACGGGTACCTCCATATATAAGCCTTATATATATATAGTCATCCACAGATTGAGTGTTTTGTTGTATCACAACTCTTCAGTGTGGCTAGACAGGCGAGATTCTCGAAGCTGGGATCGAAACCCGACTGATTCATACGCCAACTGAAGATTCTACCGCACAGCCACGAGGAAACTAGCGTAAGCGAAGGAATTTTAAACGCTTATGTATCACTTGTGTTTTGTTTACATATATCCGCTTAATAGCAAATGAAAGTTCAATTCATTCGAAGAGCCTATATATATATATATATATATATAGGAAGAATACTCAAAACAATAAACAACCCAGTCGCCTGGGGGACTGTATCCAGACTGCATCTCTGGAGAGGGGTTAGAACTCTCTCCCAAACGAGTATCCTGGATATGATACTCAACAATCTGATGGTGAGGCTCCAGTAATGCTGGAGCTTTAGGGAATGCAAAGTACCCCTTCATCGCCATTGCTCCCGGGTCCACTCAGTCCCTGAGTGGTGGCACCTGGTAGGATCCTATCTAGGGGTTAGATATAATTGTTTGATATTCAAACTAAGTGCAAACAAATAATTTATGCTAAATTGAATTGTTTGAAATAGAACTTTTAGGTCAGTTAACTGTGTGTATCTACGAAATATGTTTATAAATCATATATTTGATATATATGTAAAAACTAGTTTGGGCATTAAATAAGCAACAAGGGTTCTTATCATATTTACCAACCCCTCCACTCGGGCAGGATATGACACAAGGTCAATTTTTAAGCGCAGTTTAACAGGTTTGAATTCAGAATACTCCTTCTCCTAGACTAGTTGCCTCATCAAGGCTGAAGAACCTTAGCTGGAGGGAGAAGAATTGAATTCGTCCCTTTCCCAAGGGTATTAGTGCTATGTGAAATGCAGTCAGTCTTGTCCAGGATTTGAACTCGTGTCGCCGTGTCCATATCCTACGACGATAACCATTACACCACGGGCACCTCCTTGCAAGGGTTCTTATGCCATGAAACCAAACCAAACCAAACCAAACCAAGCCTTAATAATAAAGTAATCCTTAAGAAGCCTACTGTAAAATCCACCAAATTTCTTAACCATATAATATTTTGTTAACCATATAATATCAATAAATATGTAAATCATCATCATCATCATATCGCGCTGGTAGCACGGATATCCCTGACCCTCTCTCGCCACTCCTCCCTATCGTTCATCGCCCTAGGTAGGTCTTCAGGACAACAGCCTGTATCCTCACATAGCTGCTGAATGTACGTTCGAGCTGGTCGTCCTGCTTTTGCGCGGCCATGTGTGGGGATCCATAAGAGTACATCTCTTATGAGTTCATCTCTGCTTCTCCAGCAGTGTCCTGCATGTCTGGTTCGTCTAACTTGAATAGTTTTCGTGATAGGAGGCAGGTGGCCGTACAGTTGGTGTCTTGTGGGGTGCTGCTGCCAGGACTTGTTCAGGATTGCACACAGCATTCTTGTGTAATTGCCATCCAGTTTCTTCTCCAGCCGTTTTGTTAGCGTCCATGTAGTGCATCCATATAGCAGTATCGATGTGACCGCTGCCTGGAAGAAGCTGCGTTTCATTTTATCGGTCAGGTCTGATTTCCATATAATCGATAGCCTATTGATAGCTATCCATGCTTTCGTTAGCCTCGTTTCGATGTCCTTTTCGGTTGATTCGACGCTGCTTCCTAGGTACGTGAATTCACGTAAATATGTAAATACTTAAAATCAACCAACTCATTCACAAATTTCTCAACAAAAAAGACTTTTAAAATCTAAAACGAATCAAATTTCGGAAGCAAAAATGTCATTTATTTATTGGACTGCACACCCTGCTAAAAGCAATATAATTAGATTAGTCGTAATGGCCATTTTATTTTAGATCTGATAACTATAGCAGCAAAATCAACACTATGGATCAGAACAATCTAATAGAACGACAAATCTATGGATCAGAACAATCTAATAGAACGACAAATCTATGGATCGGAACGATCTAATAGAACGACAAATCTATGGATCGGAACAATCTAATAGAACGACAAATCTATGGATCAGAACAATCTAATAGAACGACAAATCTATGGATCGGAACAATCTAATAGAACGACAAATCTATGGATCAGAACAATCTAATAGAACGACAAATCTATGGATCGGAACAATCTAATAGAACGACAAATCTATGGATCAGAACAATCTAATAGAACGATAAATCTATGGATCAGAACAATCTAATTGAACGACAAATCTATGGATCGGAACGATCTAATAGAACGACAAATCTATGGATCGGAACGATCTAATAGAACGACAAATCTATGGATCAGAACAATCTAATAGAACGACAATTCTATGGATCGGAACGATCTAATAGAACGACAAATCTATGGATCGGAACGATCTAATAGAACGACAAATCTATGGATCGGAACAATCTAATAGAACGACAAATCTATGGATCAGAACAATCTAATAGAACGACAAATCTATGGATCGGAACAATCTAATAGAACGACAAATCTATGGATCAGAACAATCTAATAGAACGACAAATCTATGGATCAGAACAATCTAATTGAACGACAAATCTATGGATCAGAAAACTCTAATACAATAACAAATTGATGGATCTGAACAATCGAATAGAATAACAAATCGATGGATCAAGACAATCCAAGAAACTAACAAATCGATGGATCATCTTAAACTAACAAAATAGCCAATCAATGGATCAGACAATCTAATAAAATAACAAATCGATGAATCATCACAATCTAACAAAATAACCGATCCATGGATCAGACAATCTAATAAAATAACAAATCGCAAATAGCACTAATACCCTTGGGAAAGGTATGAATCCAATTATTCTCCCTCCAGCTATGGGTAAATAGGAGGGCAGACTGGGTTCATCAGCCTTGGTAAGGTAACTAGTCTAGAAGGAAAACTCTGAATTGAAACCTGTTAAACTCCGCTTAAAAAATTGACCTTCTGTCATATCCTGCCCAAGCGGGGGGGGGTAAATATGATAAAAAACAAATCGATGGCTCATCACAATCTAACAAAATAACCGATCAATGGATCAGACAATCTAATAAAATAACAAATCGTTGGATCATACTTAAAAATACTTAAAAATGAAAACAAATGAACTAATTGAATTTAATTAGAAATGTAATCAGCCGACCTGAAAAGAATAAAAATCTGACAATCACAAGCATCGATACGAACAAATAATCCAATCAATCAGTCACTATTGATTTGAAACGTACTACTTCCATAAAACAACCAATTTGAAACTTACTATTTCCATAAAACTACCAATTTGAAACGTACTATTTCCATGAAACTTAACTACCCTGCCTGGAAAGAAGATTGAACAGTCACAAACATGTAGATAGACGAGCAAACAAGACAGTCAATTTTGAAACGCACTCTTCCCAAAACTAATAAAAACACATTAGCCAGGTGCCTCCACAACGGAGAGACGGATATATATATATATATAGATAGGTACTGTATTTTACAGTATATAAGACTCACGTGTATTTAAGACACACCCCAACTCCAGTAGGGTGAATCAAGAAAAAAACAAAGTACTAATATTAAACGGGGGGAAATTTATATAATAAATATTATCAATAATAAGACTTTTAATCTGTATAATAGTCTTTTGAATAATGACAATAGGTATATGAAAGTTTCTCTAAAATCTAAGCTAATAGGAGTTGCCAGGAAACTAATTTCAACCGACTATTGCGAATTTTAAAACTACATATGGTATATAAGACGCAGGAGGAATTTTTAAAAAGATATTTTTAATAAAAAAAAAGTGCTCCTTACATGCCTTCAAATACGGTATATAAGAGACCAATCAAATACACACAATCTATCTATCTATCTATCTATCTATCTATCACACAAATATATGTAGTTTTTGATATTTCATTTTCTTTTTTTATTATCACCTCTTTTCTTTTCTATAGATTTTAGTCTATGCCTTTCTACGTCTCTTTTCCAATTCCAGGCCATGGAAATTCTGCATTTGAAACAGCAGATGCAATATATGGTGCAACAAGCCTGGTGCATATGATTGGTCGAAGCAGGGTGCGTCTTGCATGGTCAACCCACTACGTAGGAGATGTTCGGTACGTAATGTTAATTACAATCACCATCATATCTGTTCATATCTACCTATCTCGGTCCATTAATATCTATATCTCCATTTCAATCTCTTGGTTGGTTGGTTGGTTGGTTGGTTTATCAACCTTTGTAGGTTATTTAACGCCAAATCCATTTTTATGCAAATAGTTCTATTTCAAACAATTCAGTTTAGCACAAGTACGCAGTTTCAATGTAAGTACAGTTTAATTGTGAAAAACATTTCTATTTCAAGCTATTCAGTTTAGTCAAGCAGTTCTAATTCAGCTAATCCAGTTTAGTATAAGTACAGATTTTGTTTACCCACAGTTAAATGTCAAAACAGATCTATATTAAACAAATCAGTTTAGTATAAGTACAGTTTCAATAACAAAAAGCAGTTCCATTTCAAATAATTCAGTTTAGCGTAAGCACGCAGTTTGAATGTAAGTACGGTTTAATTGTCAAAAACATTTCTATTTCAAGCTATTCAGTTTAGTCAAACAATTCAGTTTAGCATAAGTATGCCATTAGTTCTATTTAACCCCAAGATAGGGCCCTATCAGGTGCTACCACACCGGGCCATGAAGGGTTGCTCCGCATTCTCCAAAGCCCCCGCATCACTGGAACCATACCATCAGATTGTTTAGTGTCATATCCAGGACACTCACTGGTGGGGTCTTACCCCTCTACAGAGGTGCAGTCGGTGTATTCTACAGCCCCAGTCTACTGTGCAATACAGAGTTAAATTTCAAAACAGTTCTATTTAAGATAATTCAGTTTACCATAAGTACACAGTTTAGACGTCAAAACAGTTCTATTTCGAGGAATTCAGTTTAGCATAAGTACGCAGTTTAAATGTCAAAACAGTTCTATTTTAAACAATTCAGTTTAGCATAAATACCCTGTTTAAATGCAAAAAATCAGTATAGTGAAGGAAACCCGGTTTAGTTCTATTTAACCCATAGATAGGACCCTTATCTGGTGCTACCCTCCAGGCCAGAGTGGACCTGGGAGCGATAGCAATAAAGGAGTACTCCGCATTCCCCAAAGCCCCAACATTACTGGACCCTCACCATCAGATTGTTTAGTGTCATTATCCAGGGCACTCTTTGAAGGGTCTTACCCCTCTGCAGAGAAGCAGTCGGTGTATTCTACAGCCCCAGCTGTAAATCCTGGGCACTCTTTGGAGGGTCTTACCCCTCTGCAGAGAAGCAGTCGGTGTATTCTACAGCCCCGGCTGTAAATCCAGGGCACTCTTTGGAGGGTCTTACCCCTCTGCAGAGAAGCAGTCGGTGTATTCTACAGCCCCAGCTGTAAATCCAGGGCACTCTTTGAAGGGTCTTACCCCTCTGCAGAGAAGCAGTCGGTGTATTCTACAGCCCCGGCTGTAAATCCAGGGCACTCTTTGGAGGGTCTTACCCCTCTGCAGAGAAGCAGTCGGTGTATTCTACAGCCCCAGCTGTAAATCCAGGGCACTCTTTGAAGGGTCTTACCCCTCTGCAGAGAAGCAGTCGGTGTATTCTACAGCCCCAGCTGTAAATCCAGGGCACTCTTTGAAGGGTCTTACCCCTCTGCAGAGAAGCAGTCGGTGTATTCTACAGCCCCAGCCGTAAATCCACGGCACTCTTTGGAGGGTCTTACCCCTATGCAGAGAAGCAGTCGGTGTATTCTACAGCCCCGGCTGTAAATCCAGGGCACTCTTTGGAGGGTCTTACCCCTCTGCAGAGAAGCAGTCGGTGTATTCTACAGCCCCAGCCGTAAATCCAGGGCACTCTTTGGAGGGTCTTACCCCTCTGCAGAGAAGCAGTCGGTGTATTCTACAGCCCCAGCTGTAAATCCAGGGCACTCTTTGGAGGGTCTTACCCCTCTGCAGAGAAGCAGTCGGTGTATTCTACAGTCCCAGCTGTAAATCCAGGGCACTCTTTGGAGGGTCTTACCCCTCTGCAGAGAAGCAGTCGGTGTATTCTACAGTCCCAGCTGTAAATCCAGGGCACTCTTTGGAGGGTCTTACCCCTCTGCAGAGAAGCAGTTGGTGTATTCTACAGCCCCAGCTGTAAATCCTGGGCACTCTTTGAAGGGTCTTACCCCTCTGTAGAGAAGCAGTCGGTGTATTCTACAGCCCCAGCTGTAAATCCTGGGCACTCTTTGAAGGGTCTTACCCCTCTGCAGAGAAGCAGTCGGTGTATTCTACAGCCCCAGCTGTAAATCCAGGGCACTCTTTGAAGGGTCTTACCCCTCTGCAGAGAAGCAGTCGGTGTATTCTACAGCCCCAGCCGTAAATCCACGGCACTCTTTGGAGGGTCTTACCCCTATGCAGAGAAGCAGTCGGTGTATTCTACAGCCCCGGCTGTAAATCCAGGGCACTCTTTGGAGGGTCTTACCCCTCTGCAGAGAAGCAGTCGGTGTATTCTACAGCCCCAGCCGTAAATCCAGGGCACTCTTTGGAGGGTCTTACCCCTCTGCAGAGAAGCAGTCGGTGTATTCTACAGCCCCAGCTGTAAATCCAGGGCACTCTTTGAAGGGTCTTACCCCTCTGCAGAGAAGCAGTCGGTGTATTCTACAGCCCCGGCTGTAAATCCAGGGCACTCTTTGGTGGGTCTTACCCCTCTGCAGAGAAGCAGTCGGTGTATTCTACAGCCCCAGCTGTAAATCCTGGGCACTCTTTGGAGGGTCTTACCCCTCTGCAGAGAAGCAGTCGGTGTATTCTACAGCCCCAGCTCTAAATCTATATATCAATCTCAGTCCATTAATATCAATCTTGTCTCCGTAGTGGTTCAGTCTTAGGATCATTAGTGTTAGATTGTAATACTTGAAACTATTTGAATATCGACAAACAAATGATCGATATTAAATTGAATTGTTGGTATTTGTCTAAATTTATGAGGTGAAGTCTGAGAAGATTTATCATTTAGAATATTCGAACTATTATCTTCATCTTTATATTCACATTGGCCCAGCGGTTAGAGTGTTCGCCAATGGCCCAGGAGACCTGGGTTCAATCCCAGGTCGAGTCATACCAAAGACTTTAAAAATGGAACTTGATACCACCTTGCTTAACACTCAGCATTATAAGGTACGGTTCAAGGGTAAAGTGGAGCAATCCTGGGAATGGAGTAGCGCCCTCCCCTATACCTTGGTGTAGTAGCTATCGAAAAGGGAGCCTTCGGGTCACCCTCGACTATGGTCGCTAACTAACTTTATATTCACAACATTTGGGTCGATGCGTCCTTCTTCGGGTGATTCATGTCGAACATGAGACCCTACACATAACCCTTTACTTAATCAACGGGTGTAGATTGTTCTGATTCCGTTCACAATAACCGGGTACAAGCGTTAAGTTTTCGTAAGTATCCCTTGTTATATATCTGTATATCCAGATGATTTCACTTACAAGTTCATTAACCCAACGCCTATATCTATTATTCCACGTATCCTGCTAGACCATTCTGAGTGAATTTTGAGGACTTATAAACCTAATGTAGGAGGCGCCCGTGGTGTAAATGGATACGGCGACACGAGTTCAAATCCTGGACGAGACTGATTGCATTTCACATAGCACTAATACCCTTGGGAAAGGTATGAATCCAATTGTTCTTCCTCCAGCTATGGGTAAATAGTAGGACAGACTAGGTTCTTCAGCCTTGATGAGGCAACTAGTCTAGGAGAAGGAATACTCTGAATTGAAACCTGTTAAACTCCGCTTAAAAATTGACCTTGTGTCATATCCTGCCCAAGCGGAGGGGTTGGTAAATATGGTAAATAGGATAAGTCCTAAAAATATCATAAAGACATTAGGTTTATAAGTCCCCAAAAGATTTACTTGATATTGATCATTTGTTTGCACATAGTTAAATGGCTTCAGGTATAGTAAATGATTAAACAGTTCTATTTGACTCAAAAATGGGATCCTCATAGGTACAACCACAGAGTGGACATGGGAGTAATGGCAGTGGAGGGGTACTCCACATTCCGCAGAGCTCCAAGTCTGAAACTATATTATCAGATTGTTTAGTGTCATAATCAAAACACTCGTTGGGGGAGGGGGATCTTGCTCCTCTGCGCTTGAGGAATAGATATGAACAGGCTGGTTTAGGTCGATAGACGATATCGATATAAACAAATTGAAATGTGAATGGACTGTTTTCCTTTCTTTTTTTTTTTTTTTTTTGGAAACAGAAAGATTTAAACAAAAATCTTTTCCTTTTTCTCTCTCTCTCTCTCTCTCTCTCTCGCTCCCCCCTCTCTCTCTCTCTCTCGCTCCCCCCTCTCTCTCTCTAACTATATATATATATATATATATATAAATATACATATATCTCCTTTTCTTTTAGGGCCGTAAACAATGGTCCTCTGGACACCTACCAACTGAAATCAATGGATGGAATCGCCGAGGTGGACCTGTCCCGAGAGATGAAACTGCACGAAAAGAACGGCAAAATCCATCTGTCAGCAAATGATAATTTCTTTGATAATTTTTCCCTGCGGGATTCCTACGACATGATTATTCGCTGCCTCGGTTTCACATTTGATGATTCTCTATTCGCCAAGTAAGGACAATTTCAAATGATCTCAGCAATTTAATACCTGGTCGTCTCTTGTGTCTCGAAAAGGGCATGCGCAGTTAAAAGCAAAAATCTCTCTTACTACGATTCCGCAGTCCATCGCTATAACCATTACACCACGAGGACCCCCCCCCTCAGAATAATATTTATCGAATCTCGTGTAAAGCGTGTAAATCGGTGAAGAAATCACGTTTACTCAAAATTTTAATGGTCTGTAGCAGAAGGAATTTTCGTATTTTAGTTTGGCGCGTAATTTAATTCGACACTTAATTTCGTCCAATCAGGATGACTTATCTTATTTCCCGGACCTCCTTTCCGGGCAGCAGAAATTGGGGAAGCTGCCAAACACAGCCTTTTCACAGAACGACTTGGTTCTGTACAGACGTCCCAGCTGCCTGCTCTTAAATAGCAGCAGCAGCAGCAGCATGGACACAATGAGGGAACCTATCTAATTTATGGATCCCTTGCGTCTATTTCTCTTAGACCAAGGGATCCCAATTGAATATGAATTAGATAAATTCAATACGCCACACACAGGAACAACTTTATTTCACCCCCAAAATTGCCTATGTCGATTGCGATGTCTAATCCCGCTCCGGCACCTAGCGACTACTTCACCTCTGGGCAACATTTTCTGGAGACATCCACGCTTCTCCCCGAAATAACCAGAAACACAAAATCACGGTGACTTCAACGTTTATTTCCTCAAACTGCGAACATACCTCCTTCGCACGTCCAACAACACGCGCTGCGCACTCTACTCTCTCATAACTCCATTTCGTTTCTTTACTTCTTTCCTTTCCCACGAGGCTTGCGGCACAAACGCAAACTCTATTTTCCATGCTGCCATTAAAAACTATTCCGAAAAACATTTCAATATCTTGGAACTTCTCTCCTTTATATACCTTACAAACACGTAACTAAAACCCTCACAAATAACAAACAACCATTCTCGCTAAAAAATAATCACAATTTCTCTCCCGCTAAAGGTCAATCATTTGCCATAAGAGTTACTTTCTTAAAGAAGATAAATGTTACCATAATTTTTTGTAGATTGACTGGAATGGATTGATAAATTAATAGATTTGGTTTGGTTTCTTTGTTTAATGGATATCAACCTTCGTTGGTTATTTAATGCCAAAACTGACTTTGTTGAAGAACAGCTGTTATACTATTAAACCCTTCAACCCGTACTTTAGGGAATAAGGGGGACCAGTCTGCTGAGGGTTATAGAATACACAGACTGCATCTTTGGCCTAGGGGTTAGAGTGTTCACCAATGGCCCGGGAGACCTGGGTTCAATCCCAGGTCGAGTCATACCAAAGACTCAAAAAATGGTACTTGATGCTTCCTTGCTTAGCACTCAGCATTATAAGGTACGGATCAAGGGTAAAGTAGAGCAATCCAGGAAAGGAGTAGCGCCCTCCCCTACACATTGGTGTAGTAGCTATCGAAAAGGGAGCCTTCGGGTTACCCTCGACTATGGTCGCCAACTTTACTTTACTTTTAAGACTCCACCAACAAGTGTCCTGGATATGACACTAAGCAATCTGATGGTGAGGCTTCAGTAAATCTTGAGCTTTGGGAAATGCAGAGTAGTCCTTTATTGCCATCACTCCCATGTCCACTCTTGTCCGGAGTGGTGGCACATAATAGGATCCTATCTAGGGGTCAAATAGAACTAAACTTAATTACGCTAAACTGAATTGTTTAAAATTAACTGTGTTTCCATTTAACTGTGGGTAAACAAAAATTGTACTTATGTTAAACTGAATTATTTGAAACCTTTATCAAAATGACTTAATTCGGCGTTAAATGACCCGAAAAGGGTTGATACGCCGGAAAACAAAACAACCAACATTTCCCGAAGGTATAAGTACGAAAGGGGATGTAATAGGGCAAGTGGAATTCGAACTCGCTTACTTTGAGACTGGAAGTCAGCAATTAACCCATTACGCCACAGGAACTCACTCAGATAGATAGATAGATAGATAACTGTAAAGTAAAAATTATGAAGTAATACTGTTAACACTCTATTACTTTATTCAGTTTTATGGGACATGCTGTAGAATACACCAACTGCATCTCTGTAGAGGGGTAAGACTACTCTAACATGGCCTAGTTAGCTGGGGCTGTAGAATACACACGACTGCATCTCTGTAGAGGGGTAAGACTACTCTAACATGACCCAGTTAGCTGGGGCTGTAGAATACACCGACTGCATCTCTGTAGAGAGATAAGACTCCCCCAATGAGTGTCTCGGATAATGACACTAAACAATCTGATGGTGAGATTCCAGTAATACTGGAGCCTTGGGGAATGCTGAGTACCCCTTTATTGCCATTGTTTCCAGGTTTACTCTGGCCCGGAGTGGTAGCACCTGATAGTGTCTTATCTATGGGTCAAATAGAACTAAATTATGTACTTGCGCTAAACTGAATTGCTTGACATAGGACTGTTTTAAGATTTAAAATACGTACTTGGGATAAACTGAATTGTTTGAGATAGAACTGTTTTGACATTTAACAGTGTGTAAACAAAAACTATACTTATACTATACTAAATTGTTTGAATTAGAACTGTTTGACTAAACTGAATCGCTTGGAATAGAAATGTTTTTGACAATTAAATTGTGTACTTATGGTAAACTGAATTGTTTGAAATAGAACTGTTTATTTCTATAAAAAAGAATTTGGCATTAAATAACCTACAAAGGTTGATTCGCCATAAAACCTAAAGAAACAGTTTTATGCGATTAAGGGTTTTTTGGTCTATTTTCTAAACACGGAAGAAAGGAAGATGATACCTTTTATACTTTAATTTTATTTCTAAATCCAACAACCATTCTGTGGGTGTGGAAATTTTTCCTGAATTTAAATGAAACGATTGCGTCTCCCATACAAGGTGTTAAAAATGCACTACTTGTTTTCGAGATTGATATGTCCAAATTCAGTGTTTATATTAGTGGGTGATAAGTTCATTTGATGCTTTTGATATAGGCTGTTGTTAACGGAAACGGCTGCCTCAGGTGGAAGAGTGAGCCAGCATGCCGCTAAGCGGACACATAGTTTTCCCACTACCAACAACAGCAGCAGCAGTGGCAGAAAGTAAATCTTTCCAATCCAATTGTCATTGCTGAAAGAGCTAGTTTCCTTTTCGTGTCCTTAGGTCCCTTTTTCAGGCATGCGCAGTTCCAACTTCCCGTCAGGTGTTTCGAGAAACTTCTGCACTTTTTGAACTTTTTTTTTTCAAATCACTCCAGTATCAAACGGGGGTGGTGTCCTCGTGGTGCAATGGTTAAAGCGCTGGGCTGAGGAATCGTAGTAAGCGGACAAATACCATATCCTCCTAACTATAGTACCACTTCTGTTCTAGTAGAACAGTGGATTTGGCATTAAATAACCTATGAAGGTTGATATGCCATTAAACAAAGAAACCAAACCAAGTATCAAGCGAATAAAAAGATATTTGTTACGCGCCCTACCGAACGGGTGAGTACGGCACAAGACCTTTTTAAGTTGAGTCCGGGCAGAGAGCCGTAGCCCAGACAGGCCCAGTATTCCAAAAAATGCGTTGGGCCCCATCGGCATTGCCTGAAAAGGAGTGCCTCAAGCGCCAGGCGATAAATCTAGCCCCTCCAAGAAAGGTTAGAGCCTGGGAGGGACGGCCCACAGAGGCTCGAGGAACCAGTCAGTCTCGACTGCGTTACGCGTCCTCGCCGAGCAGCCTCGTGGTGTAATGGTTATCGTCGCAGGAAGTGAACACGGCGACACGAGTTCAAATCCTGAACGAGATTCATTGCCTTTCACATAGCACTAATACCCTTGGGAAAGGTATGAATCCAATTATTCTCCCTCCAGCTATGGGTAAATCGTAGGGCAGACTAGGTTCTTCAGCCTTGGTTAGGCAACTAGTCTAGGAGAAGGAAAACTCTGAATCCAAACCTGTCAAACTCCGCTTAAAAATTGACCTTGTGTCATATCCTGCCTGAGCAGAGGGGTTGGGTAAATATGAAGTACCGTATCCAGAGATACGATACACCCGACCAGATCTGCGCCGTTGACACCACGGCCGGACGAAGTATGCCCCATCTACTGGATTGACAAAATTGGGCAAAACCGCAACAACTTTGCTACCTACTCAATCAAGCGAATAAAACGAAGTTCTGCCTCTAAAGGCTGAACTATTTTATATCATCGGAGGAGGTAACTTCTGTGGTTCAAGGCTCACCAATGGAAGTTCTCATAATTTAATAGGATGGTCTATTTTTTACT
The DNA here is from genome assembly GCA_963585895.1 of Sepioteuthis lessoniana. Lineage (NCBI taxonomy): Eukaryota > Metazoa > Mollusca > Cephalopoda > Myopsida > Loliginidae > Sepioteuthis > Sepioteuthis lessoniana. The sequence goes on along the minus strand of OY757947.1, from coordinate 9,998,941 downwards.
TATACAAGAACAAAAAAAAAATGTTTCCGATTCATTTTAAATCTATTTCACCTAAACCGTATAACACGTCTTCGCTGGTGTAACGGTTAGCAAGCTAGACTAGCAGACCTACACGAGTGAGTTCGAGTCTCATTGGGCGCCCCATTCATTCGGCCTTGTGCCACATCAAAGCAAAGCGCTTTGTAAATTACATAACACGTCTTCGCCGTTGCATAATCGTTTGCTCTGAGGTCGAAATGAAAATTGAAATTTACCACCAATGACTGGTTTCACTCGTAACATAAGGGCTTCAGGTTTGTCGTTGCATTTGACCCAGTTGTGCGATAGGAAATTCGGTTGATGAGGGGCAGTTGTAAACAGGTGCATGGAATGTTTGATAGGGTCGGAAAGAGAGACGTCAGTTAAACAGACAGATAGACAGAGGGTGCATCAGCTAGAGAGTAAAGATTTGACAGTTTGAAGATGGGCCCTCACTCCTGCTCACGAGGATTGGAAGACCGGCCAGTCAATTTATCGTGACTTTTGGGCTAGTTTTCATTTCATCTTATTTCTGTAGCTTCTTCACACCTAGAAGTAGTAGTAGTAGTATTAATCGTGGTGGTGATGGGGGTATGAATTTCTTAGATTAAGCATTGTTATTATTATTAAATTTTGACTAGTTTATCTTTCATCTTATTTCTCTTGCTTCTTTACACATACGATTGCTAATACTACCAATAATAGCAGAAATGGTCATTACTTTTGGGCTAGTAAAATGTCGACTTTGCTGTCCCACAGAATAAATCTGAAGGAAAATGAAAAGAAGGATAAGTACCTCAACCTTGCTAGAGAATTAAAAAAGCTGTGGAACATGAAAGTAACGATTGTGCCAATTGTGATTGGTGCGTTAGGCACGGTAACTAAAGGATTATTAAAAGGCCTGGAAGACTTGGAAGTTGGCGGACGGATAGAGACTATCCAAACGACAACATTGCTAAGAACGGTCAGAATCCTGAGACGAGTCCTGGAGACTTGAGGAGACTTGCTGTCACTCAAACTCCAGTGAAAAACCATCAGCTAACACTGATGTGAAAAACTCTAAAGGAGTAACCAATAATAATAATAATTGTGTTAATAATAATTATAGGGGACATTCGCTGTCCCGGTTTGACCACAGAGTAAAAGTGAAAGAAAGCGAAAAGAAAAATAAATACCTTGACCTTGCAACAGAATCGAAACTGTGGAACATGAAAGTGACCGGCCAGAATACAGAGAAGAGATTTGCTGTCACTCAAACTCCTGTGGAAAACCATCAACTAACGCTGGTATTAAAAGAAAGGGAAAAGAAGGATAAGTACCTTGACCTTTCTAGGGAATTGAAAAAAAAACGTGACGGTGATACCAATTGTAATTGGAGCTCCTGGTACAGTCATCGAAGGATTATTAAAGGGACTGGAAGACATAGAAATAAGAGGACGAGTAGAGACCATCCAAACTACTGCATTATTAAGATCGGCTGGAATACTGAGAAGAGTCCTGGAGACTTGAAGATACTTGCTGTCCCTCAAATCCCAGTGAAAAAACATCGGCTAATGCTGTTGTGGAAAACTCGAAAAGGAGTTACAATAATACCACTTTAGCGAGGGAAATTATTACGTTAGTTCCTCGCTATATTGTTGGAAAATAAAGGAGAATGAATGAAGATACCGTAAGGTTTTCAAGAAGGTTTAATGACAGCCCGAATAAAGGGTACCTTTATGCTGCAAGTCTCATAGACAGGAACGAAGGAAATAGTTATTGAGTTGAAAAGGAATTATAGCAGCTAAATGTCTGAACGTAATGTGCGTTGCTACAGTCATGGAAATGCTAAATGTCTAAGCAGAATATGCGTCGCTGTAGACATAGCAAAAGTATTTGCTGGTTAAGGACAGGAATGATGTAGTCACCCATAAATGTGTGGTTCTGGTTGTTGTAGGAGAGGGGCATGAAAGTCTCTAGAAAATGTTGCCCATGAGTGAGTTAGCTGGATGTCTGAGCAGATTTGCACGTCGCTGTAGACGTAGCAAAAATTAGAGTGGACATAAAAGTGTTCCTGTAAGTGGCGGATTACATGCATCTGATTCATGTTCAACTGGAAACCCTTGGTCCATAAATTAGACGGCTTTCCTTATGGTCTTGTGGTTCTGCTGCTATGAAGGGAGCTGACAGAAAATACGTCCGTCCTTCTCGAAAGGTTCTCAGGAAGAGATAGTTTGGCGGGCTTTCACTATTTCTATGTTGTCCGGGAAAATGGTCCGGGCTAAATAGGATAAGTCATCCTCATTGGGTGAAAATATGTGACGACTATAACGGTCAAATTAATTTACGCGCCAAACAAAAATACGAAGTTCTTGCTGCAACTACTAATAGTATTAAGTTGTTTGAATTCTTTAGATGAAGCATTATCAATATTATTAATTTTTGACGAGTCTTTCATTTATCCTTTTTCTTTTATATCGTTGGAGGAGTTACCCTTTGCATAATAGCTAAAATGCGGCCCTACATCCTCAAAATAAGTGTGTTCGAACTTCAGTCGCGCTAAGATTTTCATTTTTAAACTAATACTCTTGGGAAATTCAGCAACTTCCGTATCCTCTCAGCTATGGGTTAAAATCGTGCCACTGCAGTTCTTCTTCAAGTGTGACTTTAACTTTAAGTAATCCTCGAAGGTTGATATGCCATTAAATCAACCAGCCGTCTTATTTATTTAAACGTAGTAGTGGTGTTAATTTATAGCAATTTCTTCCTTAAGGCCTTTAAGTTGCGCAGTTGGGGAGTTGTATGGTTTTTATGGTATATCAATCCGTCTTTCTGCAAGCAACTATATGATTTCCAGTAACTGTTCTTTTTTAGCAATTATAATCATTTCTTTTCGCACAGTTATATGGTTTCAAGTATTCTTATCTAATACTAATAATTTGCACACAGTTATTTGGTTTCAAGTATTCCTATCCAATACAATTAATTTGCACACAGTGAATTTGTTTCAAGTATTCCTATCTAATACAAATAATTTGTACACAGTTATATGGTTTCAAGTATTCCAATCTAATACAAATAATTTGCACACAGTTATTTTGTTTCAAGTATTCCTATCTAATACAAATAATTTGTACGCAGTTATTTTGTTTCAAGTGTTACTATCGAATACAAATAATCTATACACAGTTATATGGTTTCAAGTATTTCTATCTAATACAAATAATTTACACACAGTTATATGGTTTCAAGTATTTCTATCTAATACAAATAAATCGTACACATTTATATGGTTTCAAGCATTCGTATCTAATGTGAAATAGTTTTCAAGCAGATATTTTTCAAACTGATGTATTTGAACCATTGATGGGATCCATTCTGAGTCGTAGTGGAACTGGGAGGAATGGCATTGAAAGAGGTGACTCCACACTTTCCAGAGGTTTAAAACTGAAGCTTTACCACTTGATGTAGTTATGTCCAGAACATCACCCTTTATAGAGAGACACATCTCTGCAAAAATAACAATATATATATATCTATAAGTAAAGTTGGCGACAGTAGTCGAGAGTGACTTGAACGCTCCCTTTTCATTAGCTACTACATTTCTCCTTTTCCTGAATTGTTCCACTTTACCCTAGATACGTATCTTATAATGCTGAGTGGTATCAAGTACCATTTTTTGAGTCTTTGGTGTGACTCGACCTGGGATTGAACCCCGGTCTACCGGGCCAAGGGTGAACACTCTACCCACTATAACAATATATAACTTTGCAAGAAGCTTTTAAGAAACAACCTAAAAATGTCAGTATAAATGTTCAATGAACGCAATTCCCTAACCTCTAGACATAAAATAACCCTAGACGGGGTGACATGCCGTTAAAATCAATCAATCAATCCATCAGATCTTTGGTTTCTTGGTTTCTCTATTTAATGGCATATCAAACTTCACGGATTATTAAATGCGAAAGATATTCTTGTAGAAGACATGTAGTGGTACTATTTAACCCATAGCTGGGGGAATAAGAGGGTTCATGCCTTTCCAAAGGGTATTAACCCATAGCTGAGCGAATAAGGGGATTTCTATCTTTGGTTTGTTTTTTGTTTTTTTGTTAAATGGCTTATCAATCTTCATGGGTTATTCAACTCCCAAAACATTCTTGTAGAAAAAAGGTAGCGGTATCATTTAGCGTATAGCTGGATGGATAAGGGGGTTCATGCCTTTCCCAAGGGTATTAATCCGAAAGTGAACGTAATAGCGCAACTGGAGTTCGAACTCGCTTACTACGATGTTGCAGTTCAGTACGTTAGCCACTACGCCATGGAGACTCTTTCTTGAACCTGGAGTCTCCACTAAACATCTTCTTTGAAGAAGAACAGTAGTGGTACTATTTAAAGCATAGCTCGGGTAATAAGAGAGTTCATGCCTTTCCCAAGGGTATTAGTCCAAAAGTGAACGTGACTGGAGTTCGAACTTGCTACATCGATGTTGCAGTCTAACACGTAGCCACTATACAAAGGGAAGTCAGATCTATTTGATCCATAGATTGGACTCGAACAGACACTACGATTTTCAGAGTCAGGGTGGACATGAGAGTAATGGCAATGAAAGAGTGACTCCCCAGAGTTTCAAATCTGGATTGGTTTCAGTTTCTCAATTCATGGCATATCAGCCTTCGTGGATTATTCAATATCTAAGCCATCCTTGTAGCTGGGAGTATGAGAGAGTCCGATACCTTTCGCAAGAGTATTTGTCCGAAAATGAATCTAATTGTGAGATTCGAATTTGTATTCGCTTACTCAGAGGCTTCACTTAAATACTTTAACCATTTGCGCTACGGGGACCCCCCCTCCGAAACTGAAGCCACACCACTGGATGTACTATATCTCTTCTGCCAGGGTGGTGGGGGTCTTATCCAGATGCAGTCGGTGTACTCTAAACCCCATCGACATTTTAAAAGAGATGTCTTTTGTTCTGCAGATTCCACCAATGAGTGTCCAGGATATGACATTAAACAATCTGATGGTGAGGTTCAAGTTATGCTGGAGCTTTGGAAAGGCCAAGTACCCTTTCATTGCCATCGCTCCCCACAATGAGTGTCCTAGATATGACACTAAACAATCTGGAGCCCAGTCGGCTTGGGCTGTAGAATACACCGACTGTATCTCTGCAGAGTCGTAAGATCCCACCAATGGGTATCCTGGATATGACATTACAACATCTCTTGGTAAGGCTCCAGTAATGCTGAAGCTTTGGTTTGGTTTCTTTGTTTAATGACATATCAATCTTTGTAGGCTATCTAATGCCAAAGCTATTCTCCTAGAAGCACAGTAGTGGTACTATTTAACCCATAACTGGGAGGATAAGGACATTCATACCTTTCGCAAGGGTATTTGTCCGAAAGTGAACGTAATAGCGCGACTGGAGTTCGAACTCGCTTACTACAGTTCCGCAATACATCACTCTAACTATCTGCTAGAGCTTAGGGGAATGTAAAGTACCCCTTCGTTGCCATCGCTCTCAGGTTCACTCGGTTCTGGAGTGGCAGTATCTGATAAGCTCCTATTTTTGTGTTAGAATTGTTTGACATTTAAACCGAGAGCAAACAAATGACTTATGTTAGGTAGAATTGTTAAAAAGAGAACTGTTTGATCATTTAACTATGTGTAAACAAATGACGGACGTTTATTTGAATTGTTAGTGATACAAAGCAATACTTGGAACCATTTGATTGTGTGCAAACCAATAAACAATGTTTAATGGAATAATTAGTGTTAAATAGCAATACTTGTAACCACTTCACAGTCTGCAAACAACTGACTGATATTGAAAAGGGTCTCTAGTGGTATATAGCAATAATTGAAACCATTTAACTGTGCAAAAACAATAGCAATACAAGTGTGAAAACAAATTAATTCTAACTCATTTAAAAATGAAATTACCAACAAAGTATTCACTTACAAATCATCCGAGGATCATTAAAAAAGTTTTCAGACTTTTTTCGTATGGGCACTTTTAAGGATAGTACACACATGAAACTCAAGTCCCCTTCGAAGTAATCTCCTCCGGCTGTAATGCACTTGTTGTACCGTTCCAACAACTTCTGGAAGGCCCCATGGAAGTCCACGTGTGTGAGCATGTCAATGACCTTCGTCACAGCCTCTTTCATCTCCTCAATTGTCTCATAACGACAGCCTGTGAGCATAGGGAATAACGAAAAGTCACAGAGAGCAAAGTCTGGACTGTAGGGAGGCTGAGGAACTCTCTTGGTGCTCATCTTGGTCAAATAGTCTGTGACAAGGATGGAGTTGTTGACTGGTGCATTGTCCTGGTGGAAATGCCACTGACCCGATTTGAAGAGTGCTAGCCTCTTCCAACGGAATCTCTTGCTGAACTCCCTTAAAACCTCAACATTGTAACCCTAACCTTTGGTTAATCAACTCTGGTGTATTGACTTCTTTACTCCTTCCATACCTCTCATAATCCCTCACAGACTCTCTTATGACACTCAAAAACTGATGCTCGATTCGTGCAAGGTGCTCCTAAAGCAGGCTGAAGCATTCCATACGTTTCTGTGGCATTTTTTCCCAGTTTAAAACAGAATTTTATTCTTCTAAATTGTCCTCACGTCCAGATTGCATTTTTGAAATCCACCAGCTGTGACAATCAGGCTTTAGTAGGGTGTATTCCAATTGCTGCTGTAGCTATTCCTTTGAACCTGAAATCATAAAAATTGGTCAGTCTTCTTATAAGATGTATAGCAATAACATACTGAATTTTCAAGAGTCTACGATAATTTTAAATGCTTGTACAAAACAGTCTGGAAACTTATTGAATGTACCACGTAGCAAACAAATGATTAAAAGAAAATAGAATTGTTTGTGTCAGATAGAAAAACTTGAAACCATTTGACTGTGCGCAAAAAAAATGAGCTCAGACTTGTTTAAAAGTCTTCTCTTCAAAATGTGTTTACGAATTTATATATATATATATATATATATATATATATATATATATATATGTGTGTGTGTGTGTGTGTGTGTGTGTGTGTGTATGAACAGTATCGGCCATTAAATAACTGACAAGCATTGATATGCCATAAAACCTTACCAAACTAAACTATAATTTTAGAAGCTATAAATTTTATTTTTTTGGATATCCTTAAGGTGAAAAGATATCTTCACCGGAAAAGAATTACTTTCTCTATTTTTGTGTGACTGCCTGAACTAAATGCACAAAAAAGGCCACGGAAATGTTCGAGGGTATAAAAAAAATTAAATGGATGAGAAAATGAATGAATAAATAAATAATTGTGGCTCAGGTAACTATGGCAACGGTACCCCCTGGTCTTTTGAACTATTTGACTCGAAAAACAACAACCCTCTTCCTCTGCTTATCCAACACCCACACAAAATTTTAAGTAGAATTTTTTAAAAGAGGATAGAAAGAGCAAATGTGAAGCGTAGTTTTTAAATGTTTGAAAAAAGAAAAAAGAACAGAAATGAAAGTGGGGGGCATTGCTTATCGTACGTTGCCGAGGCAACCAATGATGACGGTTGAGATGCTATTAAAAGCAAAAGGCGAGTGAGAACGAGGCTGTGTATTGGATTTTGTTAAAGATGGACGTTTCAGAGAAGGTAAAGAAAAAAATATTTTTAGCTGTAAGGTAATTTTTTTTCATTCTTTTTCTCGTTTCTAAATCTTTTTCCTTTTGTTCCATTCATCCTTTTTTTTTCTACCTTTCTTTTATTTTTATTTTTTCTTTTCCTTCGTTTCTACCTGTATTTTCTTTTGCTTTCTTTGTGGTTCTCTTTTTTTTCTATTTTCAGTCATTTTTTTAATTTTTATTTTGTTTCTGTCTTTTCTTTCTACTTCCCTTCATCCTCTATTTTTGTTGGGTTTTTTTTTTTCGCTCCCTCTTTCTTTCTTTCTTCTATCCTTTCATTTTTCCTTCTTTTTCTTTATTGTCTTTTTTCTTTTTTTCTTTTTCTTCTTCCTTTTAATTTTCTCCTTTCTTCTTCTTCCCTTTCGTTTTTTTGTTTTCTTTTTCTTTTCTTTCTTTCATTCTTCTTCTTTCTTTTCTTTTTTCTCTTTTCTTTTCTTTTTCGTCTTTCTTTTTCTCTTTTCTTCTTCTTTCCTTTCTTTTTTTTCTTTTTTTCGTCTCCTTTTATTTCATATTTCTTCTCTCTTTTTTATTTTTATTTTACTTCTTTCTCCTTTTTTTTCTTTTCTCCCTCCTTTTTCTTTCCTTTCTTTTTCTGTTCCTTCTTTTTCTTTCCTTCCTATTTGCTTCTTTCTTCTTTTCTCTTCCTTTTTCTTTTATCCTTTTATCCTTTCCTCTTTCTTCTTCCCTTTTTTTCTTCTTTCCTTTTTCCTTTCATATTTTCTTCTTTCTTCTTTCCTTTCGTTTTTTCTTTCTTCTTCTCTCTTTTTTCTTTCTTTTTTTTTTCCTTTCATTCCTGTCAGCTTATAGAATATGCCAACTGCATCTCTGAAGTGGGGTAAGACCCCTGTCTCCAACGAGTGTTCTCTAAACTAAACAATCTGATGGTGAGGCTCCGGTAATGCTTTGGTCAATGCGAAGCACCCCTTCAATGCCATCACTCCCAGATCCACTCTGACCCAGAGTAGTAATACCTGATAGGGTCCTATCTATGAGTCAGATAGAACTGTTTGACATTCAAAAGGAGTGCAAACAAATGAATCACGTTAAATCGAGTTATTTGAAATAGAACTGTTTTTACATTTAACTGTGTATAAACAAATGACTGATGTTTAATTAGATTGTTAGCGATAAAATACTTGGAATCATTTAACTTTGTCGACATATGCTAAATTGAATTGTTAGAAATAGAACTATTTGATTATTTAACTGTGTATCAACAAAATGTGCTTACAAATCACATATTTAATGTATATGTATAAAAGGATTTATACCGGACATTGGCATAATGGTTAGAGTGTTCGCCAATGGCCCGGAAGACCTGGGTTCAATCCCAGGTCGAGTTATACCGAAGACTTTAAAAATGGTACTTGATGCCTCCTTGCTTAACACTCAGCATTATAAGGTACGGATCAAGGGTAAAGTGGAGCAATCCAGGGAAAGGAGTAGCGCCTTCCCCTACACCTTGGTATAGTAGCTATCGAAAAAGGAGACTTCGGGTCACCCTGGACTATAGTCGCCAACTTTACTTTACTATAAAAGGATTTAGCATTAAATAACCTATAATGGTTGATATGCCATAAAACCCAACCAAACCGAATCCTATATATTTGATATATGTGTATAAAAAGGATTTGGCATTAAATAACCTATAATGGTTGATATGCCATAAAACCAAATCAAACCAAGCGACTCCAATCACGCCATTACGTTCAATTTCGATCTAATACCCTGGAAAAATGTATGAACCCCGTAGCTATAGGGTTAAATTATACCATTACTGTTCTACAGGGATATATTTGGCATTAAATAACCCACAAAGATTGAACAAAGAAACCTAAAATATTATCACTGCTTCTCTTCTGCAAGGATGGCTTTAGCATTAAATAACCCACAAAGGTTGATATGCCACTGATCAAAGAAATCTAAAATATTATCACTGCTGCTCTTCTGCACGGATAGCTTTAGCATTAAATAACCCACAAAGGTTGATATGCCATTGAACAAAGAAACCTAAAATATTATCACTGCTGCTTTTCTGCAAGGATAGCTTTGGCATTAAATAACCCACAAAGGTTGATATGCCATTGATCAAAGAAACCTAAAATAGTATCACTGCTTCTCTTCTGCAAGGATAGCTTTGGCATTAAATAACCCACAAAGGTTGATATACCATTGTTCAAAGAAACCTAAAATAGTATCACTGCTTCTCTTCTGTAAGGATAGCTTTAGCATTAAATAACCCACAAAGGTTGATATGCCACTGATCAAAGAAACCTAAAATAGTATCACTGCTTCTCTTCTGTAAGGATAGCTTTAGCATTAAATAACCCACAAAGGTTGATATGCCACTGATCAAAGAAACCTAAAATAGTATCACTGCTTCTCTTCTGTAAGGATAGCTTTAGCATTAAATAACCCACAAAGGTTGATATGCCACTGATCAAAGAAATCTAAAATAGTATCACTGCTTCTCTTCTGCAAGGATAGCTTTGGCATTAAATAACCCACAAAGGTTGATTTGCCACTGATCAAAGAAACCAAATCAAATTCACTTTTTGCACAACAAATTATTTTTGTTGCTTTTGTACCATTGTCACCCGGTTCGAACCCGTTAGGCATTAGTTAGATTTCATCTGTGCAGCTTTTGAATCGTACTCGGAGAGAATCAATGTACGACATGCCAGCGCACTAACTACCACTACTCTACCAACAACAGCCCGTACCTACCATGCCTTAAACGGTTTTGGTCACATGATGTACGCACCACAAACTTTCACTTACTAAAATATAGCGAAACTTTAGACTCAACCTCGTAAAACCGGTTACTCTGCGATTGCTCGCTCGTATACCCAAGATTGTTCAGCATCTAAGATTAATTTTTTTTACCTTTGGAAATAATATCAGACAGGCCCAAATGGTGCAACGATTATCGTCATAGAAAATGGACTCGCCAAGTGGGCTTCAAATACTGGACAAGCCTATTCAGGTTTCACTTCGCGCTAATGTCCTTGAGAAAGCAATGCGTTACATATTGACCTTTGACAGGGCCGTCCATCAAGGATTTCTAAAACAGGATGTTCCACCTGTGTAAACAAGTGGAAGCAGCTCACGTGGGTTGACAGCAGGAAGGGTGAACGGAATGGGGTGGGCGTTGTGAAGTCATATATACACAGGTACCCACGGGCAGTCACGCTATCACGTCAATCACACAGTCACGCAGTCATGTCAGATACAGTGTCGTAATTTACTTAGCCTTTTGCTGAGATGTGGCACAAAGCCATATGAATGGGGCAACCGATGAGACTCGAACTCACTTGTGAAGAAGTGCCAAGAGGGGTCCTTAATATGGCACAACGTGGCTAAAATGAAAGGGTCAATATAGCAGTCCTCCGTCTGTTTTCGTCTCAGTATCACTCTTTCTCACACTTACCCGAAGTTTCGGCCCGAGGAAAGAATAAAGATACGTATATTTTTATAAAGAAAAGCGTTATTCTTTTATGGCAACACAACACATGAACTCCACCTCCCTTCATCAGCTGTGAGTGAATAGTAGGTCGGACTTGAGTCTTTGAAAGATAACCAGCCTAAGAGAAGGAAAACTTTGAATACAAATCAGCAAACTCAGATTAAGGATTGTTGTTTTCTACTGGTACCATATAAACAAGTACAATCTGTCACATGTTAATTGGAGATGGGCACTGCCCAGTAACCCTCCTGCCGTCTTGAACGGGAATTATAGGTTATTGGAGAGATGATGGGCATTGCCAAGAATGTAATTGCCGAATGCGACACAAAGCGAATTTTTATTATTAAGGGTTTTCAGACTATTGTCTTCATCTTTGTTGTTATTTCCACAACGTTTCGACCGATATGTCCACCGGCCTTCTTCAGGTGTTTGTCGAACTCGGGAACCTACACGGAACTTCAAACTACGTCCTTTATTGAATCCACAGGGGTCGTCTGTTCTGATTCCGTTAGCCATAACCGGGTACAAGTGTTAAGTATTCCTGTATTGTTACTCGCCTGCAGTCAGGATTGAACCTGCAACCTCCAGATGATTGTCTCTTTAGAAGCTTGGGGAACCAACGCCAATAACCATTACGTGCCCTGCTGGACAGTTTAGAGTGATTTGGGGGGACTTATAAAGTTAATGTCCTTACTTGACTAGGATTACGACTATTATATATGATTTTTTACATGTGCTCATATTAAGATTTTGGTAAGAATAAATATCTCATACCACAAACAAAATGCAAACAGCTTTTTAACATTACAGTTAGCTACCACACATATATGGCCTTCAAAAAATTCATAAGGAAGGTATTCTATTGAGACCTACTGTCGTCAAACTTCGTCTCAGAAATTTAGACAACTAAAGTGAAATTTTATGTAGAGTTTTCCTTCTTCTAGACTGGTTGCCTAACCAAAACAAAAGAACCCATTCTATTCTACTGTATACCCATAGTTGGTGGGAAGAATAGTTGGATTCATGCCTTCCCAGGGGACATCAGTGACAAAGTGAAACTCAAACAACCGTGTCTAAGATTTGAACTCGGGTCGGTGATTTCATTACTTATGATAACCGTTACTTTAAGTGTGCCTCCTGGTTACTGCCAAGTAATCTCCATTTCCCTGAGAGATGGCATGAACGGGGAATTTACTCGATGTGGCACCTCGAAGAATTAAATAGATAAAACCTTATTGGATATGAGGATGAGAGATTGCATCACGTTTCTAGCATTTTCTTTTGATCATTTTTGCTTAAAGGTCACTCATATTAAGCCAACATACAAATCAACGAATATAGCAGGTTTATCTTTTGCTGAAACAATATGGTTAGCTTACCATAGCTAAAGAACACAGCCTGGCCTACTACTTACACATTGCTGAAGTGCACACATGGAGTCATGCTTTTTCCCGATGGCATTACCACGAAATGAAACGCCAACGGCTTCATCAAGGACTTAACTCTGATCACCGACTGTATCACGTTTCTGGCATTTTCTTTATACCCGTATTGGGTTGGGATACGAAAACATTCGATAAACGGAAGGGAAACAATACTCAAACGTGTCTCAGCACATAAGAAATGCACATATTGTTCCACGAACAATCAGTATATAAAAGGGTTACAAAAACGGTAAAGGTCTTACTTATGTGTAATGGTTATAGCCATGTGAATTTTACGTTTCAATGACGAGGCGAGAGGCAATGTCCATCGCCGGCGGGGAGACAAAGTCTTTGCTGTTCAAAGAGCAGAGACGAAAGAGACCGAGGTGGATCCTAGGGTTGTCACGTGACCACTAGGTGTTTGAAGGATATGCTAATTAATTATCTTAAGGAAGATTACTGATAATTGTCTTCCTACATGAGTATTGCTTTTGCTTAATTTCAGTGCATTACTCTTTCAGCACCACAATGCCAGAACGAGGACGAGGGAAGTTAAAAAAGTTCCCGCGTATAAAACCAACCTACGAATCGACAAATATACCGGGCTTATTTTTTGCTGGAACGATAGCACATTCTTTGGACTTCCGGGAAAGCGCCGGGGGTTTTATCCACGGCTTCCGGTACACAGGCAAGTATTTTTTTTTAATTCGTCTTTTATTAATGCCGTCCTCCGTTTTCAGATAATAATAATAATAATAATAATAATAATAATAATAATGATGATGATGATGATGATAATAATAATAATAATTATAACAACAACAACAACAATAATAATCACATGTCTATCTGTCTCTATCTGTTATCGCCGGCTGTCTGCATTCTCTCTCTCTCTCTCTCTCTTTGGTTCTCCATCTCCTCCCTATCTCTTTCAGTCTGTTGTCGCTGGCTCTCTTTCTTTGTCTAATATCCGTCTCTCTAACTCTTTGTCTCTTTTCTGTTCTCTCTCTCTCTCTCTCTCTCTCTCTCTCTCTCTCTCTCTCTCTCTCTCTCTCTTATCTGCCTCTATAGTTTTATGCCTCTTTCTGTTATCGCTCTCTCCTTCTTCCTCTCTCTCTCTCTCTCTGGTTCTCCGTCTCTCTCTCTCTCTCTCTCTCTCTCTCTCTCTCTCTCTCTCTCATACGTCTCTCAAGATTTTTGTCTCTTTCTGTCTCTGTCTCTGTCTCATACACACAAAGTTGAAATAATTTAAATGCGATTTCTACTGTTAATTTTTGCTCGTACGTATTTTGTTCATCGTAATTTTGATTGTTTTTTTTTAATGATTTTTGTTTTTTCTTGGGGTTTTTTTTCGGGGTGGGGGTAGGATTTTTGTTTGTTGTTGTTTGTTTGTTTTGTTGTTGTTATTATTGTTGTTTTTATCACAACTCGTTCTCGTTATCTTGTTTCCAGAAGAACTGAATCATATGAACAATCCATAAAAGGGAAAGCCTCCCACCCCCCAGTAAGATTTTAACTAACATCACCATTTTTTCTCCGGAAAGTCTGGTTTTTCGTACAATCTAACATTATCGTTTAGTTGTCTGAATGGCAAATTTAAACCAAAATTGATTCACTTGGTTTGCTTTGGTTTGGTGGGTTTTATGGCATATCAACCTTTGTAGGTTATTTAACGCCAAATCCATTTTTATGTAAATAATCAGTTCTATTTAAAACAGTTCAGTTTAGCATAAGTACACAGTTTAATTGTCAAAAACATTTCCATTTCAAACCATTCAAGCAGTTATACGTAACAATTCAGTGAAGTGTAAATACAGTTTTAATGTCGAAAAACAGTTCTATTTCAAATAATTCAGTTAAGCATAAACACGCAGTTTAAATGTAAGTACGGTTTAATTGTCAAAAACATTTCCACCTCAAGCTATTCAGTTTACTTAAACAATTCAGTTTAGCATAAATATGCTGTTAGTACTATTTAACTCATAGATAGGGCCCTATCAGGTGCTACCACTCCGGGCCAGAGCGGACCTGGGAGCGATGGTAATGAAAGGGTACTCCGCTTCCCCAAAGCTCCAGCATTGCTGGAACTTCACCATCAGATTGTTTAGTGTCATAAACAGGACACTCGTTGGGGTGGGGGTGGGGGGTTCTTACCCCTCAGCAGAGAAGCAGTCGGTGTATTCTACACCCCCAGCCGACTGGGCAATGATTCACTTGGGGGTGGGGTTAGTGTTTTACGCCATATCAACCTATGTGAGTTTATTTAATGCCACATCCTATAATATATATGTGTGCGATTTGTAAACGAATAGTTCCTCGGTAACATTATCTTTAAACGAGCAAGAACACACATCTGTTTGCACACAGTTAAATGGTTTCAAGTATTGCTATCTAACGCTAATAATTCTATTTAACATTAATCATCTGTCTAAATTTCTGGGACAAAGCTTGATTTTTATCATTAGGGGTTTTCGGACTTTTGTGGATTCAATAAAAGGCGTAGTTCGAAGTTTCGTGTAGGTTCCCGAGTTTGACAAACACATGAAGAAGGCCGGAGGACATATCGGTCAAAACGTTGTTAAGGTAACAATAAAGATGAAGACAATAGTCCGAAAACCCTTAATGATAAAAATTAATCATCTGTTCGCACACAGTTAAATTGTTTCAAGTATAGCTATCTAACGCTAATAATTCTATTTTATATAAATCATTTATGTTACATATTGACCCTTGACCGAGCCGTCAATCAAGGGATGCACCAGTGTTAATAAGCAGAAGCAGGTGGACGTTAAACAAAAATATAACCAGGACTCAGGTGGCTTGAGTCAGTTGGAGATAGGATGCCAGCGGAGTGAGAATTAGCACCTGACAGAGGGCTTGGGCCCTCAGTGATCCACGGTTGAGCAGCCCAGTCAGAATGCGAAAGAAGTGCTGCTATGGTCAGAAGAACTTTGGGTCAATATGTGGCAGTCTGTCCCCGTATCCAACTCACCTCCCACACACAACCAATATTCGAAAATAAAGTGTGAGAGATTATATTTTTGTAAAGAAGTGTATTCGTTCGTTCATTGAAGTTCGTCATTATTGTTGACTATGTTTCCGCTTATATTTATATTGTATACGCGTAGTATGCTATACAACATTGGTTTGCACACAGTTAAATGGTTTCAAGTATTCCTATCTAACATTAGTAATTCTATTTATCAAATATTCCAATCTACTTCAAATAATTTGCACACAGCTGTATAGTTTCGTGGCTAAGGCCGATGCGAGACAGGCAGGCATGCTCGCATCGGGCGCAGCCATAGGTCTGGTCAGGGTTTAATGGTATAGTGCAGAGGTTCCTCTTCATTTGCCTTTTATCCTTAGGAGATGCCCAGTGGTTCTCAGCTAAGGTGAATCATCGGCAATGGTCGATGTGACAGGCAACAAGGGATTTTTTCAAGCAGTTTTTGAATTGCTTATTTGGGACCCCTCAATCACGATAGCCAACTGAGAGCTCGTCGAATAGGCGATGATTCCACATCCCGGAGACTTGTCCTGCCCAGCTCAGCCTAGTCGGCTGTGTCTGTAGAATATACCGACTGCTCCTCTGCAGATGGGACTCGTGGGTGTACAAAAAACAACTAAATTTATTAACCACAGATAGAGACATGCGTCTGTGCACCAGTCAAATGTACGTCCACTATTTGTCGTGGTGGATCCCCAGTCTGTCTAATATGACATTAAGCAGCCTGATGGTGAAACTCCTGTAATGCTGGAGCTTTGGAGAATGCAGAGTACACATTCACTGGCATCGCTCCCAGTTCCACTCTGTCCAGGAGTGGTAGTACCTGATAGGGTCTTATCTATGGGTCAAATAGAACTGTTTGATATTCAAACTGAATATTGCAAGATTGAATTGTTATAAATAGAACTGTTTGATTCTTTAGTTGTGTGGAAACAAATAAGAGATGTTTAATTGAATTGTTAGTGATATATAGCAATACTTGCAACTATTTGACTATGTTGATTTGAGTTTCCGAATCATATATATCTAATATATATGAATACACCGAATCTGGCATTAAATAACTTACAATGGTTGATATGCCATAAAAGCAATCCAATCCAACACTGCTGCTTGACGATGCTGATGATCTTCGCCTTAAGGACTCTCAATATTGCTGACAAAGTCAGTCGAGGGAATGTTAAAATGGTGTGAGGGTAGCACTGGTGAAAGTTTCGAGAAGTCATAGGTAGTGCTGGTGAGTTACCCACGACTCTGAAGCAAATTGGAGGCCGTCAAGGACGATGCCTCCTTACACGCGGATCTTTTAGCCCTTCTTCAGGTGTCTGTGGTACCACGCGCCTTTATATAGTCAGCTGTAACTTAAATAACAGATATATTCTGTCCATAATTCTAATATTTAAACGTTAATACCTGCTCAGCTATAATCGGATCAAACAGTCTTTTTATGCCAAAACTTTTCTTGTTTTCTGTTTTTCTATGTTTTTATTATATATATATATATATATATATATATATATATATATATATATATATACAAGGAGCACATAATACGTTTCCAGACTTTTTCGTATTGGGCACTTTTATTGATAGTAGACACATGAAACTCTAGTCCCCTTCGAAGTAATCTCCTCCGGCTGCAATGCATTCGTTCTACCGTTCCAACAACTTTTGGGAGGCCTCATGGAAGTCGTCTTATGTGAGCGTGTCAATGACCTTCGTCACAGCCTCTTTCATCACCTCAAATGTCTCATAACGACAGCCTCTAAGGTTTTCCTTGAGCTTAGGGAATAACCGAAAGTCACAGGGAGCAAGGTCTGGACTATAGGGAGACTGAGGAACTGCCTTGATGCCCATCTTGGTCAAATAGTCTGTGAAAAGGTTGGAGTTGTGGACTGGTGTATTGTCCTGGTGGAAATCCTGGTGGAAACTTATTTAATGAGCCTTGTATATATATTTATATATATATATATAACTTAAAATATTTGGACAACTGTCTTCATCTTCATTGTTTTTGAGTATAGCAAAGAAGATGAAGACAATAGTCTGAATATTCTAAATCATTAGAATTATCAAGCTAAACCTCATAAGTCTATATATATATATATATATATATATATATGAAATTTTTTATGATCTTTTTTTCTTGTAATTTCAGTACGCACCTTGCATAGATATCTGGCTGTGAAAAACCACAACATACCTTGGCCCCATGTCAAAGTTCAAGTCATCGACCTTCTCCATCATGTGATCCAAAGAATTAACGAGGCAGCCGGGATCTACCAAATGTTCCAAATTCTGGGAGACATCATGATCTTAAATAAGTAAGTTCACAAGCTTACACGAACACAAGCACAAACACACACACATATATACATATATATTACACCTTATAATTCCCTGGCTGACGTGGTACGCTTGTTGGCAGAGCGGTCTGATACTAAGTCTAACGTAAAATTGGGTGGGCATCAAGTACCATTTTTTTTAGTCTTTGGTATGATTCGACCTGGGATTGAACCCTGGTCTCCCGGACCACTGGCGAACACTCTTCTCATTAGACCAATGGACCAAGCTAACGATTTGGTACTAATAATTCTATTTAACATTAATTATTTGTTTACATACAATTAAATGGTTTCAAGCATGTTTTAGTCGAAATAAATTAATAATAAAAAAAAACCTATTTGGATTATGTTTTTCTGCTATCTTCATCCTGTCGGATTTTGATCCATATTTACTTTCATATATATATATATATATATATATATATATATCATCATCATCATGTCATGCTGGTAGCATGGATATCCCTGACCCTCTCTCGCCACTTTTCCCTATCGTTCATCGCCTCAGGCAGGTCTTCTGGACAACATCCCGTATCCTCACATAGATGCTGAATGTATGTTTGTGCTGGCTGTCCTGCTTTTGCACTGCCATGTGTGGGGGTCCACAAGAGTACATCCCTCATGAGTTCGTCCCTGCTTCTCCAGCAGTGTCCTGCATGTCTGGTTCGTCTAACTTGAATAGTTTTCGTGATAGGAGGCAGGTGGCCGTACAGTTGGTGTTTTGTGGAGTGTTGCCGTCAGGACTTGTTCAAGATTGCTCGCAGCATTCTTGTGTAATTGCCGTCTAGCTTCTTCTCCAGCCGTTTTGTTAGCGTCCGTGTAGTGCACCCATATAGCAGTATCGACACGACCGCTGCCTGGAAGAAACTGCGTTTCATTTTATCGGTCAGGTTTGACTTCCATATAATCGATAGCCTATTGATAGCTGTCCATGCTTTCGTTAACCTCATGTCGATGTCCTTTTCGGTTGATGCGACGCTGCTTCCTAGGTAAGTGAATTTGTCAACTAGTTTAAGAGGGGTTCCGTCTACAGTGGAGATGTCCCCCGTTTGATTATAGCAAGGCTTACTCATGTGTGCCACTTATTATGACGTTTCCAGCAAAAGGAAACGTAGTGAAAGAAGAAACAACACAAAAACTACCAAGATGAGGACAAAAAGTCCGCAATAAATAAATAAAAAATTAATTCTCAGATTAAGAAGCCTCATCTCAAAATGATTCCAATTAAAGACAAGCTTTGCCCAGTCAGCTGGGGCTGTAGAATACACTGACTGTACCTCTGCAGAGGGGTAAGACCCCCCCCTAACGAGTGTCCTGGACATGACACTAAACAATCTGATGGTGAGGTTCCAGCAGTGCTGGAGCTTTGGGGAATGTGGAGTACCCCTTTATTGCCATTGCTCCCAGGTCCACTCTGGCCCAGCGTGGTAGCACCTGATAGGGCCCTATCTATGGGTTAAATAGAACGAACAGCATACTTATGCTAAAATGAATTGAGTAAACTGAATAGCTTGAAATAGAAACGTTTTTGACAATTAAACCGTACTTACATTTAAGCTGCGTGCTTATGCTTAACTGAATTATTTCAAATAGAACTGCTTTTCGACATTAAAACTGTATTTACACTTAACTGAATTGTTACGTATAACTGCTTGAATGGTTTGAAATAGAAATGTTTTTCACAATTAAACTGTGTACTTATGCTAAACTGAACTGTTTTCAATAGAACAGATTATTTACATAAAAATGGATTTGGCGTTAAATAACCTACGAAGGTTGATATGCCATAAAACCAAACAATACAAACCAAACCTAAAGACAAGCTTTACAATAATCTTGATAGCCTATCATTTAAAAGTTAATTGGAATTAAACACTTTTTCTCCAGTTTATTCTTGCCCATCTGGCAATAATGGCTAATAATTCTATTTAGCCATAATCATTTATTTGCAAAATAAATATATAGAAAAAATATTAAAAAGTAGTGGATTGATAAAAATAAGAATTAGAATGTGTGGATTGACAAAGATTAACTCAGGTGTCTAGGGATTAATAAATAAACTATATTTCCTTATTCTGTGGATATGTACCAGACACGGATTCTAATTTTCTCGATTGCTTATCTCGCGAAATTTTCTTTTGGCAGAGAACATACCGAAGTTACCTACATCGAGGAATTCCCTCTAAAAATGCTCCATGCTTTGACGGAATGCAGTGGAATTTCAGCCGAGGAGATCATTGTTGTTGTATTTCAATATGGCGCTAACTTCTCAGGGCCTGGAAAAGACGTGTTCCACGAAAATCGAGCTGTCGGAGACCCTGAAAAGGCACACGAATCGAATTTTCTTCATCCTGTCTACTATTATTACAAGAAACTTCCAACAGGTGAGTAACAATACTTGTTCAACGTGAATCATTGGTTCCCAGAGTCCCAAGCCCTGGAGATCCCAACTTCGCTCATTACCTCCTCTCCTCAGCATTTTCATCCATTTATTTTTTTTTTTTTCCTTTTTATTTTTACATTGGTAATTATTCGTTATGTTGCGTAGTAGGACGAACTGGCGACCGTTGTTTGCTGTCATCTGTCCCCAACCTGAACCCAAAGTTGTTCGACCCGGAGAGGGATGGGCTATGTCAGGTTATTCCTGCCTAGGAAACGTTACCTATGTTGCGCCCCAACAAGGAAACCCGGCTACGGGATTTCACCTTATTTCCTTTCAAATAGTCATAATTTAGATAAATGGGGCCCTTATCTGCTCAATTTAAACATTTTTAGTTGAAGTCATTGACACCTAGTTAGATTTTGAGGCGCCTGTGGTGTAACGGTTATCATCACAGGAAATGGACATGGTGACTCGTATTCAAATCTAAAACAAGGTAGTTTGTATTTCACATAGCACTAATACCCTAGGTAAAAGTATTTATTTTGCTATATTCTCTTAGCTATGGGTAAAATAGTAGGGCAGACTGGACTCTAACCACTTGTTACCTATTGACCTTTGATAAGCTGTGTAAGTTGTAGATTTCAAAACAAGATGCATCTGCGTCTTAATATAAACAAAAGACGACAAAAATGCGGCGAGAATTGCATGGGTGGGATGCTGAAAGGGAGAGTAACCACAAGGTGCGTTGGCGTTCGAAAAATATATAACGATGGAAATTTTCAACCCAAGTAGGTGTGAAGAGAGAGCTAAGAGAGAGAGAGAGAGAGAGACGTCATGTTCTGGGTGCTAGACGATGTGTAGGCGGGGGAGCAGACTGTTTTGGTTGAGAGTTAGAGAGAATTTTAAATGTACGAGACTCGCTAATGTTGAAAACAAGTATAATCCCAGAAGAAAATGGGAGGCCTCTGTAATGAATTGACATGTACCAGCCTCGTAGAGGAAGGCGAAGAAGTAGGGCTCTCTGAAGATATCGTCTCTCTCTCTCTCTCTATCTCTCTCTCTCTCTCTCTCTCTCTCTCTCTCTCTCTGTATGTATATCTTAGCAGTTCCTTCATGCTACCATTTTACGACCATAAAAAAGAAGATTAATATTTTTATACATAAGTGTTACTATCTCTTTCTCTCTGTCAAGGAAAAAGAAAATTCTGAATTCAAACCTTTTAAAGTCCTCTTAAAAATGGACCTGGTGTCATCTCCTGCTTGTGCAAAGGCGTATATATAAATACATATATGGTTTCAAGTATTCCTATCCAATACTAGTAATTTTCAAGCATCCACATTAAAAGGAAATGCAGTATATACGTGTTGTATTCAATAAGTTTCCAGACTGTTTTGTACAGGAATTTAAAATTGTCGTAGACTCTTGAAAATCCAGTATGTTATTGTTATACATCTTATGAGATGACTGACAAATTTTTATGATTTCAGGTTCAAATCAACAGCTACAGCAGCAATTGGAATACGCCTAATTGTCACAGATGGTGAATTTCAAAAATGCAATCTGGACGTGAGGACACTTTAGAAGAACGATATGCAATAAAATTGTTTTAAACTTGGAAAAAATGATGCCACAGAAACGTATGGAATGCTTCAGACTGCTTTTGAACCATCTTGCATGAATCGAGCATCAGTTTTTGAGTGGTATAAGAGATTCAAGGAAGGCACGGAGTCTGTGAGGGATTATGAGAGGTGTGGGAGGAGTAAGGAAGTCAATAGACCAGAGTTGATTGGCCAAAGGGTTAGGGTTACTATGCGGAGGTTTTAAGGGAGGTCAGGAAGAGATTCCTTGAGAAGAGGCCAGCACACTTCAAATCGGGTCAGTGGCATTTCCACCAGGACAATGCACCAGTCCACAACTCCATCCTTGTCACAGACTATTTGACCAAGATGGACATCTAAACAGTTCCTCAGCGTCCCTATAGTCCAGACCTTGCTCCCTGTGACTTTTGGTTATTCCCTAAGCTCAGAGGCTGTCGTCATGAGACAATTGAGGAGATGAAAGAGGCTGTGACGAAGGTGATTGACACGCTCACACAAGAGGACTTCCATGGGGCCTTTCAGAAGTTGTTGGAACGGTACAACAAGTGGATTGCAGCCGGAGGAGATTACTTCGAAGGGGACTAGAGTTTCATGTGCGTACTATCAATAAAAGTGCCCATACAAAAAAAAAAGTCTGGAAACTTATTTAATGAGCCTCGTATATCAGTCCCAAGGCACTCAAGCCAATCTGGCAATCCGTACAGTCTTATTCCCCTCTTTAATTATTTATCATTGACTGATTATTTTTTCTAATCATTTACCCCGTAAACAAATGATTAATAGAATTATTTGTGTTAGATTGCAATACTTGAAACCATTTAACTGCGTGCAAGCAATAACAATACTTGTTTGGTTGGGTTTCTTTGTTTAATGGCATATTAACTCTTTTTAGGTTATTTAATGCCAAAGCCATTCTCCTAGAAGTACAGTAGTGGTACTATTTAACCCATAGATGGGAGGATAGGGGGTTCATACCTTTCCCAAGGGTATTTGGCCGAAAGTGAACGTAATAGCGCGACTGGACTTCGAACTCGCGTACTACGATTCCGCAGTCCATCGCTTTAACCATTACACCACGAGGACACCCTTACTTGTGTACAAAAAAATTTGCTCAAACACATTTAGAAATAAGAAAAAATTTAGAAATACAAACTATTAAACAAATCATATATTTACAACCATTTATATGTGTGCAAACAAATAACTGATGTTAAATTGTTTGTGTTACATGGAAATACTTGGATCCTGAGTGCAAACAAATGATTCATACTGTGATGTTCTTGTATCTAAGGTAAACGATACTAGGTATTGATCTTTACCAAGGTGAATCGATAAGATGGAAGATGATTAAAGACAGAGGGAAGACGAACATCTGCTGCTATGCCTGGTATATTCCTTTATTGACCAAATCCCCCGGATGTAGTAGGAGCCGTAACCCCTGTGGCACCAGAGGTTATTTCCCTTTTGTTAGTGAAGATATTACTCATACTAAATAGAATTATTAACAAAATAAATTTTTAAAAAACAGTTAAATGGTTTCAAGTATTGCTATGTAAGAGCAACAATTTAATTTAAAATCAGTCATTTGTTGGCACACATGAATATGATTTGCAAGTAATTTCATTTTTGAATGAGATAGAACTAATTTGTTTACACTTGAATATTGCTATTGTTAAATAGTTTCAAGTATTTCTATCTAACACTAATAACTCTATTTAATATTGATCATTTGTTTGCACACAGTTAAATGATTTCAAGTATTGCTAGTTAACCATATTTACCAACCCCTCCGCTTGGGGTGGATATGACACAATGTCAATTTTTAAGCGGAGTTTAACAGGTTTGAATTCAGACTTTTCCTTCTCCTAGACTAGTTGCCTCACCAAGGCTGAAGAACCTAGTCTACCCTACTATTTGCCTAATTAACTAATAATAATCCTCAGGTGGGGTTATGGATAACAAGCTAGACTAGCAAAGCTTCACAAGTGAGTTTGTCTCATTAGGTACTCCATTCATGCAGCCTTGTGCCACATCTAAGCAAAAAACTTAGTAAATTCCAATTAGATATATATTTGTTAATACATTTGATAGATCAAATTCTTAAACAAACCAGATTTTTAAAAAAAATTAAAAACATAGTTGAAGGGTTTCAAGTATTGCTATGTAAGAGCAACAATTTAATTTAAAATCAGTCATTTGTTGGCACACACATGAATATGATTTGCAAGTAATTTTATTTTTGAATGAGATAAAACTAATTTACACTTGAATATTGCTATTGTTAAATAGTTTCAAGTATTTCTATCTAACACTAATAAATCTATTTAATATTGATCATTTGTTTGCACACAGTTAAATGATTTCAAGTATTGCTAGTTAACCATATTTACCACCAGGGGTGGATATGGCACAAGGTCAATTTTTAAGCGGAGTTTAACAGGTTTGAATTCAGACTTTTCCTTCTCCTAGACTAGTTGCCTCACCAAGGCTACTATTTACCCATAGCTAGAGGGAGAATTATTGGATTCATACTTTTCTCAAGGGTATTACTGCTATGTAAAATGCAATCAGTCTCGTCCAAGATTTGAACTTGAGTCGCCGTGTCCATTTCCTACGACGATAACCATTACACCACGGGTACCTCCTAGTATTGCTAGTTAACACAATTCTATTGAATACTTCATTCATTTGCACACATTTAAATAGTTCCAAATATTTTAACACAAACAGTTCTATTTAGTAATAATTGTGTTTGCACTCAAATGATTTCAAATATTGCCCTCTAACATGAATAGTTTTGTTTGCACACAGTTAAATGGTTTCAAGCATCGATATTTAACAAAAACCATTCAATTTAGGTACAAAGTAAAAGAATTTCAAGTATTGCTATTAACACTAATAATTCTATTCAACATTACTCAGTTGTCATTAAGGGTTTTCGGACCCTTCATCTTTATTGTTATTTCCACAACGTTTCGGCCGATATGTCCTCCAGCCTTTTTCATATGTTTGTTAAACTTGGGAACTTACACGGAACTTTGAACTACATTCTTTATTGAATCCACGGGAGTCACCTGTTCTTATAGCGATTGGGATATTATCATTATTGTTATTATTGTTGTTTTTAGGTTTAAGGTTTAAGTTGGTTTTACGTTGGTTGCGTTGGTATTTCGTTGGTAGCGTTAGTATTTCGTTGGTTGTTATCCCCTCGCTAAATGTTGATGGAAAATAAAGGTGGTGGAGAAGAACGAAGACGTCGTTAGGTTTTTGTATCAAGGTTTTAATGGCAGCATGAAGTAAAGGGGTTTACGCTGGTATGCTGCGAGGTCTCGTAGGAAGGAAAGAAGGTAGGAAGTTGTTAGAGTGTATCATCTAATTTGTTTTTAACTAGGATCCCTTGGTCTAGAAGAATAGACCCAAGGGGGGCCGTCAACTAGAGAGCTCTCCTCATAGTGTATGATGCTGCTACTGCTATTCAGGAGCAGACGAATAGACGTCCGTTCCCATTGGGGATTTCTGAGCGACAGAGATTCGCGGGCTTTCTTCAATTTTTGGTGCTGCTAGGAAATATGGTTCGGGCTGAATAGGACAGGTCATCCTGATTGGGTGAAAATGTTCGGCGACTCTAACGGTCAAATTAAATTTCGCGCCAAACAAAAATTCAAGTTTCTTTCTGCTACATTCTGATTCCATAGGCCATAACCGGGGACAAGTGTTAAGTATTCCTGTATTGTTACTCACCTATAACCGTTACGCTATGTGTCCAGCAGCTTTTAAGGAGACAATCATCTGGAGGTTGCAGGTTCAATCCTGACTACTGGCGAGTAACAATACAGGAATACTTAACACTTGTACTTTCACCGGATATTGGCATAATGGTTAGAGTGTTCGCCAATGGCCCGGAAGACCTGGATTCACTCACAGGTCGTGTCATACAAAAGACTCGAAAATGGTACTTGATGCTACCTTGCATTCAGCATTATAAGGTAAGAATCAAGGGTAAAGTGGAGCAATCCAGGGAAAGGAGTAGCGCTCTTCCCTACACCTTGGTGTAGTAGCTATTGAAAAGGGAGCCTTCGAGCCACCCTCGACTACGGCCGCCAACTTTACTTACTTAGATTATCAGATTATCGATTCTTCTCGGGTGCCCCATACTCATGGCCTTGTGTCACAACTAAGCTAAGTAAATACCTCTGTGTTTATTGGGCACCTTACTTCCATTCTCACTGGGTGCCCCATACTTATAGCCTTGTGTCACAACTAAGCTAAGTAAATACCTCTGTGTGTATTGGGCACTTCACTTCGATTCTCACTGGGTACCCCATACTCATGGCCTTGTGTCACAACTAAACTAAGCTGAGTAAATAATTATTTACTTGGCGGGGGTTCCTCGGGTGGTATACACCTCTGTGTGTATTGGGCACTTCACTTCGATTCTCACAGGGTGCCCCATACTCATGGCCTTGTGTCATAACTAAGCTAAGTAAATACCTCTGTGTGTATTGAGCACCTCACTTCGACTCTCAATGGGTGCCCTATACTTATAGCCTTGAGTCACAACTAAGCTAAGCTGGGTAAATAACTATTTACTTGGCCGGGGTTCCTCGGGTGGTATAATGGTTAGCAAGCTAGACTAACAAACCTTCACGAGTGAGTTCAAGTCTTATTGGGCGCCCTCTTCATATGGTCTTGTGCCATAACTAAGCAACAAAGCTTAGTAAATTACTACTACTAGGTCGTTGGTTTAGTGACGTTTAATTGCTGATTGATTTATAGAACAGGGGAGATAACTTTTCATGCTGAAAAAAAAACGCAGTTGCTTCACATGAAAAGCTGATTTTCGTTTTTGGTTATTTATGTTTTTAGAAATTCAGTTTCGTACGACACAAAACCTAAGTAAAAGAAATCGGTACGGGAAAATCATATTGTGCTAAGATCTCATATGTTTATACGTTATTGTAACGCAATAAAATGGCATATCATAACGCGAGTTTTGATAGCATAATAAACAGTGACGATCGACTCGTTAGTAAGTGGTATTTGTCATTAAGCTTAAGCCAGAAGTGCTGGGCACTCAGTAAGAACCGAATTCACTAATCAGATTTTGACTCAATCGTATTTTTCGTTTACTAAGTCAGACCTGACCGATAAAATAAAACGCAGTTTCTTCCAAGCAGCGGTCGTATCGATACTGCTATATGGATGCACCACATGGACGCTAACTAAACGGATGGAGAAAAAGCTTGACAACAACACAAGAATGCTACGAGCAATATTAAACAAGTCCTGGAGGTAACACCCCACCAAGCAGCAGCTATACGGCCACCTACCACCTATCACGAAAACTATCAAAATTAGACGAACCAGACATGCGGGACACTGCCGGAGAAGTAGGGACGAACTCATAAGTGATGTACTCCTGTGGACCCCTTCACATGGCTGGGCGACCTGCTTGAACCTACATACAGCAGCTCTGTGAGGATACGGGATGTAGCCCTGAGGACCTGCTGGAAGCGATGAACGATAGAGAGGGGTGGCGTGAGAGCGGTCTGGGATATCGATGGTGATGGCGCGATATGATGATGATGAAGTTTACCTTAGTTTGACCCAGGGCCATAAGTATGGGACACCCAGTGAGAATGAAATTCACTTGTTGCAGTCATTTATTAAAACTTTTTTGTACGGTTCACAAGTCTATAAATTTTTTGTGCACAGTTCTATTGAATATAAAGTATTTCTTTAAGAGATTTAGATGGAACTCCTGCAGGTTCTACCACTCCGGGTCAGAGTGGACCTGGGAGTAATAGTAATAAAAAAAGAAAGAGAAAAAAAAGAATCAACTACACAAGAAATGTAAATACGAACGCACAATTAACCAGATTCCCGAATTTTAAAGGAAAAAATAGACAGGTTGACGTGCCGTTAAATAAGCTTTGCTTTGTTTGGCACAAGGCCAGAAGTATAGGGCACCTTGGGAGAATCGAATTCACTGTACAGATTTTGACCCAACTTCTCTGCCTCGAGCAGGGTATGATACAAGGGTTAATTTAAATTTTAAAGTTTTCTTTCTCCTAGATTGATTGCCATTATTAAAACTAAAGGGTACAGTATGTTCTATTTTGTGACGATTGCTTGGGAAGGTCAAATGGGTTCATGCCTTCCCCGAGAGCATTAGCGAAAAGAGAGGAATCAGCGACCCGGATTCAAATCCTGGACGAGGTTGTTTTTCGTTAAACTGCGCTCATGCTCACCGGAAAGGCATGAACCCAGTTTATCGAAAAACAATCTCGTCAGGGATTTGAACTCGGGTCGCTGACTTCTCTTCTTACGACGATAACCGTGATGCTAGGCACACCAGAAGTATTGGACCACCCAGTGAGAATCGAATTCAATTATTGATTGTAATTATTTACAACTCACTGTCGGCAGGGGTTGTAGTATACGCCATCTACACCTTTGCTGAGGGGAAAAACTCCTCCCGCCTATCTGATAGTAAGATTCGAATCCTTGAACTTTAGGGAATGTAGAGAACTTCAACATTGCCATTAATCTCAGATCCACTCTGATCTAGTAGAACCTGTTAGGGTGCCATCTGGGAGTCAAACAGAACTGTTCTATTATTTACTCTACCATTTAACTGAGTGCGAACAAATGATTTATAATAAATAAAATTATTAGTATTTGATAACAATACTTGAAACCATTTAACTGTGTGCAAACAAATGATTAATATTAAATAGAATTATTAATATTAGATAGAGATACTTGAAACTATTTAACTATGTGCAAACAAATGAATGATATTCAATATAATCATTTGTGTTACAATGCAATACTTGTAGCCATTTAACTGTGTGCGAACAAATAATTAATATTAAATAGAATTATTAGTGTTAGATAACAATACTTGAAACCATTTAACTGTGTGCAAACAAATGAATGATATCTAAAAGAATTATTACTGTTAATCGCAATACTTGTAGCCATTTATCTATGTGTGAACAAAAGATTAATATTAAATAAAATTATAATATTAGATAACAATACTTGAAACCATTTAACTGTGTGCGAAAAATGATTGATGTTTAATATAATTATTAGTGTTGTGGAGGTGCCCGTGGTGTAATTGTTATCGTCGTAGGAAATGGTAAATAGGATACAATTATTAGTGTTACACCGCAATACTTGTAGCCATTTAACTTTATGCGAACAAATGATTAATATTAAATAGAATTATTAGTGTTAGATAACAATACTTGAAACCATTTAACTGTGTGCAAACAAATGAATGATATCTAAAAGAATTATTACTGTTACATCGCAATACTTGTAGCCATTTATCTATGTGCGAACAAAAGATTAATTTTGACTAAAATTATTGATATTAGATAGCAATACTTAAAACCATTTAACTGTGTGCAAACAAATGATCCTATTTACCAACCCCTCCGCTCGGCCAGGATATGACACAAGGTCAATTTTTAAGCGGACTTTAACAGGTTTGAATTCAGAGTTTTCCTTCTCCTAGACTAGTTGCCTAACCAAGGCTGAAGAACCGAGTCTGTCCTACTATTTACCTATAGCTGGAGGGAGAATAATTGGATTCATACCTTTCCCAAGGGTATTAGTGCTATGTGAAATGCAATCAGTCTCGTCCAGGATTTGAACTCGTGTCGCCGTGTTCATTTCCTACGGCGATAACAATTACACCACGGGCACCTCCAGAAATGATTGATATTAAATAAAATTATTAGTGTTACACCGCAATACTAGTAGCCAATTAACTGTGTGCAAACAAATGATTAATATTAAATAGAATTATTAGTGTTAGATAACAATACTTGAAACCATTTAACTGTGTGCAAAGAAATGATTGATATTAAATAAAATTATTAGTGTTACACCGCAATACTAGTAGCCATTTCACTTTATGCAAACAAATGATTAATATTAAATAAAATTATTAGTGTTACACCGCAATACTAGTAGCCAATTAACTGTGTGCAAACAAATGATTAATATTAAATAAAACTATTGATATTATAGAGTAATACTTGAAACCATTTCGCTGTATGCAAACAATTTATTGATATCTTTAATGATGTGTCATTTGAAACCATACAGCTGTGTCCAAATTGTTCGTATTAGACAAAAATATTTGATCAACAAAATTACTTCTGTTAAACGATGATAATTGAAACCATTAAACTGTGTGCAAACATATTACTAATATAAAATAGAATTGTTAATATTGGGCAAGAATACTTGAAATCATTTAACTGTAAGCAACAAACGATTTCTGGTTCATTTTAAAATATTGTCATTAACAAAGTATTCGCTTACAAACTATATATATATGTATATATATATATATATATATATATATATCAAACACTTAACTCAAATTTAGATGTGTGATATTTCGTTCGGACTTTATTTCATCTTCACAGACTTCTTTAAGATGAAATAAAGCCTGTAAAAGAAAATTTAAGGGGGGATAGAATATGACGTGAAGTGAGTGACACTAAAGCCAAGTTTAGTGTTTAACTGGGTAATGTTTTTAGGGGGCTTTAGTGTGCAATATTAAACGGTAATTTTAAACTGTAATTTCAAACCGTAAGTTGAGACAGTAAGTTCCGCAGCCTTCTAGTTCCGATACTGGTTCGAAAAGATAACACAGACAATGTTTTTCAAAAGGAATTTTATACAAAAGTAACAAGAAAGGCGGGGTTAGAAAAGATAAACTGTTGAAAATTTTACTGCAACTTATCTGAGAGAGTGTCTGGAAAACAAAGTTCTTTGAATTTGAGAATTATTCTTTTCTTTGTGTCGCAGAAAGATCTTCGTATTTTTGTTTGGCACGTAAATTGATTTGACCATTATGGTCGTCGCATATTTTCACCCAATGAGGATGACTTATCCTATTCAGTCCGGACCATTTTCCCGGACAACATAAAAATTGTGAAAGCCCGCCGAACTATCTCTCCCTCAGAACCTTTCGAACAGAACGGACATACTTTCTGTCCGCTCCCTTCATAGCAGCAGAAGCACAACACCATGAGGAAAGTCGTCTGATTTATGGACCTCTTGAATCTACCCTCTTAGACCAAGGGTTCCCAGTTGAACATGAATTAGATGCATGTAATCCGCCACTTACAGGAACACCTTTATGTCCCCTCTAACTTTTGCTATGTCTACAGCGACGGGCAATTTAGCTCAGACATCCAGCTACCTCATTCCTGGGCAACATTTTCTGGAGACTTTCATGCTTCTCTCCTACAACAACCAAGACCACACATTTATGGTGACTACATCATTCCTGTCCTTAACCAGCAAACACGACTTTTGCTACACCTATGGCGACGCATATTCCGCTCAGATTTTCAACAATCCTAGACTGTAGTGACGCACATTCCGCTCAAGCATTTAGCTGATAAAATTCCTTCTCAACTCAATAACTATTTCCTTCTTTCCTTCCTATATTTACCCAACCCCTCCGCTCGGGCAGGATATGACACAAGGTCAATTTTTAAGCGGACTTTAACAGGTTTGAATTCAGAGTTTTCCTTCTCCTGAAGAACCTAGTCTGCCCTACTATTTACCCATAGCTGGAGGGAGAATAATTGGATTCATACCTTTCCCAAGGGTATTAGTGCTATGTGAAATGCAATCAGTCTCGTCCAGGATTTGAACTCGTGTCGCCGTGTTCATTTCCTACGACGATAACCATAACACCGCGGGCACTTCCTTCCTTCCTTCCTTCCTTCCTATGAGACTTGTAGCATAAAGGTACCCTTTATTCTGGCTGTGATTAAACCTTCTTAAAAACTTTTCGATATCTCGTTCCATCTCCTTTATTTACAACAACATAGCGAGGAACTAACGTAACAACGTAACAAATCTTCATCGCTAAATTTGTTTTGTTGAAATGTTTCAGAGTTCATTAAATTGCGAGCCTTCTTTAAAGTTCTTTTCAGCAGAATTCTCAGTTGAATTTTCTTTTTTGAATTTTAATTTGGTAGAATTTCAGGAGTCGACTGTCGTTTAATTTTACTTTTCTTCGGAAGCTCCATTCAAGAAGCGAGTGACGAAATCCATCTGTTGGCTTATGTTTTCATGCCCTCAATTTGGTCCCCGAATTTGTACTGAGAGTCTGAATAGTAGTTCTCGACAATTAGCGGGAGACAGCTTTTTGGTGTCGTATCGTCTGGGATTCCTTCTCCCTTTTCCACTTTGGACAAATCAAGAGCCATACGTGGTCGGCTATATTTTTTTCTTAGAAATAAATTTTTATACCCGAACAGAATATCACACATCTAAATCTGAGTTGAGTGTTTGATTTATCCAACTTTCCACATATTTCTATCATATATATATATATATATATAGGGTGGAACGATAAAATTGTCGTCCTAAAGAAAACAACACTGCAGTTTTATTTTAAAACTTTTATTGAAAAAAATCAATTCAGGTAAGTTGATTATGTAGTAGAGCTGACATCTATTCAATGTAACCGCCTTCAGCCTCAATCACCGCCTCGATACGGATCCGGAACAGGAAGCATGCCTTTTTCACAAGCGCCGGCGGGAGTTCGGTGAATACTCGGCAGATGACGGCGATCAGGCTGGCTTTGGTGTTGTAGGAGGTCATGTTGGTGATGTTCTCAACGTATGACCAAACGAAATAGTTCAGCGGGTTCAGGTCGGGGGAGGAGGGGGCAGTGAGAGAAGGGTACAAAGTCGTAGCACTCCTTCTGAAGCCAAGCCTGGGTCTCTTTGGACTTGTGAACCAGCGCCGAGTCCTGCTGCCACACCCAGGGTCTGCCACCGGTCACCTGATTGCACCAGGGGATCACCACACTCTTCAGAACATCCAGGTACACTTTGGTGTTGACTTTCAAGCCGACTTCGAAAATGTGAGGTGGCATGATGTGGTCCTCACTTGAAACGGACAGCAGAAGAGGCTAGTCGGCATGAGATAGAGTCCAGGGGCAATGAGGAAGACAGACAAGATGAGTTTGCAGTTCTGTGTCGACAACGGTCAGCAGTGAGGAAGACGGTCAAAGATGAGTTGGCATTCCTAGTAGCTTGTAGAAGTTTCGCGCAAATACACGCTAGCGTTAGTCTGCAAATGCACATGGAATGCAGTGTCACAAAACTACCCTTCTTGCACTTTGAGTTGACACAAGCCCATATTGTTCGTTTGTCGTTTGTTCTTTTTCTCCCACTCCCTCGGTTGTATTTCTTGTGGCTATAAAGAAATGTGAGATACCCCAGCGGGCCACTAGATGAATCACCGGCCAAGACAGAATTGTTTCAAAGAAGTTGATAAGTACGGGGGGCGCGAGGGGTAGTATCACAGGTCTGCAACAAAAAAGAAAACCTGTTTTCATTAAACGGAAATGGAATCATATCGTCTTTTCTAGGGCGACAATTTTATCGTTCCACCCTATATATATATATATATATAAACATGATTTTTCACTAAATAACACCCAAAGGTAGATATATCATAAAACGTAACCAAAATTTACCAAAACTAATTATTAAGACAACTTCGATTAAGTTTTACACAAAGCTTAAAAATAATCTTTTTCTTTTTCATTTTTTTTCTTTCAGAGGAACAGATGAGCCACTTGCAACCCAAGGAGGTTCTCCCTCGACCTCACAGTATCCATCACATGGTCGAAGACTTTCTCACCCTATGGGACACCCCAATTAGCCATATCCAGCCGTTGCGTCGCTTCCTTGAAAACATTATCGGCAAAGATCTACGTCAATTCTTTGCACAGACTTGCGCGAAATTCCTATTGACATACACCAATCTCCCGTTGTTCTGCGAGCAGTTCTATTTGAATGGACAGGGTTTGCAAGGTACCCAAACACTGCTAAACTTCATGGTAGAGAAAGTACTCGTCTCTTAGGGTCGCGGCGCCGGATAAAGAGGGGAGCTCGCTACCACAGCAACTACTTCTTCGAGTATTTTTTTTTTTTTTTTTTACGAAAGGACACTATTACTACGACTGTATATGACTTCTACTAATGTGACGATAACCAAAACTTATCCATAATAATAGCAACTAACACGATTTTTACTGGGGCTCTACCAATAACATTAATATCAATATCGATACTATTATATAATAATATATATATATATATATATATATATTTCGTTGAACATAATAGACATTTTTTGTCTTCATATTTTTTGTTGATCCTTTCATATTGCCATAACGATCTTATAATATTCGGCGGGAATTGGTCGATGTATCTTCCATAATTATTTATTTCCCAAGAATTTCTGCCGGAATTTGGGCCATCATCAGGGGAGGGTGTATTACAAAAGGGATGTAACTTTTGTATGTACATTACTACTTTGTAAGAAGAAGAGCGTCAAGATGATGGCCCAAAATCGGGTAGAAAGTTCTTGGGAAATAAATAATTATGGAAGATACATCAACCAATTCCCGCCGAATATTATAAAATCAATACGGCAATACGAAAGGATAAAAAAAAAATATGTATACAAAAAATGCCTATTATGTTTAACGAAATATGTATTAATGAAGAAATGCTGCCAATATATATATATATATATATATATATATATATATATATATATATATATTACAACTTATTTAGGAGTAGTTTTAAGACTGCATATTAAATCCAACTACAGACGCAACATGAAAGAATAATATTATTAACTATTATTAATATTAACATAACTATTATTATGACTTTACCATTTGTACTACTTCTAACATTAGTAGGTCACCCCCGGGTGGTGTAATGGTTAGTAAGCGAGACTAGCAAACCTTCACGAGTAAGTTCGAGTCTCATTGGGTGCCCATTCATATGGCCTTGGGCCACATCTAAGTAAAAAGCTTGGTAAATGACCACTACTTCTAATATAAATAGTACTACTGACACAAATACGGCTATATTAATAACATTACTACGAACACAACAAAAACTAGGACTATAACTATTAATTCTAATACTAACATGACAGTTACTAAGACTGTACTATTTATACTAGTATGATAGTATGAACATTGTAAGTACTATACTATTGATATTGTTATTAAAATGACAATTGTTAGGACTATATATCTAATACTGTTTCAACTAACATGACTGTTACTCAGAGTATTGATACTCCTGCTAGTATGACTATAAAATATTAACACTGCCTCTTACACGACTTAACAAAGCGATACTATTAATTATAAGTAGTAAATAAAGTTAGCGACTGTAGTGGAGGGTGACCAGAAGGCTCCCTTTTCAATAGCTACTAAACCGAGGCGTAGGGGAGGGCGCTACTCCTTTCCCAGGACTGCTCCACTTTACCCTTGATACGTACCTTATATTGCTGGGTGTTTAGCAAGGAAGTACCTCTAATTAGAGTATTACGTAGCCCATACAACTATGTATACTAATATAATGTATACCGTATATTCAATTTCTATAATTACCAAAACTTCTACTATGACTAGTGGTGGACTGTATCCCCCTCCCCGGGACATTCTTTGCTGGTGGAAACTCAACTCCTTATTTGATAAAACAGTTTTGTTTTAGTTTTTGTTTGTTTCGTCAGCGAGGGGTGGGGATATGAAGTGTTAAATAGGTTTGACTTATTTTTTGCTTCAAATAATGGAAATATACATATTATATACCTGATATCTATATTTGAAATATATTTTGGTGTAAACCCCCCCACAAAAAAAATATTAGCAATTTTTAAAAAATTTGGTTATGAATGTTTTCCAAGTAGCCAAAATAGAACTGAATAAAAATACTATAAAGGGATAGCACGCAAGTCCTTGTTTTAGAATGAATAAATGAATAAATAAATTATATATATATATATATATATATATATCCAGTCGACGTCCAAAGACTATGAGTGTGGATTATTCGCGTATAGAATTTATGAGGGATATATATATATATATATATATATATATATATATATATATATATATACATGAATAGTGTGTTACACTTCGGTATTTTTCTGATATTTTCAGATATATAGTAAATATTTCAGTGCTTTTTACCCACAAAATAGGTGTTTTTGATAGATGTTTTCTTCAAATCTAGCTATAAAAAGGATTTTTTTCTTAAATACCCATAAAAAAACTATCTAAAATCAGACTTTAGAGGATTGTGAATAGTACATGGCAATATCAAACTAAACGAAATAAATCTACACATATTGACTCGGATTTTTGTTTCAAACAATGGAATTACATACGTCATGTATCTGATATTTCCACAAGAAATCAACTTAGGCGACAAAATATCAACAATTTCAAGAAAATTTTTATAGTGGACGTTTTTCAAATAGCCGAGGTAGAACTAAATGAAAACGCGTTTAAGAGACAACATGTCGGTCCTTTTTTTTTTAAATATATATTGGGTTAAGCCATAAATAATTTCCATTTTAGTAAAATATAATTTATTCATGACAATGAATTAATTTTAGCCGTCCTTTTCAGTCATTTCTTGCCATTTATCAGGCAGCTTGTTGATTCCTCTCGAGTGAAATTCAGCTGGTTTATTTAGATCTCAAGAAATTTTCCATTGATCTTTCTTGAGAATTTTTTTTCTCCTTCAAAGTATTTTGTAGAGAACGAAAAAGATGGAAGTCAAAGTCTGCTAAGTACGGTTAATAGGATATAATAGACCTGTTGTATACACATATGCAGATTCATGCAGAAAGAATCATAACTACACAATAATAAAACGAGCGAAGACTTCTTAAAAAGAAAATATACCTCTCACTTTATTGTAAGGTTTGCGTGTGAGAGGGAGTTGGAGACTGAACCGAACTGCAATATATCAACCCCCACTCTTATGGCCATCAGCGTTGTGTCTTTCTCATTCTCCTGATGCTCAACCGGGGGCCCGGGGGCTCAGCTTTCTGCTGAGTGCTGGCTTTCTCTTCCTCATCTTGTCACCAACGGGTCTCCAATTCAATCGGGGGTCCCAAATGCCCCTTCTGCCGGGTGGTGGCTTTCTCTACCATATCTTGTCACTGTCTTCCTGTCTTCACCGAGTTATATAATAGTTCAATCGCCCACTCAATCTTTAGAATGGCATGTTTGATCGTCATCAAGCGGAAATAACTGTCATGCAGTTCACAGGTCACTCTCTTCCGGTGCATCAGTCTATGAGTGTACCATGGGATTTTTACCTTGTCCTATTTTTTCAGCCAAGCCCGCCTACGCGATTTCTTCTCATAACTGCCATCGGAATGTGTCATTTCCTTCCGGTGCATCACTTTGGAATGGCATGTTTGGCCGGGTTGAAGGTCAATATACAACAAGACCAACCTAAATCCAATATCTTTTCTTGCATGATTTTGGCTGAAACACAGCGTTTAACAAATACAGTTTAAAGATTTTCATGCACACATTGCTGCTGTCAAGGGTATAAATCTGCATTGAGTGTCTGATTGTAGTTTAAAAACACCAAAGAAATAATACTGCGGTGATCCCGTTATACACCCAGCATAACTTTTCTTCCATGAAGCTGAGCCTTTGGGGTAGGCTGTGGAGATTCATCTTTGTCAATCCACTGGCTTTCGCGTTAAACATTGTTATAAAGATACATTTTTCGTCGTCTACTATGATATTCTTGATATATTTTTTATGGAGGTGCCCGTGGTGTAATGGTTATCGTCGTAGGAAATGAACACGGCGACTCGAGTTCAGATCCTGGAGGAGAATGATTGC
>OY757947.1:9953808-9956308 GCA_963585895.1 Sepioteuthis lessoniana | reverse complement strand
TTCAAAATGGAACTGATAAGGTTTTTGTTGACAATGAATACTATTCATACTTTACCATCGTTATTTTTACCACAACGGCGACGATGAATGCAGATTTTAGAAGTACTTTACCACAATCAATTTGTTAATCTTTCTCTTTGTTATCACTGTTGTTTTTATCACAGGATTCAGGGTCGATAAACTCTTCGACCATTAGAGTAAATGTTCTTTCTGACTTTAGGATTGTTTAATGGTCAAAGGGTAGGGTGGGGGTAATTACTACTGTAGGACATATGACGCCACTCCCCACTCCCTAAAGACAAATCCGACTAACCACCGCCTCCACCATAACAACCACCACCGACGCTGACGCCCATTATCCACTCAAAAAAAATTGTCCTTCTCCTTTTTCTAACTAAAAAAAATAACAAAAAAAAACAGCAATTCTTTTTAAAAAAAAAATTATATATACATATATATATATATGTCTATTTTTGAAAAAAAAATATATTTCGTTAGAAAGAAAGAAAAGGAAATCGAAAAGGGAAAAAAAAACAATGGTTAAAAAAGAAAAAAGAAAAAGAGAGGACTGGATTTTATGCTGAAAAAAAATGGTAGAGTTTAATATGAGTTTAGAAAAAAAATTCATCCAGTTGATATGAAAGAAAAGAAAAAAGAAAAAAGAAACCAGGTATGAAAGTGAAAGAAAATTAAAGAAACTGCAAAAAAAAAAAAAGATGTCTTGTCTTGTTCTTTGAATTATTAAAAATCTATTTTTCTTCGATCAAACGTTGAAGGGTTGCTACAGGGTCAATTGATTTTATAAACACGAGAATTGAGAGTCTTGTAAAGGAGTTGTGCTATTACATTCACTTTTGGACCAATACCCTTGGGAAAGGCATCAACCCTCTTTTCCCCAACTACAGGCTAAATAATACCACTATTATCTTTTAACAAGAATGGCTTTGGCTTTAAATTACCCACAAAGGGTGATATGCCATTAAACAAAGAAACCAAAACACCATCCCTTGTCAACATAGGCCATGGGCTAATGGAAACAAAAACGTGACTCTATACTCCCCAGAACTGGAGTCTCACCACAGGATGCTACACACACAGGGAACTAGGCATGGGAGAGCTGTACTCCTCTCTCGGGGATGCACTGCTGACATACTCTAAGCATTGCTGATGGGTTAGAGGTGACTCCATACTCCCCAGAACTGGAGTCTCACTACTGGATGCTTTACACCCAATACATGGGTGGGGGCTTCCTCCTTTGGATTGGATGCAGTGTTGACATACTCAAAGCCCTGCTGATGCACTCGAGTTGTACTATAGTAATTTTGATTAATCCCAGCTTTGGTTTTAAATAACCCACAAAGGTTGATATGCCATTAAACAAAGAAACCTTAAATAGCATCAACTACTGTTCTTCTACAAGGATGCTTTGGCATTAATAACCCACAAAGGTTGATATGCCATTGAACAAAGAAACCTTAAATAGTATCACATGCTGTTCTTTTACAAGTATGGCTTTGGCATTAAATAATCCGAGAAGGTGAGTATGCCATTAACAAGAACCTTAAATAGTATCACTACTGTTCTTCTACAGGATGGCTTTGGCATTAAATAACCCACAAAGGTTGATATGCCATTGAACAAGAAACCTTAAATAGTATCACTGCTGTTCTTTTACAAGTATGGCTTTGGCATTAATAATCCGAGAAGGTTGATATGCCATTAAACAAAGAAACCTAAATAGTATCACTACTGTTCTTCTACAAGGATGGCTTTGGCATTAAATAACCCATAAAGGTTGATATGCCATTGAAACAAAGAAACCTTAAATAGTATCACTAATTTTCTTCTACAAGGATGGCTTTGGCCTTTAAATAACCCACAAAGAGCTGATATGCCATTGAACAAAAGAAGCCTTAAATAGTTTCACTACTTTTCTTCTACAAGGATGGCTTTGGCATTAAATAATCCACAAAGGTTGATATGCCATTAAACAAAGAAACCTTAAATAGTAACACTGCTGTCCTTCTACAAGGATGGCTTTGGCATTAAATAACCTTTGAAGTTTGATATGTCATTAAACAAAACAAAAAAAAGCCAAACCATACCAAACTTATTAAATTTTGTTTTATTGATTTAATTTAAACTCCTATAAACCCAAACTAGAATTATATCTATCTATCTATGATTTCTCTCTCTCTCTCTCTCTCTCTCTCTCTCTCTCTCTCTCTCTCTATTACAGTTCCTATCTATCTATCTATCAATGATCTCTCTCTCTCTCTCTCTTACAGTTCCTATCTATCTATCTATCAATGATCTCCTCTCTCTCTCTCTCTCTCTTACAGTTCCTATCTATCTATCTATCTATGATCTCTCTCTCTCTCTCTCTTACAGTTCCTATCTATCTATCTATCTATCTATCTATCTATCAATGATCTCTCTCTCTCTCTCTCTCTATTACTGTTCCCATCTATCTGTCTATCTATCTATCAATCTATCTATA
>OY757947.1:9938808-9948808 GCA_963585895.1 Sepioteuthis lessoniana | reverse complement strand
TGCCAAATCACCTTTATAAATATATAATAAATATCTAGGATTTGGTTTTCTTAAATTTTATGGCATTTCAACCATTGTGGGTTATTTAATGCCAAATCCTCTTCATACATATATATTAAATATATATGATTTGGTTTGGTTGGGTTTTATGGCATATCAACCATTGTAGGTTATTTAATGCCAAATCCTCTTTATACATATATATATCAAATATATATGATTTGGTTTGGTCGGGTTTAATGGCATATCAACCATTGTAGGTTATTTAATGCCAAATCCTCTTTAAACATATATATTAAATATATATGATTTGGTTTGGTTGGGTTTTAAGAGATATCAACCATTGTAGGTTATTTAATTCCAAATCCTCTTTATACATATATATTAAATATATATGATTTAATTTGGTTGGGTTTTATGGCATATCAACCAGGGTGGGTTATTTAATGCCAAATCACCTTTATACATATATAATAAATATCTAGGATTTGGTTTTTTTGAATTTTATGGCATATCAACCATTGTAGATTATTTAATGCCAAATCCTCTTTATACATATATATTATATATAAATGATTTGGTTTGGTTGGGCTTTATGGCACATCAACCATTGTAGTTTATTTAATGCCAAATCCTCTTTATACATATATAATAAATATATATGATTTGGTTTGGTTGGGTTTTATAGCATATCAACCATTGTATGTTATTTAATGCCAAATCCTCTTTATACATATATATTAAATATATATGATTTGTTTTGGTTGGGTTTTATGGCATATCAACCATTCTAGGTCATTTAATGCCAAATCCTCTTTATACACATATATTAAATATATATGATTTGATTTGGTTGGTTTTTATGGCATATCAACTATTGTATGTTATTTAATGCCAAATCCTATTTATACATATATAAAAAATATATATGATTTGGTTTGGTTGGGTTTTATGGTATATCAACCATTGTAGGTTATTTAATGCTAAATCCTCTTTATACATATATATTAAATATATATGATTTGGTTGGGTTGGGTTTTAAGAGATATCAACCATTGTAGGTTATTTAATTCCAAATCCTCTTTATACATATATATTAAATATATATGATTTAATTTGGTTGGGTTTTATGGCATATCAACCAGTGTGGGTTATTCAATGCCAAATCACCTTTATACATATATAATAAATATCTAGGATTTGTTTTTTTTTTAATTTTATGGCATATCAACCATTGTAGGTTATTTAATGCCAAATCCTCTTTATACATATATATTAAACATATATGATTTGGTTGGGTTGGGTTTTATGGCATATCAACCATTCTGGGTTATTTAATGCCAAATCCTCTTTATACATATATATTAAATATATATGATTTGGTTTGATTGGGTTTTATGGCATATCAACCATTGTAGGTTATTTAATGCCAAATCCTCTTTATACATATATATTAAATATATATCATTTGGTTTGGTTGGGTTTTATGGCATATCAACCATTGTAGGTTATTTAATGCCAAATCCTCTTTATACATATATATTAAATATATATGATTTGGTTTGGTTGGGTTTTATGGCATATCAACCATTGTAGGTTATTTAATGCCAAATCCTCTTTATACACATATATTAAATATATATGATTTGATTTGGTTGGTTTTTATGGCATATCAACTATTGTATGTTATTTAATGCCAAACCCTATTTATACATATATAATAAATATATATGATTTGGTTTGGTTGGGTTTTATGGCATATCAACCATTGTAGGTTACTTAATGCCAAATCCTCTTTATACATATATATTAAATATATATGATTTGGTTTGGTTGGGTTTTATGGCATATCAAACAATGTAGGTTATTTAATGCCAAAACTTCTTTATACATATATATTAAATATATATGATTTGGTTTTGTTGGGTTTTATGGCATATCAAACAATGTAGGTTATTTAATGCCAAATCCTATTTATACATATATAATAAATATATACGATTTGGTTTGGTTGGGTTTTATGGCATATCAACATTGTGGGTTATTTAATGCCAAATCACCTTTATACATATATAATAAATATCTATGATTTGGTTTTTTTTAATTTTATGGCATATCAACCATTGTGGAGGTGCCCGTGGTGTAGTCGTTATCGTCATAGGAAATGGACACGGCGACACAAGTTCAAATCCTGGACGAGAATGATTGCATTTCACATAGCGCTAATACCCTTGGGGAAGGTATGAATCCAATTATTCTCCCTCCAGCTATGGGTAAATAGTAGGACAGACTAGGTTCTTCAGCCTTGGTTAGGCAACTAGTCTAGGAGAAGGAAAACTCTGAATTGAAACCTGTAAAACTCCGCTTAAAAATTGACCTTGTGTCATATCCAGCCCGAGCGGAGGGTTGGTAAATAGTATCAACCATTGTGCGTTATTTAATGCCAAATCATCTTTATACATATATATTAAATATATATGATTTGGTTTGGTTGGGTTTTATGGCATATCAACCATTGTAGGTTATTTAATGCCAAATCCTATTTATACATATATAATAAATATCTATGATTTAGTTTGTTTGAGTTTTATGGCATACCAACCATTGTGGGTTATTTAATGCCAGATCCTCTTTATACATATATATATATCAAATATATATGATTTGGTTTGGTTGGGTTCTCTGGCATATCAAACATTGTAAGTTATTCAATGCCAAATCCAGTTTATTCATATATATTAGATATATATGATTTATAAACATAAGTCAACAAAGTTAAATGGTTCCAAGTATTGCTATGTATCATTAACAATTTAATCAAACATCACTCATTTGTTTACACATATTTGATTGATCAAAATCGCATGTGACCTTTTCTTGAACTTACCATGAGAGTTCTTATCATTGACTCTTTGTTGCCAGTCACACTTCCAGGCATCAGGTTCACAAGTGATGAGAGGTTACCACTTTATTACAGGAAAAGGAAGTATGAGTAAAGAATATACATTCACAAATATTTACAGATAAAGCACACGTAAATTAAGAATATAAAATCGCACTCAAATTCCTTTAAATTTTAGTATTATCAGGTGACATTTCATTAAAGTGACAGCAAGTCTCCTCAGGTCTCTTCTCAGAATTCTGCCTGATCTCAAAAATGCTGTGATCCGGATGGTCCACATTCTTCCACTGATTTTTAATTTTTCCACTCTGTGCAGGAATGAATATTTCTCTAAGACGTAAATCAGAGTGCCAGTTCCACAATATACAACACAATTTGTACAAATAAACATAGATGAAAGAAAATTGACAAAAACAAGAATGTTAAAAAACAAACAATTTTACTTTATCACAACTGGACAAATAACAAATACTAAGGTAGTATATAAGTAAAGTTGTTGACGGCCGTAGTTGAGGGCGATCAGAAGGCTCTCTTTTCAATAGCTTCTACACCAAGGTGTTTGGGAGGGCATTACTC
The DNA here is from genome assembly GCA_963585895.1 of Sepioteuthis lessoniana. NCBI lineage: Eukaryota > Metazoa > Mollusca > Cephalopoda > Myopsida > Loliginidae > Sepioteuthis > Sepioteuthis lessoniana. Next base: position 9,945,330 of record OY757947.1, on the reverse strand, counting down.
CTTTCTCTGGATTGCTCCACTTTACCCTTGATATGTACCTTATATTGCTGAGTGTTAAGCAAAGAGGTACCAAGTACAATTTTTAGAGTCTTTAGTATGACGCAACTTGGGATGGAACCCAGGTCCCGGACTATAGGTGAACACTCTACCCACTAGGCTAATGAGCTGGTACTGTGTGTGTTTATATGTCAAAACAAGAATATTTTTAGTCAAGATGTTCGTGGTTTTAGAAGTCTAGTCAAAGTGGAATCAACCTATTGTAGGGTAGTCAAATTATTTAACACACAAAATAAACTGATGGATGTTCACCAATCAGACATAAGCAAAATACTGCTTTTCTTTGTCAACCTCAAACTTAGTTTTTTATATGCTCATTAAATCTCACCACTTCACGTGGGTTTATCACATTCTCCTCCATAAAATAAGTCACACTTCTTGCGTCCTTTTCTTCTTGTGGTTTCCGCATGCCGGTAGCAGAGAGAGCACACCTTCTGTTTCTTCGAGGTAAGATTGTTCGTGGCATTACTACTACACAAGGATAACCATGAGAAAGAGAGCGGTCAACTCGTACTTACATACATGTGTATGTGTGCGGTATGTGCGAGTTCTGGTATGTCTCAGTCACTTAATCTATTGGTCATTAAAGCCTACCGTTGGCATGTTAACGTATTTGAGTGCGTCTGACTTTTTTCTTCCATTTGTAACGTCTTCATTTTGTCTATGGACGCCTGTATGTTGCCTCCTCTCTTGAACTAAAAAATTCTGGGTTCTTTTTGAGTGGATCAAAATAAGATATTTTAAGTTTACGCGGGTAGATTTTATTTTGGGTCAACTAAAGTTCTAAAGTACGTAAACACAACTTGTGAACGGACCTAACCTACGAGAATCATAGAAATTACTTATTTATTAAGGCACCTATTATTTGGTTTCATGAAAAATTTTTGATTCGTTTTTTTCAAGAATGTTCTAATCTTTATGTGTTTGCTGATTGGCTTAAAAATATTCTAAGTAAGTGAGGTTTGGATCCTTTTTTTCTAGAATATTCTGATTTGCGTTTTCTTAGCTAATTTAACTAAAAATAAAGTGTGGATCCTATAAGTCCCCTTTCTAAGATTTTGGAGATCGTTCCAAGTGCACCAATTACAATTGGTATCACAGCCAGCCTCATGGTCCACAGCTTTTTTAGTTCTCAGGTAGGGTCTAAGAATTGGTCTATCTTTAACTTTCCTTTATTTTCAATAGGTGGTCTGCCGGAACAGTAAAATCCCCGGGACAAGTTCTCTTTTTCTTGTAATTTAACTCCGAGTCTAACCTTCTGGCCTGGATTGAATGATCAGTTTGTATCTCAAAACCCCAAAGAATTTCATTGGTCACATTTTATAAGATTGATTCTGGCTTGTGCTAATAGCATTTCTTAGAATAAACAAATTTTCATCTCCTGTACTATTCCCATTAGATAACCATTCCCACCCAGTCGTTTCCTTTTGTACCAGATTAGTGCAATATCTATGTGATTAACCTTCTTTTTTAATTTCTGTCTCCAAATAAAGTATGATAACTGCTATTGCTGCTACAATGATTAGTTATTGTTGCTGTTACTAGTAGTAGTAGTAGTAGTAGTAGTCGTAACACCTAAATAAACAATTTTTAAAGAAAATGCTAAACGAAAACGCAAGGGGAGATAATTTCAAGGGAGGTAACTCTCAAAAAGTACAAGGGAGATAATTCTAAAAGATTAGGGGTGATTTTTTAAATTATCTTATACACTGATTTTTAAAAAAATAAAATAATGATAATAAATTTAGTATAAATCAAAGTTCTCAAACACGCGGCCCGTAAACTATGTTTTTTGGCGTGCGATTAAAACTCGTAAGGAGAGAAATAGTAATTTACTAAGATTTTAGGTCAGATATGGCACAAGGCTATAAGAATGGGGCACCCAATGAGACTCAAACTTACTCATGGAGGTTTGCTAATCTAGATTTCTAATACTTACATCACCAGAGGCGCCCAACTTAAGGAGAGAAATAATAACTTATCAATTTTCTATAGCACATGACAGAGCAATCTTTGTGACTAATATTTTCCAAGAACTTATCCCTTGACCCAGACCATATTTCTCCCAAACTTCCGAGAAGTTTTCCTGATCAAATTTAAATGATTTTCGGGGCAGGCAATCAATCCATTGTAGATGACAATATGAGTGATGAAGAGAGAAATGAAGAACAAAATGCAACAAAGTTCTGAATTAAATGTGGTCCAAGTATATATATATATATATATATATATACACACACACACACACACGTACGTACGCATGTGTAGCTGGGAAGCAGTCTTTCATTTAAGCATGTTTGATAAAATAATAAAGATACATTTTTGTCTATATGATTTAAGATCCTTTTGAGTTTCTTACCTTTAGCTTACAAATTTCACACTCAGAACCAATAATCAAAAAGGTTAGTTAAAAAAATTTTAAAAAAAAAAAAAAATGAAATTGGAATATGAGCTCTGATAAAAAAAAAATCATACATAATAGTAATCATAGTGATGTAAGACCATTAAGTTTATAACTCCTAAAAATTTACTCTGAATTGTTCAGCAGGACACATAGCATAATGGTTAGATATATTGATTCCCTAAGCTTCTAAAGAGATGACCATCTGGAGGTTGCTAGTTCAATCCTGACTGCAGGTGAGTAACAATACTTGTACTTGGTTATGGTAAACAGTCAGAATATAGATTAAATAAAGGACGTATTCAAAGTGCTGTTTAGGCTCTTGAGTTTGACAAACCTGGAGGACATATTGGCAGAAATGTTGTGAATCAATAAAGATTAAGACAAAAATTCTGAATGATAAATATCTCTATAATTTATTTGGCCATTTTTCATTTTTTTCTTTAACATGATGTCTAGAAATGGTAGTTCTTTGAAGATGTGTTCCATAATAAATTTTATTTTGGTGGGTAGGTTTGGGAGTAGGTTGTGTAATTTGTTAATGTCGCCCCATGGGAATTTCCAGAATATGAAACAATTATGTAAATATATGTTCGTGCTGGTCATCCTGCTTTTGCATGGCCATGTATGGGGGTCCATAAGAGTACATCTCTTATGAGTTTGTCCCTGCTTCTCCAGCAGTGTCCTGCACGTCTGGTTCGTCTAACTTGAATAGTTTTCGTGATAGGAGGCAGGTGGCCGTTCAGTTGGTGTCTTGTGGGGTGTTGCCACCAGGACTTGTTCAAGATTGCACGCAGCATTCTTGTATAATTGCCGTCTAGCTTCTTCTCCAGCCATTTTGTTAGCGTCCATGTAGTGCACCCTGGACCCCCACACATGGCCGTGCAAAAGCAGGACGACCAGCACGAACATACATTCAGCATCTATGTGAGGATACGGAATGTTGTCCTGAAGACCTGCCTAAGGCAATGAACGATAGGGAGGAGTGGCGAGAGAGGGTCAGGGATATCCGTGCTACCAGTGGACATGATGATGATGATGTAAATATCTTTTCCATGACTTCGTAAATTCTCCTTTTATGTTGTTGCTGTATTTTTTGCCAATAATTTTATATGGAGAACAGGAGACATACCCTGAGGAAAAGAAAGAACCAACTGCTACAAGGAATCTAACATAAAACTGACTTCTATATAAACCGATACAAAACCTTAAACCTACTTACCAACCCCTCTGCTCAGGTAGGATATGACACAAGGTCAAATTTTTAAGCGGAGTTTAACAGGTTTGAATTCAGAGTTTTCCTTCTCCTAGACTAGTTGCCTCACCAAAGCTGAAGAACCCAGTCTGCCCTACTATTTACCCATAGCTGGAAGGAGAATAATTGGATTCATACCTTTCCCAAGGGTATTAGTGCTATGTGAAATGCAATCAGTCTTGTCCAGGATTTGAACTCGTGTCACCCCTGTCCATTTCATATGACAATAACTATTACACCTCGAGCACCTCCAAAAACATTAAACGTTCTCTGAAGAAAGCAACAAGTATGTAAGAATGAAATAGATAATTCTTAAAAAATATTAATCTCTTAGTGGATCTATTCATTTTGAGATAGATAGATAGATAGATAGAGAGATAGATAGATAGATAGATAGATAGATAGATAGATAGATAGATAGATAGAGAGAGAGAGAGAGAGAGATTCTGTGTGAGAAAAAAACAGTACACTTTGTAAATGAAGAAAATGTTATACAAACTGATAATTTTGAAAAATTTCCCCCCACCGTAAAAAAATAAATGAATAAATAAATAAAATTGTGTAGAATATAATTCCTCTACTTGAAAAAGAAAAATATACATCTATATCTTTGCTCTTAGTCATAATAATTACATGGATGCATATTTCAGATCCTCATGGGAAGACATGGGCATGGAGGTGACAGTGTCCTCTGTAAAGAGTACGGATGTAATGTACAAGACACACACAATTACCATGACTAATTAATTTGGTGTCACTTATGTGCGATGTGGACTGTTGGCTCAGTTGTAGAGTTTAGTCTCTGTAATCTGTGGTCACTGGTTTAATCTCCAGTGGTGGAGATCATGGTATACACTGCTCATGAGACCTAATAAAGGTTGAAACAGCTGTCCAAGGCTTCCATATATGTCATGTGTAAGTGTTCGCTGGATTTTCTGCTCTTGGTAATTCAATTCACAATATAATTCCTCTACTTTAAAATTTTTTTTAAATTAAAAAACACACCATTTGTACTCTTTGAAAATAATCAAGCAACACTGCAATGCCTAGTCAAAAAAAAAAAAAAAAAACAAAAAAAACAAACACACAGATTACCTTAAGCTAAATGTAAGAATGCTCTGTACATAAAGTATTGTATTCATCTCTATACTCAGTCTACTCAACAGGTCACTGTAGTCCGACATAGGTGTTGATTCTTTAAGGCGTCTAATTCTCCTGTGTTCTTCTCTATTGATTATTTTAACTTCATTGCATAAGGGCAGATGGTTTCCTTTTCCTTTCATATATGGTCTGCCTCAAGCTTTGTCTCAGAAATTTAGATAACATCAGCGCTATCTATCTCCACTTTTAGAGTCACTACCCCAAATTCTGCATAAAATCCACCCCTTACACTAACATGTAGAATGTACACCATCCTGTTGTGCTGCTAGCACGGATATATCTGACCCTCTCTCACCACTTCTCCCCATCGTTCATCGCCTCTGGCAGGTCTTCAGGGCTACATCCCGCCTGCTGTATGTATGTATGTTCTAGCTGGTCGTCCTGCTTTTGCTGGGCCATATGTGGAGGTCCATAGGAGTACATCCCTTATGAGCTTGTCCCTACTTCTCCAGCAGTGTTCTGCATGTCTGGTTCGTCTAACTTGGATAGTTTTTGTGACGGAAGAAGGTGACCGTATAGTTGTTGCTTTGTGGGGTGTTACTGCCAGGACTTATTCAATATTGCTCACACCATTCTTGTGTAATTGCCGTCTAGTTCTTCTCGAGCCATTTTGTTAGCGTCCAAGTGGTGCATCACCTCAAAGAACTACACAACCCTATACCCAACAACACTGATAAGTAAATAAAGTTGGCGACTGTAGTCAAGGGCAACCAGAAGGCTCCTTTTCAATCGCTTCTACACTGAGGTGTAGGGGAAGGCACTACTCCTTTCCCTGGATTGCTCCACTTTACCCTTGATGCATACCTTATATTGCTGAGTTAAGCAAGGAGGTATCAAGTACCATTTTTAAAGTCTTTGGCATGACGTGACCTGGGATTGAACCCAGGTCTCCTGGACCATTGGCAAACAACCCACTAGGCCAATGAACCGGTTTAGCAGAAATATACCACAAAACTATGAAACCCGAAAAAAAAAAAAACATAACGAAAACTCCCAGGTATAAGTTGCAACCTACATGAAAGTAACCTAGAACTATTCTCTGAAATAAATCCAAAAGAACTTAAACAATGACAAAAAAAATTTAAAAAGCTCCCTTTTCAATAGCTACAGAACTGAGGCTTAGGGGATGGTGCTACTCCATTCTCTGGATTTCTTCACTTAGCAATAAGGTAAGAATCAATGGTTGAGTGGTAAGCAAGGCAGTATCAAGTACCATCTTTTGAGCCTGGTATGATTCAACCTGGGATTGAACCCTGATCTCCTGGACCATTGGCAAATACTCATTAGGCCAATATATTTTTTTTTTTTTTTTTTTTTAACATTCACCTCTTCTACAATCAGAGAAAACACAAAAAGATACCAAAAGCAAGAATAAAAGATGTATAATTAGAGAAAGAAAATTCTATACCATCAAAAACCCCAAAACAAAATTCAGAATAAATAAAGATTTAAGCTACAACTAAAAAAAAATATGTAACAAATTTAAAGTATACATGGGATCAACAAGCCCTCAATACCAGGACACCCAACAAAAGACATTAAAAATGAGGAGGAGCAAGAGGTGGAAGAAGAAAGATTTCTTGCAGAGGTTGGTTCTAACACAAAACAGCAACCCTCTATATAAACAGAAACAAAACCTGAAAAAACA
>OY757947.1:9881308-9933808 GCA_963585895.1 Sepioteuthis lessoniana | reverse complement strand
TTCAAGATTTGAGTTCTTCCTTGGCCTTGTGCCAAACTAAGATTAGAGCCGAATAAATAAAGAATTTTTTTTTTCTTACCGTCACTTTCTTTGGGGATTCCTTCATAAGAATTGCTTGAAAATACATGAACCTCTAATAATTCTGGATCTCCTAGAAATTCAAAGTTCAAAATACCAACTTTGTCAAGTTCTGATACAGTAAGGCCACATTCTTCTTGAACTTCCCTGGAAAAAAAATTAATAAAATAAAAATTAAACAAAAAAATACAAAAAAAAAAAAAAGAAAAAAAAAGAAAAAAAAAGTAATTCATGATACATTGCACTAACCATTGAGCTTAATTTTTTTTTTTTTTGCACAGGGTCCTATTGGATACGATTTGACCCATAGATGGAACCCTAACAGATACTACCAATGATAGTTTACACAGTTATATCAAGTATTCCTATCTAACACTAATAATTTCAGTTATATAGTTTCAAGTAACAATTCATATTTGATATGAATCAATTGTTTGCACAGGTATCTTTCAGTTATTCCTCTTCAATACTAATAAATTTTCAAAGATCTATTTGACCCATAGATAGGACCCTAATAGATTATGATTACAATGAGTCATAGTGGACTTAGGAGTAATGGCAATGAAGGGGTACTTCATACTCCCAAAACTGGAGCCTAACTAGCAGATGCTGTTTAGTGTCATATCCTAACCATTATTTTAAATTTTGGAGGGGGAGGGTCTTCTCATCAAAGGATAGAGTCTGTGCATCCTAAACCCTGCTGTGAGTGCTTGGAGACATTTTAGTCATGAGAAGAAAAAGTCAGTTCTTTTTACCTTTTGGCACCTTCCATAATTGTTTCTTCTCCGACCTTCACCTTGCCGCCAAATCCATTCCAGTTTCCCTTGCCAAAACCTCGTTTCTTCATACCGAGCAGAACCCGTCCTGCTTCTCGAATCAGTACCAACGTCAAAATCTTCTTACTTTGAACTGGCATTCTTACTAGAAAAAAAAACAAAAAAAAAAATATGGATTCTGACACATGCATAAGAATACAGGATAAAAATCATATCCCCAATTTACTAACAGCCACCCAAATCCAGCATGATCCCAAAACCAAGTTGGCTAGCCAATTAATCTGTATGGATTACCTTACCTTGCTTATCCTGATGTCTACTAGATGGCAGCACCATCTGTTACCATGGAAACATTTCAGTATTAAAAAAAAAAAACCTAAATTGTGTTTTCCATTTCAGACAGTCTCCCCCCCACCAAGACGCTATAGGTCCATACAACCATACACATTTATTTCATATATAAAATTCACGGATAATACCAAGTTGGTAATATGAACTTTTTATGTATATATTATAATATATATTAATATAATATAATATATTATATTAATATAATATTAATATAATATATTAATATTAATATAATGTAATGTATTAATATAATATAATGTAATATATTAATATAATGTAATATATTAATATAATGTAATATATTAATATAATATAATATATTAATATAATATATTAATATAATATAATGTAATATATTAATATAATGTAATGTATTAATATAATGTAATATATTAATATAATGTAATATATTAATATAATGTAATATATTAATATAATATAACAATCTAATATAATAATATAACACGCACACTTCATAATCCATGGACAATACAAAGTTGGTTATATGAACTTTGAAATTTTTTTCTTTTTATGTAAGCCTCATTTTAGTACACAGAATCGTTTCAGCTTTCCAGTTCCATTCCAATAAAAACTTGCTATATTAGAAGAATTGTCATTGTTTTTTTCATTCTGTCCTCCTTACAACAGCAGATAATTTCTTGTCCCAACTATGTTTGCATTTAACTCTAAAAAACATCATTACAATCAGATTATCAGACATTTTTAACAAGGTTAGAGGACATAGTAAAACATCAAAATACTTAAGACCTGTACAGATTAAAAAAAAAAAAAAAAAAAAAAAAAAAAGACAAAACAAAAAAAAGACAAATGTAGAAGTAACAGTTTCCTTAGATGCCTCGGACAAGTGAAATTGGCACATGTCTAAAAAGAGTTTGGGTTTTATGGCATATTAACCTTTGTGTAATATTACGGACGGGTGCAGTCATTGAATTGCGGCGGTCTCAAGGTTGGAGAACGCGTGAGCACATCAGCTGTCATCAATCATTGGGTACATGGGTCTGACGATCAAAAATGTCATGAACCTCACTCGTACCGGCAGAGTGACCTGTTGAGTTCAAGCATGATTTTAATAAAGTCATGTACTACACTACTGTTTTCACTGGCGATCATCGAACCTTCAGGAACCTTCGAATTGATCCATCAAATCACTATATAAGGAAATCAAGTAACGAGATTTTGGCAGTTCAAGGCAGGTTTCCAAACTGGTTCAACAGAGGTCCACAACACGCTGACCCATGTCATACCCAGCCTGTCAGCAATCCGACTGATATAAAAGTATCAATAGGCCAACGATAACACCACTGTCATTGCCAAAAAGAGGAAGGTGAACCAGATGTTTGATAGCAACAACAAAAAAAAAAAAAGGCAGAGAAGGCAAGAAAGAACGCTATTGAACAAACTTTAACAGTCTGCTGTAGTCCCCAAGAATAAAAGCGACAATTATTTTCTTCATTGAAATTCAAGTTTTGAGTGTTTTTTTTCTGCGAATTCATTTTTTTAGATACGTTTTCAAAAAGTTCTATTTCAAGCAATTCAGTTTAGCATACGTATGCAATTCAGTTCTATTTGACCCAAAGATAGGACCCTATCAAGTGCTACCACTCCAGGGCCAGAGTGTACCTCTGAGCAATGGCAATGAAGAGGTATTCAATTTAGTCAAACAGTTCTCATTTGAACAATTCAGTTTAGTATAAGTATAGATCTTGTTTACACAGAGTTAAATATCAAAACAGTTCTATTTCAAGTAATTCAGTTCAGCATAAGTATACAGCTTAGTTCTATTTGATCCATAGATAGGACCCTATCAGATGCTACTGCTCCAGGCCATAGTGGACCTGGGAGTAATGCCAATCAAGGGGTACACAGCAATCCCCAAAGCTCCAGCATTGCTGGAACCTTACCATCAGATTGTTTAGTGTCATATCCAGGACACTCTTTTTTTTTGGGGGGGGGTCATACAGAGTCTGTAGAGGTGCAGTCTGTATTCTACAGTCCCAGCCGACTGGGCAATGCAAATATTTAAGTCTTAAGGTAATGAATATATACTGAATTAGAAAGACTAACAAAATTAAGGTATCTAAAAAGCACTTATCTAACCAAATTTCACAGTAAAGAATAAAATTGCAATTATTTCGGTAAAATTCTACACGTGCATCTGTTGAAGTTCAGCAGGGAAAAATTTTTCGAGTATTCTTTTTCTTTAGGGGTGGGGGATGATTTGAACTAATAAGACCCAGCGCAATTTCCTCCCACCCCCTGCAACAAAAAAAAAAATACTATAGTTAATAAGGTGGGTTCACCTTCACATTCTTTGTAGAATGAACACCGTGGTGCAATGGGAGGTGCCCATGGCGCAATGGTTATCGTCGCAGGAATTGGACACGGCGACACGAGTTCAAATCCTAGACTGATTGCATTTCACATAGCACTAATAAGTAAAGTAGGCGACCATAGTCGAGAGTGACCCGAAGGCTCCCTTTTCAATAGCTACTACACCAAGATGTAGGGGAGGGCGCTACTCCTTTCCCTGGATTGCTCCACTTTACCCTTGATCCGTACCTTATAGTGGGATTGGGTAAATATGATGAACACCTATTTTTGGAACAAATATTTAAAAAATAGGACACCACCCCACACACACTATCAAAAATAAAAAATTAAGTTAGGTGGAACAATTGAGCCTCAAAATAATCCATTTATCATAGACTTATACTACATCTTAAGTCCTATCAACTAATTGTAAATGTATCTTCGTTCCTGCTTAAAATTTTTGTGAAATCAGACAAGACTTTATCTATACCATCACATATGACAGATTTATAGAACCAGCTACGCACACGCCCACACTCAACATTTTATTACATTAAAAAGGTGGATATTTTTATTAGTAGGTTAAATAAGCAGTGTATATGTGAAAATATATTGAATAAAAAGACTAACATAACTAATACATATAAAAAGCGCTTGTTTAACTAAATTTGACAGTAAGAAATAAAATTGTGATCTCGGTAAAATTCTACACGTGCATCTGTTGAAGTTGGCCGGGGAAAAAATTCCTGGAATTGTGTGTGTATGTATGCGTGTATGTGTGTATATGTATGTATTTGTGCATGTATGTATGTATATGTATGTATTTGTGTATGTATATATGTGTATGTATGTGTGTGTAACTAATTAGACCCTCACAAACGCAATTTTTTTTTTCTTCGAAAAAACTATTTTTTTTTCGTTTTATAAAGAAATGCTCATTTTCCCATCTTTATTCAAATGTTAACTTAATAACCATTTTTGAAAAATATTTTTGAAATAGAACCCCCCCCCCACCTCCGCCAGAAGTTATAAGAAAAAATTAATTCAACCGGTCTAATTGTTTGTCTTTTCCAGCGCTAACTGTCCGGAAATGAGTGATCAGTCTACAGTGAATTAGAAAGTGAAAGCTTATATACCGGGGTGGGGGGCAACTTTAAAAACAAAACATTCATACGAATAAACTAAAAAATTTTTTTAATGTAAAAGAATTTAATTCTTCGTAGAATTCTCTTTTATAAAAAAAAAAATTAAAAAATCATTTACTGGCACCATTAAAGCAGTCAAATTAACAAAATTTGTGAGAAAGCATATAACAAAATTTAAAGACATGTCTTCAGGAGTTTAAGGAAAAATCTTAAAGCTAATTTTTTTTTTTTATTGCTTTAAAAACAGAAAAAAGTTTAAAATCCAATAAATTTGCCGATTTGAGAGGAAGGAAAAAAACTCAAACAGGTGCGCGTTTTGGACATCACTAAAACAAGCGTTACATAAAAATTTAAAGGTGAAATTTTCAAAGGGGATTTCTTTGTCTCTTCACCGAAAGATTTAAACTTTCAAAATTCAAATTGGGGCGGAAAAAATCCCAATAATAATTCACCGAATAAACCAACAACTTATACTAAGGTAACTCTTAAACACTCGATGCTTCAACCGAAGCTTCTACTAAACTTTTATATACAATCAATCACGTGTTCACTCGCCGGCTTATTTTTTAACTTTTAGGAGCCTCCCACACCTAAAGACATCTTACCCTGGCTTGAAAAAATGTAAAGAAATATTTAACCACTTTTAACCGGCTGTTAAAGAACCGACAACAACATTCTATAGACAATTCAAAATATATTTAAACAGATAACATGTAAAAATTGCAGCATTTTATTGGCAATAGCAATATAGAAGTGGGGTAGTTATTGGCCCAAACTCCGACCTCCCAGGTACAGTGTAGCTCCTGTGCAATGATGGTAACTTTCCTTATTGAACTATTCCATACAAGCAATTTTTTTATTACTTAGGACTCAAACATTTAAAATCCTAAATTAAATAGAAATGTAATACTTCCAGTCACCGTCCAGATTAAAGTTTTAGTTATTCGATTCGTTTTAAAATGTCACCCAACTATTAAAATGCCGAGTTATGGCAAATGACATAATTAGGGGAGGAGGGACGATGTTCAGTAAAGAAAAAGATAGGAACTTACTTCTGTCTGAATGGAATGACTAGTTATACAAGATTTGGTGATTATATAGAAGAAATAAATCAAAGCAAATGACTAAAACTTATTACTACCGGCTGTACATTTAACAAAAAAAAAAAAAAAAAAAAAAAAAAAAAAAAAAAAAAAAAAAAACACGCAAATTTTCTTTATTGGATTATTCTCAACAAGCAGCCCATTTTTTTAATTACTTAAAACTAAGACATTTAAATGAAGACAATAATTGTCACTTTTAATAAAAAGAAATTTCAAATAAAATAGTAGTAAAAAGTCTCATCTGGAGGGTGAATATAAATATATTTATGTTTACCGTAGAAATAACGGATTTTCCCTTATCAAACTATCCTATACAAGTACTTGATTTTTTTTAATAGTTACTTAAAACTAAGAGTATTGAAATAAAAATTTAAAAAATTAAGAGAATGTACGATTCCAGCTGGTGTTCTTTAAACTTGATATTTTCCTCGTATCAGCTGATGACTAGAGAAGAAATATGCCGAATTTAGTTGTCAGTTCAAATTGAAAATAAATTTGAACTTAGAAATAAATAGCAATAAAAGAATCTGTCGTTTTTTCTTTTTATTTCTATTTTAGAAAAAAAAGACATTCCAACTTGAGAGGAACAATTTTTAATCTATCCCAAAGATTACCGCTCATCCCTGAGCGGACAAAATTTTAAACGCGTACTTGGACAAGTAGGAGGAATTCAGTTTGCCGGCCCATTATATACGACCTTGATAACATATGGTGCAAGAGGCTGGCTTTTAAACAATTCTAGTAATAACTGAAAAAAAAAAAAAAAAAATTAGCCATTTTTTCCACTTTTTAAACTAAAAACCCTACGTCTTTCTCTCTTTTTTAGCCGTATTTAAAAAAAAAAAAAGAAAGGAGAAAATTTTTTTAAAAACACAGACCTTTTTATCCAGGAGAGCAACGCACTAAGTTAAAACGAAGAAAGGTTGATGAAATGAAAAAAAAATAGCAATGTGTAATTTTTTTCTTTTTGGTCCAAAAAAATTGAATTTAAAAATATGTTATTCCTTAAAAACGTGCGCTTTTTACCTTGCCGCGATTCCTAGACTTTTATACTTTCCTAACACAGAAGAGCGGTACCAACCGGAAATTGATTTAGCTGGCAAATTTCCACCCACGTGGTTTTAAGAAAAAAGCCGGGCGTTTTCGTGTGCTGTGATGGCGAGCAAGCTAGACCGGCAGTCTATTGCAAGTGAGTTCGATTCTCACTGAGCGCCCCATACTTTCGGCCTTGTCCCCCAACGAAAGTTTAGTAAATAACTGTTCTGTGGACGTCATGCATGGGGTAATGGTTTCAAACTATGCCGGCAGTCCATTGCTAGTGAGTTTGATTCTCACAGGATGCCCCGTACTTCCGGCCTTGTGCCACAGCTACTCTAAGAAAATAACTTTACACTCGAATTCGATCTTAAGTTTTACACTGTTATGGTTAATGAGCAGGGCTAGACAATTATCGGTGAATCCATTCCTCACTGGGCGCCTTATATTCATGGCCTTGTGCTAATTCTTAGTAAGTTGGGTCACTGCGTAATGGAATAATCGTTAGCAAGCCCGATTTGCAGACAATAATTTGTGAGTTCGATCCTCACAAGTTACGATTATCTTTTTTCCTTGTGCCTTGAATGAGTTAATATTAGTTCATAAGATTGCTTCATTCATTGATTTTAACGACTCGGGTTATTTTATGCCTAGAAGTTAGGGAATTGCGTTCATTGTACGTTAATATTTACATTTTTTATGTGTAGTTTCTTAAGAGTTTTTTGGGGGGGTTGTGGGGTGCACAGTCCTATTTAGTCCTATTTACACTAAAAATATTCCAACAGATCTATTTGTGGGGTGCACAATATATTCCAACAGATCTATTTGTGGGGTGCACAGTCCTATTTAGTCCTATTTACACTAAAAATATTCCAACAGATCTATTTAACCCAAAGATGCGACCCTAACAGGTACAACTACTCCGGGTCAGAGTGGAACTTGAAGTAATGTTGATGAATGGTTTGGTTTGGTTTGGTTGGGTTGGATTTTATGGCATATCAATCATTGTAGGTTATTTAATGCCAAATCCTTTTTATACATATATATCAAATATATGGGATTTGGTTTGATTGGGTTTTATGACATATCAACCGTTGGAGGTTATTTAATGCCAATTCTTTTTATACATATATATTAAATATATATGATTTGGTTTGGTTGGGTTTATGGCATATCAACCATTGTAGGTTATTTAATGCCAAATCCTCTTTATATATATATATATTAAATATATATGATTTGATTTGGTTGGGTTTTTAGGCATATCAACCATTGTAGGTTATTTAATGTCAAATCCTCTTTATACATATATATTAAAGTAGGTATCATACAATAACTGATGTTTATACAACAGCATTGCTTCTCACAAAGCCTTCATCAGATGATGACTCTGGGTTCAAGCATGGTTTCGGGGCCGAAGCATCATATATATATATATGATTTGATTTGGTTGGGTTTTATGACATATCAACCGTTGTATGTTATTTAATGCCAAATCCTCTTTATACATATATATTGAATATATATGATTTGGTTTGGTTGGGTTTTATGACATATCAACCGTTGTATGTTATTTAATGCCAAATCCTCTTTATACATATATATTGAATATATATGATTTGGTTTGGTTGGGTTTTATGACATATCAACCGTTGTATGTTATTTAATGCCAAATCCTCTTTATACATATATATTGAATATATATGATTTGGTTTGGTTGGGTTTTATGACATATCAACCGTTGTATGTTATTTAATGCCAAATCCTCTTTATACATATATATTAAATATATATGATTTGATTTGGTTGGGTTTTATGGCATATCAACCGTTGTATGTTATTTAATGCCAAATCATCTTTATACATATATTAAATATATATGATTTGGTTTGGTTGGGTTTTATGACATATCAACCGTTGTATGTTATTTAATGCCGAGTCATCTTTATACATATATTAAATATATGATTTGTAAACACATTTTTGTAGATAACATTTTGAAATAAGCCTGAGTTGATTTTTTTTCTGCACACAATTAAATGATTTTAAGTGTTGGTATTTAACATCATCATCATGTCGTGCTGGTAACACGGATATCCCTGACCCTCTCTCGCCACTTTTCCCTATCGTTCATCGCCTCTGGCAGGTCTTCAGGGCTACATCCCGTATCCTCATATAGCTGCTAAATGTATGTTCGTGCTGGTCGTCCTGCTTTTGCTCGGCCATGTGTGGGGGTCCATAGGAGTACATCACTTGTGAGCTCGTCCTTGCTTCTCCAGCAGTGTCCTGCATGTCTGGTTCGTCTAACTTGAATAGTTTTCGTGATAGGGGGCAGGTGGCCGTACAGTTGGTGTCTTGTGGGGTGTTGCCGCCAGGACTTATTCAAGATTGCTCGCAGCATAGTTTGTAGGTAATTTCATTTTTAAATGCGTTAATTCGTTTGTACACACTAATTAATTTGAAGTAATTTGTTTTTATTGCTATTGTTTCTATATAGTTAAATGGTTTCAATTATTGCTATCTAACACCAATAATTCTATTCAATATTAATCATTTGTTTGCATACAGTGAAGTTGTTACAAGTATTGCTATTTAACACTAATTATTCTATTATAGGCATGGACAGCCATCAATAGGCTATCGATCATATGGAAATCAGATCTAACCGATAAAATGAAACGCAGTTTCTTCCAAGCAGCTGTCGTATCGATACTGCTGTATGGATGCACTACATGGACGCTAACAAAACGGCGGGAGAAGAAGCTAGACGGCAATTACACAAGAATGCTGCGAGCAATATTGAACAAGTCCTGGTGGCAACACCCCACATGACACCAACTATACGGCCACCTGCCTCCTATCACGAAAACTGTCCAAGTTAGACGAACCAGACATGCAGGACTCTGCTTGAGAAGTAAGGACGAGTTCATAAGTGATGTACTCCTATGGACCCCCACATATGGCCGGGCAAAAGCAGGACGACCAGCACGAACATTCATTCAGCAGCTATGTGAGGATACGGAATGTAGCCCTGAAGACCTACCTAGGGCGATGAACGATAGGAAGAAGTGGCGAGAGAGGGTCAGGGATATCCTTACAAGTGGCACGACATGATGATGATGATGATGATGATTCTATTCAATACGATTCATGCATTTGCACACAGTTGAATGGTTCCAAGTATTGCAATGTTTTACCGATATTTCAATTTAGGCATACAGTTAAAAAGTTTCAAGTATTGCTATGTATCACTAACAATTCGATTAAACATTATTTGTTTACACACAATTAAATGATCAAATAGTTCTATTTCTTACAATTTATTTCAGCGTAAGTAAAAAAAGTTAAATGGTTGCAAGTATTGCTATGTATCACTAACAATTCAATTAAACGTCATTCGCTTAAACAGAGTTAAATGATGAAACAGTTCTATTTCAAACAGTTCAATTTAATGTAAGTCATTTGTTTGAACTCAGTTTAAATGTCACACAGTTCTGTTTGACCCGTAGATAGAACCCTATCAGATGCTACCACTCCGGGTCAGAGTGGACCTGGGAGTGATGGCAATGAAAGACTACTTACAATCAGACGCATGTTAATGTTGTAATCAAGACATCCCCTTGGGTGGGGTCTTACTCGTCTCCAGGGGATACAAACATACTCTAAGCCTAACTAACAATAAAAAAAAGAACCTCGTCGTAGCATATTGTTATCAGGTTAGGTTAGCCGAACATTATAAGTGAGTACGATTCTCACCGGGTGCCCTATTCTCCTAGTTTTTAGCGACAGCTAAGCAAATCTTAGTGAAGTTCACGGTGGCATAATGTTGTTAACACGAACGAGACTAATCGAGCATGACAAATGAGTTCGATTCTCACTGAGTGACCTGTTTATCTTTATATTGTGCCACGTCTTAGCTTAGCCAGGGAAATAAGAAGCAACTCACGGTAGTATAATGGTTAACAAGCTCGGCTCCTCCAACACGACCAATGAGTTCGATACTCACTGTGTGACCTGTATTGTCTTGTGCTACAAATAAGCTTTGTAAAAAGAGACGCCTTGCAGTGGCGTAATGGTTAACAAACATGCTAGGCTCGTTCTGCACGACTAATGAGTTCGATTCTCACCGAGTGACCTGCATTGTCTTCTGCAACAAATAAGCTTTATAAAAAAGAGACGCCTTGCAGTGGTGTAATGGTTAACAAACATGCTAGGCTCGTTCTGCACGACTAATGAGTTCGATTCTCACAGAGTGACCTGTGTTGTCTTTTGCTCCTGCTATGCTTAGCTTGATAGTTAAGAGGCGCCTCGCGGTAGTGTAATGGTTAACAAGCTAGGCTTGTCAACCAGGACTAATGAGTTCGATTCTCACCGAGTGACCTGTATTTCGTACGTAGTGCTACATCTTAGCTTAGCCTGATAAGTCAGAAGAACCTCACGGTAGCGTAATGGTTAACAAGCTGGGCTTGTCCAGCACGACTAATGAGTTCGATACCCACCGAATGAGCTGTATTTTTTCGAGCTACAACTAAGCTTAGTTTAGTAATTAATAGGCGCCTCAGAGTAGTGTAATGGTTAACAAGCTAGGCTTGTCCAGCACGACTAATGAGTTCGATTCTCACAGAGTGACCAGTATTGTCTTGTGCTCCAGCTATGCTTAGCTTGATAATTAAGAGGCGCCTCGCAGTAGTGTAATGGTTAGCAAGCTAAGCTAATCGAGCATGATTAATGAGTTCGATTCTCACCGAGTGACCTGTATTTCTTATATTGTCCTATATCAAAGCTTAGCCTGGTAAATAAGAAGCTCTTCGAGGTAGCGTAATGGTTAATAAGCTAGGCTCGTCCAGTACGACTAATGAGTTTGATTCTTACCGAGTGACCTGTATTGTCTTCTGCTACAAATAAGCTTTGGAGGTGCCCGTGGTGTAATAGTTATCGTCGTAGGAAATCAACACGGCGACTTGAGTTCAAATCCTGGACGAGACTGATTGCATTTCACATAGCACTAATACCCTTGGGAAAGGTATGAATCCAATTATTCTCCCTCTAGCTATGGGTAAATAGTAGGACAGACTAGGTTCTTCAGCCTTGGTGAGGCAACTAGTCTAGGAGAAGGAAAACTCTGAATTCAAACCGGTTAAACTCCGCTTAAAAATTGACCGTGGGTCATATCCTACCCGAGCGGAGGGGTTGGTAAATAGGACAAATAAGCTTTGTAAAAAAAGAAACGCCTTGCAGTGGCGTAATGGTTAACAAGCTAGGCTCATCTAGCTCGGCTAACGAGTTCGATTCTCACTCAGTGACCTGTATTGTCTTGTGCTACAGTTAAGCTTAGCTTGATAATTAAGAGGCGCCTCGCGTTAGCGTAATGGTTAACAAGCTAGTCTATTCGAGCATGACTAATGGGTTCGATTCTCATTAAGTGACCTGTATTTATTATATTGTGCTAAATTTAAGCTTAACTTTGTAAATAAGAAGCACCTCGTGGTGGAGTAATGGTTAACAAGCTAGGCTTGTCCAGCACGACTAATGAGTTCGATTCTCACCGAGTGACCTGTATTGTCTTGTGCTATAGTTAAGCTTAACTGGAAAATTAAGAGGCGCCTCGTGGTAGGGTTATGGTTAACAAGCTAGGCTAGTCGAGCACGACTAATGAGTTCGATTCTCATTAAGTGACCTGTATTTCTTATATTGAGCTATATCTAAGCTTAGCCTGGTAAATAAGAAGCACTTAGCGGTAGCATAATGGTTACCAAGCAAGGTTCGTCCGGCACGACTAATGAGTTTGATTCTCACTGAGTGACCAGTATTTCTTATCTTTTGCTCCAACTAAGCTAAGCTTGGTGGTAAATAACATGTTTGTCTTTTGAGGCTTCCATCATTTTCAGCTTTAATCGTTTAACTGGTGTCGCTGTAATATCAAATCATTTATCTAATTAATTAGTTTAATTGACCAATAAATTTTAGCTTATGTCGTAGTTTAACTTCTCGTTTACAAAATAAACTTGAAAAGAATGTAATGTCTCTTTAATTAAGAATCAAGTCGCAGCAGCGGTAAATTCGATCTTGCGCGAGGTGCCAATCAAACAACCTCTTACATCATCATCATCATCCAGGCCGACATCGCAAGCTCCTCTCTCTCTCTCTCTCTCTCTCTCTATCGACTATCACTCTTGATAAGTCCTTTAGACGTCATCTAGTGTTTGCACAGACTTGATGAATGCTTATATTTACGTAACCCCTCCACCATAGGCTGGATGAGATACTAGGTCAATTCTTAAAATAAACCTGGTTCGATTTCAGAATTTTCCTTCTCAACGACTGGTTGCCTAACCAAAACTAAAAAAAAAAAAAAAAAAAAAAAACAGTCTGCCCAACTATTTACCCTTGGGAGGCCTCGTGGGCTAAGGGTTAACCTGCTGGCCTGTAAAATCGCAAAATGCGAGTTCGAACTCCAGTCGCGCTATTACGTTCATTTTCGGACTTTTATATAGTGCTACACCTTAGCTTGGCCTGGTAAATCAGAAGCACCTCGCGGTAGCGTTATGATTAACAAGCTGGGCTTGTTCAGCACGACTAATGAGTTCGATACTCACCGAGTGACCAGTATTGTCTTGTGCTCCAGCTAAGCTTAGCTTGATAATTGACAGGCGCCTCGTAGTTGTGTAATGGTTAACAAGCTAGGCTTGTCAAGCAGGACTAATGAGTTCGATTCTCACCGAATGTCCTGTATTTCTTATATAGCGCTATATCTTACCTTGACCTGATAAATCAGAAGCAATTCGTGGTAGGGTTATGGTTAACAAGTTGGGCTTTTCCAGCATGACTAATGAGTTCGATCCTCACCGAGTGAGCTGTATTGTCTGGTGCTACAAATAAGCTTTGTAAAAAAAAGACGCATTGCAGTGGCGTAATGGTTAACAAGCTACGTTCGTCCAGCACGACTAATGAGTGATTCTCACAGAGTGACCAGTATTGTCTTGTGCTCCAGCTAAGTTTAGCTTGATAATTAAGAGGCGTCTCGCGGTAGTGTAATGGTTAACAAGCTAGGCTTGTCAACCAGGACCAATGAGTTCGAATCTCACCGAGTGACACGTATTTCTTTTATAGTGCTACATCTTAGCTTGGCCTGGTAAATTACAAGCACCTCGCGGTAGCGTTATGGTTAACAAGCCGGGCTTTCCGGCACGACTAATGAGTTCGATCCTCACAGAGTGAGCTGTACTGTCTTGTGCTACAACTAAGCTTTGTAAAAAAGAAACACCTTGCAGTAGCGTAATGGTTAACAAGCTAGGCTCGTCCTGCACGACTAATGAGTTCGATTTTCACAGAGTAACCTGTATTGTCTTGTACTCCAGATAGCGCGAAAATTAAGAGGCGCCTCGCAGTAGCGTCATGGTTAGCTCTATATAAGTAAAAAGTAAAGTTGGTGACTTTAGCCAAGCCTGACCCGAAGGCTCCTTTTTCAATGGCTACTACACCGAGGGGAGAACTCAACTCCATTCCCTTGATTGCTCCACTTTACCCTTGATCCTTACCTTATAATACTGAGTGTTAAGCAAAGCAGAATCAAGTATCATTTTTTTGAGTCTTTGGTATGGATCGACCTGGGATTGAACCCCGGTCTCTTGGACCATTGGCGAACACTCAACTCATTAGACCAATACCCTTGGGAAAAGAAAAGAAATCTCTTATCCTCTCAAGGGCACGTTAAGTAGTGTAATGATTAGTAGGCAAGACTAGCAAACCTTCACAAATGAATTCGAGTCTCATTGAGTGCTCCATTCATACGGCCTTGTGCCACATATAAAAAAGCTTAGTAAATTACTATGGGAGCCTTGAGTGGTGTAATGGTTCATGGGTTTACTAGTATCACGCCTGTTCTTCTACAACGATGGTTTTAGCATTAAATGATCCACAAAGGTTTATATGCCATTAAATAAAGAAACAAAACCAAAACCAATCAATCTTAGTCATCGTGGTAAACGAATTCGAACTCTAATCGTTCACTTTCAGACTCATACCCTTCAAAGAGGCATGAACCTTCTTATTCTCCTCTTTGTGGATTAAATAATACCACCGCTAGGTTAGTTTGGGCATGAAATAACGCACGAAGGTTGATACGCCATTATAGCAATTAGAACTATCTGCCCGGAGAAAATAGTAAAACATTACGTCACCACAATATTCCACAGCCCAGCCAATCAAAATATTTAGAATCAAAATACTGCTTATTCGCGTTCCACGTGCAAAATTTTAAATATCTAAAACAAAAAAGAACAAAACTTTTCAGTTTGACGTCACAAGGTAAAGATACATTTTCTTTCTCCTCGTTTGGCTTAATTTCACACCAGCACTTACACATTCCTAATTTATTTTTCACTTTAAAATACACACAGACATTTTTCTCTTGATTGGCTGGGACTTTTCTTTTGTGAGAAGATTTTTTTGTCGTTTACATACATTATAAACATTTCCTTCATTCTTGTGTACTTTTTGTGTTACAATACATAAAACATCATTTTGTTTAAATATCGGGGTCTTTGTTGCATTCATTTTCATTTATTCTGTAACCATATTTTATCATGCACACTTCGTATACATGTAAAAAAAGATAAACGAAACCATTAAACAAAAACACCAAACCAAACCAACATTTTCCCATAGCTAGGGGAAGGACACGGATTTATGCTTTTCCTTAGGGTATTAGCACAAAGTGAAATGCAAACAGCCCGTGCAGGATTTGAACTCGGGTCAGCGAGTCCATTTTTCACAGCGCGCCAAGAGGTGATGAATTTACGTTTTTGCTGGTTAGTGTATCCATGAGTAAGAGTTCATACTAAACTAGCAGTGCCCGGCATATGTTACTCGACATCTTTAAATGGATTGCGAGATTGGAAGCAAGTGGTCGCACAGGTGCTATTTTATTGGGTACTACTTCCAGGACACAACATCCTTATGTAGTTTCTATCAAGCCTTTTCTTTAGGTGTTTCATAAAACTTAAAATGGTGCAACCATACAGTAGTACTGACACGGATATATCTTAGAAGAATTCTCGTTTCATTTCAATATGGTCGATAAGCTGTAGTAAGGAGCCTACTTTTGATCAATGCGCATACTGACATCGCTTTTAATATATATATATATATATACTAATCTAATATCTACCAGCATTCACGGTACCAGAAAAAAATAAAAAAAACACCGCCAGTAAGAGATAAAAGCATCTCGAATCACCGCCCGGGGGAAAAGAAAAAATTATTGGTCAAAAAGAAAGAAAAGGCCAACCTCGTCCGCCCCTTGAAAAAAATCAAGGGATACGCAGTCAGTGGTCAAAAGAAAACTAAAAACCTTCCGCGAATCCTGCAATGCTACAATCATAAAAGTGCTCAACACAAGTGGAGCCAATTATAAAATTAACTTAAATCGCGATTTAAGTTAATTTTATATATATATATATATATATATATCAGTAATATCCAATCAGCGTCTGAAGACAATGAGTGTGGATTATTCGCGTATAGAATATATGAGGAATTTCGTATTAATCTATGGGAGTGCTCGATGTATGCCTATTTTAAAGATTTATATAGGTTTTACTTTCTTTTCTTTTTTTTCGTACTCGTATAGACTGTAATCCATATTTGCTGTTTTTCCACCTCAAGTTAAACATTGCCCAGTCGGTTGGGGCTGTAGAATACACCAACTGCTTCTCTGCAGAGGGATAAGACACCCTGCCCGCCAAAGACTGTCCTGGACACTAAACAATCTAATGGTGAGGCTCCTGTGATGCTGGAGCTTCGGGGAATGCGGAGCACCCCCTTCATTGCCATTGCTCCCAGATCCACTCTGGCCCGGAATGGTAGCACCTGATAGAGCCCTATTTATGGGTTAAATAGAACTAAACTGCATATTTATGCTAAACTGAATTGTTTGAATGAGAACTGTTTTACAAAACTGAATAGCTTGAAATAGAAATATTTTTTACAACTGCGTGCTTATGCTAAACTGAACTGTTTGAAATGGAAATTTTTTGACATTAAAAGTGTACTTACACTAAACTGAATTGTTTGATATAGAACTATTTTGATATTTAACTGTGTGTAAACAAAGTCTGTACTTATATTAAATTGAATTAACTGAATTAGAACTGTTTGAATAATCTGAATAGCTTGAGATAGAAATGTTTTTGACAATTAAACTGTGTAATCATGCTAAACTGAATTGTTCGAAATAGAACTGACTATTTGCATAAAAGTGGATTTGGCGTTAAATAACCAAGAAAGGTTGATATGCCATAAAACCCAAACAACAAAACCAACCATCAAATCAAATGCGTGGAGTCATCTGATGAAACGGAGAGTATAATGATATTCTCAGGCGAAATAAATTTATTATGACAATTTTACCAGGTTTGAGTTTCCTTCCAATTGCGCTATATATATATTTGTGTGTGTGTGTGTGTGTGTGTGTGCAAATATGATAAAAAATGAGGCATTCAGAGGATGATTTTAATTGTAGTTGAATTATTTGCCAGCGTTAAATGTTTCGGTTTTTATATTAAAACCATCATCAGGGCAGTTGATATAGGATGTCTCCTCTTAGTTATAATTTATAATTTATTCTATTTTTAAGACGAAACGAAATGAAAAATTTTATAAGCCTTTAACATTCGTTTTCCATGAGGGTCGTTATGTTTTAAAACTATATGATGTGATAAGTGTTCGAAATATGTTTTTAAAGTTTGACGGACTTCCTTTATCATATTTACCAACCCCTCCGCTCGGGCAGGATATGACACAAGGTCTATTTTTAAGCGGGGTTTAACAGGTTTGAATTTATGTTAGACATAAATAGAGAGGTAAAAGAGTTGAGAGTTAGTTTCTACGTTTAATGGCATATCAACCTTCGTGGGTTATTTAATGCCAAAGTCATCATTCGAGAAGAACAGTTGTGGTATTATTTAACCCATAGCTGGGAGGATAAGGAGGTTCATACCTTTCCCAAGGGTATTTGTCCGAAAGTGAACGTAATAGCGTGACTGGAGTTCGAACACGCTTACTACGATTACGCAGTCCAGCGCTTTAACCATTACATCTCTAAGAACCCCCCCCCAAGTTCGAATATATATATATATATATATATATTCGAAGGAATTTGTATTTTTTTATAAATATTTATTTTTTATTACATGTGTGTATATTTCCAGCTTGTTACTTTCGTCAGGTATGCATTCTGTCTGACGATGCGTAAAGCTTGTAACCCAGTGTCACAGACACTACCATGTAATATATATATATATATATATATATATATATATATATATATATATATATATATATATATATAAGGTCTATCATTGATATTGAGCATTATTTAATAATTCTGCAATATTTGGTCCCTCATAACTCAGCAAGTGAGCTAGTGAGAACCATAAACCTCTACAATATATATATATATATATATATATACATTGAAAATGACTGGCAAGGATTTAGTGTTCAGCTTTTTATTTGAATGGGGGGGGCGAATGTGTGTTCGCATCTGATGTGGTAGTCAGTTTGTTGGATTGAAAAATAAATAAATCAATCAATAAAATGAAATAAAATAAACAAATGAAAAAAATAACAATTTCCCAGGAGGCCTTTGTCAGAAAGTATGATCCGCGCATGCCTGAAAAAGAAACTCTCAGTCCTCTTTCTCTTTCCACTTTCCTACTGGACAGACAGCTTTTCCTGGTACGGAAAGAAAGTTCCCTACCACAAAATATTTGTCGACCTGTACAATAAAGGTTAAGTTTTAATGTATTCCTGTCTTTGCTTCTTTTCTATTTTAAGTTCATTTACAGCTCCGTCCAACCATAAGAGAACAAGCTACTGGGGTATTAAGAGAAAACAAGGAGTCTACAGGATTTACACTCATATATTTTAAAATGGGCGTTATGCCACTTGTTCCCGAGACAAAGATGGGGGTCGTCAGTATACTAATCAGTTTCGTGAACCTATTGGCCAGGAGAATCACGTGATTAGTGCCCAAAACTACGTCCGCCACTTCAATTTCGTCCCGCGTTTTTGGAGCCTACTTGTAGTGGGTACATGTAGCGAGTGAGAGTGAGTTCTCGTCCGTATTTTACGGGTATTACTTCACGATTAGTTCCACCACAAATACAACAAAAAAAAAATTAAGTGCGTGAAACAAATGGAATATGATAACAACGAACATTAAGAAACAAACAATTTAATATTCATAACAAATCAGGAATAAAAATAAACGTGAAACATAATGTGCGAGCGGCCTTTTGTAGAAAAACAGTTATGGCCAGTTAAATGAAAATAAGATTGTTCACACGTGTGTGTGTGTTTAAATGTTAATAAAGTTTATCAAATAAATGCTTCCATGGTTGGCCGAAGAAAGTTGGATAAAAATAATTGTCTTTACTTACAGATGTGGATATGTGTGTGTTTATATATAAATGATGGACCATAAGTATGTGTCTTTGCTTTCATTAAGTCCGCGCTGTGTTTTTTCTTAAGATTTTGGCGACAACGTGTGGCATTGATAAAAGAAAGTTGCAAGCCTTTTCCTGTTGCCCGTTTCATGACCTCTAGTGAAAATTCTTTTGGTGTAGTAGACTGAATGACTTTTTGGCCGTGGAAGAAATGAATTAAATGATCGACAACTGATCTGGTGAATGCTTACTGAGGAAGAATTTCTCTTTGTCACCAAGAAGCCCCTCTTTTCAGACATACGCCGATTTCGCTTCCTGTCAGAGACCTCCTGGTAAACGGCAACTTTTAAAAATTTATTCTATTTTGTTTCTTTTTAATCCCCACAAGTCCGAGTATGGGTACTTATGACCATCTTCGGTCATTTTCGAGGACGTAGGTGCTCCAGTGTTGTGAAGAGCTGGATTGATTATGTTAAAGGGATTTTTTGGTAGGTGTGACGTCATGTAAGAACGCATAGGGCATTGGTGCTGGTTTAAAGCACGGTTGGTTGGTTTGTTGATTGGTTGTGCTTTATGGCATAGCAACCTTTGCAGATTATTTAATACCAAATCCTGCTTATACATATATATATACATATATGATTTGTAAACGAAATAGTTTGTAGGGAACATTGTTTTTAAACGAGCTTGATCTCATTTGTTTGCACACAGTTAAATGGTTTAAAGTATTGCTATCTAACGCAAATAATTCTATTTAACATTAATCATTTGTTTGCACAGAGTCAAATGGTTTCAAGTATTGCTATTTAACACAAATAATTCCCTAAATAATAACATCCACAATTAATTAATAATAAAACTAACAATTTAAGTATTACTATTTAACATTATCCAGTAAGTTGACCGTTCGTAGTCGAGGGCGACCTGAAGATTCCTTTTTCAATAGCTACTACTCCAGGGAATAGGGGAGGTTGCTACCCCTCGCCCTGGATTGCTCCACTTACCCTTGTTCCGAATATACGAATGTAAAGTTGATGACCTTAGTCGAGGGTGACCCGAAGGCTCCCTTTTCAATAGCTACTACACCGAGGTATAGGAGAGGTCGCTACCCCTAGCCCTGGATGGCTCCACTTACCCTTGATCCAAATATACGAATGTAAAGTAAAGTTGGTGACCTTAGATGAGAGTGGCCCGAAGGCTTCATTTTCAATAGCTTCTATGGGGGAGGTCGCTATCCCTAGCCCTGGATTGCTCCACTTACCCTTGATCCAAATATACGAATGTGAAGTTGGTTCCCTTAGTCGAGGGGACCCGAAGACTCCCTTTTCAATAGCTACTACACTGAAGTATAGGGGAGGTCGCTACCCCTAGCCCTGGATTGCTCCACTTTACCCTTGATCCATATTTTATAACGCTGAATGTTAAGCAAGAAGGCATCAAGTACCATTTTTTGAGTTTTTGGCATGATTCGACCTGGGATTAAAACCTGGTCTCCCGAATAATTCAAGTATTGTTATCTATCACTAATAATTCAGCATTACTCATTTGTTTGCTCACAGTTAAATGGTTTCAAGTATTTCTATGTAATACTAACAATTCAATTCAACATCCGTCATTTGTTTGCATAGAGTTAAATGGGTTCAAGTGTAAAACCCCTAACAGTTCTATTCGACCCTAACATATAGGACCCTAACATATACAACAACTTGGTGTCAGAGTGTACCTGGGAGTAATCCCAATGAAAGAGTACATCACATTACCCCAAGCTCTAGGACTGGAACCTCACCATCAGAGGCAGTTTAGTATCATATCCAGGACACTTGTTGGGGGTTCTGAGGCCCCCAGGAAGAGTTAATATCATATAACTAGTGGGGGAAACTCTTAAAAAAACTTCACAGAAAATGTTACAATAAATGTAGAATGTAGTCAATTGTCTAAGCATTAAATAACCCTTGACGATTTGACATGACGTTAAACTCAATCAATCCAACCAAAAATTACAAATTGATCATTGGCCATAACTCGATACTATTCCGTGGTGTAATGGTTATCGTCGCAGGAAATGGACATAGCGGCACGAGTTCAAATCCTGGACGAGACTGATTGCATTTCACATAGCACTAATACCCTTGGGAAAGGTATGAATCCAATTATTCTCCTTCCAGCTATGGGTAAATAGTAGGGCAGACTGGTTTCTTCAGCCCTGGTTAGGCAACTAGTCTAGGAGAAGGAAAACTCTGAATTCAAACCTGTTAAACTCCGCTTAAAAATTGACCTTGTATCATATCCTGCCCGGGTGGATGGGTTGGTAAATATGGATACTATTCTAACTTGTATTATTCCATCATTTTAGCCCAGTCAGCCGAGGTTGTAGAATGTACCGATTACATCTCTACAGAGGAGTAAGACTTCTCCCCACAACGAATATCCTTGATATAACACTAAACAATCTGAGAGTGAGGTTCCGGGAATGCCGGTGCTTTATGGAATGCAGAGTAGCCTTCATTGCCATCACTTCCACGTCCACTCAGGCGCGGAGTGGTAGCACTTGAAAGGGTCCTATTTATGGGTCAAATAGAACTGTATGACATTTAAACTGAGTGTAAAGAAACGACTTATGCTAAATTGAATTGTTAGAAATTGAACTGTTTGATCATTTAACTGTGTGAACAAATGACTGATTTTAATCGAATTGTTAGAGATACATAGCAATATTTGAAAACATTTAATTTTGTTGACTCATGGTAAACTGAATTGTTTGAAATAGAACTGTTTGATTATTTGATTGTGCGTAAACAAATTGATGTTTAATTGAATTGTTATATATAAGTGATACATAGCAATATTTGGAATCATTTAACTGTATGCAAAAAAAAATTAGCTTAGGCTCGTTTAAAAACGTTATTAACAAAATATGTTTACAAATTATATTTATTTAAGTTATATGTATAAAGAGAATTTGGCATTGAATAACCTACAATGGTTGATATGCCATAAAACCAAACCAAAGATTCAATTCTCTAAGCTCTCATCATAAAACAGCCTTTGACGAGATGACAGACCGTTAAAATCAATCATTCCAGTCAACGATTACAAATTGACCATTACTCGACACTTTCTTAACAGCTGGGGAGGGAAAGATTAAAGAAATAAGGCATATGTCCAAATTTTAGTTAGTTGAAGACGTAATTATTTGACCTAACTCCTCAATAAAAAAAGACAAAAATAAAACAAAACAAAAAAATTAAACAAACAAACAAACAAGCTATTGCGTGTAACATAATCTAATCTGGATAGTATGTTGCGGGATCGATAAATATTTCGATCCCACAAACTTTTGAAAAATAAGTGATTGACGACCAACTAGGCAAAAATGACAAAGATAAGAGAGTTAATTCGAAAGGCCAAGATTTATTCGCTCAGGGACCAGTATGTAGTCTGAGTTGGTGTGTGTGATTGCACCTGTCGCGGGTCCAAAAATTTAGTTACTGGTTACAGAGGCTGGATGATCGGAAACCCAGTTGTGCGGTACTTTGGTTAACCGGAGATGTGTCGACGTGGCCTTGGTGTGTCGTGTTAGTCCTAGCAGCGGTTACTCCTAAATTATGGGGATGCAGAAGTCCGTTGCTTGGTGAAGCTGGAGCCGGGAAGGTGTAGTGAGAAGACCAAAAGCGGTTTTAGAAGATTTTCTGAGGTTAGCTCATAGAAGAGCAGCCGTGGTTAGTTCTAGCGTCGCCTGCTGGCTGGAGTCAAGACATCAGCTGTTGGGTAAGCCTGCCGCTGTGCGTCTCGGCCGGAGAAGGTACAGTTAACCTTCCTCGCGTGAGGGTCCTTGACCGCTGAGTTTATATAGGGATTTGTCTACTACCACTCTGCTAGGCTGAGTGAAATGCTTTTGTAAACAGGAAGTTCCTTTATTAAACATGACAATGAAATATTTCATTATACCTTTAAGACGAACTTTTGAATATAATGTATTTTATTTTTTAGTTACAAATTTATCTCCGTTAGTCCAGCAAAATTAATCCCTTTCAAAAAATAGTTCGTGTGTTACTAAGGCAAGTTCTGTCATGGCGTATCTACAACGTTTTGTTGTTGTCTGACGTCACGGGTGACTTGGCGTTTTCTCTAAACATGGGATTTTAGGTTTGAGTAGTGAATAGAATTCTCTACAATCTTTTGTTAGCGAGTTCGAATCCCACCGGGTGCCTCATAAGCTTAGTAAATGACTATTCCGTAGTGATTTACTAAGCTTTTTGCTTGGATGTTGTACAAGGCCGTATAAATGCGACACCCAATGAGACTTGAACTCACGCGTGAAAGTTTACAAATGATTACACCACCTGAGGCGCCCAAATAACTATTCTGTGCCAGGAACAAAATAATGTTAATAAACTTTTCACCATTGCCATTATTTATTAGTATTATCGGTAAGATTCATTTTAGATTATTCATATGATTAAAAAATTAATATTCAACTTCCGTTACTGCTTGTCATGCGCTTTGGTTTACTTCCGTTTTTTGTTAATTTTTTATTTATTCTCTCCAAAATTCCGACCTTGTGTCACATCTAAGCAAATTAATACTTACTCTCATACGTCTAAATTTGTGGGGATCTAGTAAAAATGTTGTTCCCAGATTTCTGTGAGG
The DNA here is from genome assembly GCA_963585895.1 of Sepioteuthis lessoniana. Classification (NCBI taxonomy): domain Eukaryota; kingdom Metazoa; phylum Mollusca; class Cephalopoda; order Myopsida; family Loliginidae; genus Sepioteuthis; species Sepioteuthis lessoniana. Next base: position 9,909,890 of record OY757947.1, on the reverse strand, counting down.
TAAATATGTTTATTACTCAAAATTTATTATTAATTACTTTTTTTGATAACTATTTAAAAAAAAAAATGGCGAATTTTGCGTTTTCGTTTATTTTTATTATTTGAATTCTTTTAAAAGCGATAAGTTTGAATTCTTATTTTCGTTCAAGTCCAGACAAAACGAAGAATTTTAAACTTTTTCTTTTTCTTTTCAATTTCTCAAAGTATTTCAGTAAAATTTCAAATTAACAGACGCCCCCCCAATCCTTTCGTCCAAATTTATTTAATTATTTATTGGGGGGAGGAAGGCTTATTTATTTACGTTTTATTTTCTTAAGTCTATTTATTCAATTATCACTTTGTTTTGTGATTGATTTTTTTTTTTTTTTTTTTTTTTTTTTTTTTTTTTTTTTTACCAAACACTCAACAGTTTTTTTTTTTTTTTTTTGTTTTTTTTGTTTTTTTTTTGTTTGTTTCGAAAAAAATTATTTTAAATTTTATAAAGTGGGGGTTCACTTAAATGTTCTAATTCCATGTAGAATGATCACCCTTTTCCGGAATAGTTAGCGTTGAAAAAGACTGACTAACCGAGAGCCACCGGCTGCATGTCTGCAGAGGGGGTAAGATCCGCCCCCCCCAACGAGTGTTTGGTGGGGGATGCGGAGCACCCCCTTCATTGCCATAACTCCCAGGTCCACTCTGGGCTTGAGTGGTAGCACCTAATAGGGTCTTATCTAAGAGTCAAATAAAACTGTTTGACATTTAAACTGAGTGCAGTGAATTGAATTGTTAGAAATAGAACCATTTGATCATTTTACTGTAAACAAATGACTGGTGTTTAATTGAATTGTTAGTGATATTTAGGTTCATTTAAAAACTTAATCTATAAAATGTGTTTACTAATCATATATATTTGATATATATGAGGATTTGGCATTAAATAACCAACAATAGTTGATATGCCTCCAAAACAAGACTGCTTAAGTTCATTTTTACTTGTTCCGGAAATGGGTGATCATTCTACATTGAATTAGAATGTGTAAGTGATCACCCTACATATACTTTTTTTTCTTTGCAATACTATAAAAAAAATTACTGAGTTTAATTGTCCAAATAGTTCAAATCACAAAACCAAAAACGAATAAAAATAAACACTTTTTTTTCCCCGGTGAATTTGAACTGGTGTACGTGTTAAAAAAGAGAAAGTTATTTATTTTCAATACCTGTGATTGTGGAATGAGAAACTTCGTAATTTTTTTTTCTTTTTGGTTTCGTGTGTGTGTGGAGGGCTTCTTTTTAAAGAGGAAAATGTTTTCACTTTTATACATTAATCCTTACACTTTCATATTCTACAAACTTCTATACAGTTTGTGTTTTTTTTTTTGTTTGTAATAGTGTAAACCCCCTCCCCTCAAAAGCATTTTCCTCTCCTGAAAACAAAAACGCATTTCAAATTTTCCCCGTTGACATTGATAAGTATTTAATAATAATTTAAAAAAAAGAAAAAGCCCCCCCCCCACCAACACCAACAGAAGTTATTTCTCTGCGGTTAAGATTTCCCCATCGCTTGAAGAGGTGGTTAATAAAAATAAAAACAAGGGAAAATAAATCTTGTACATTCATGCCAGAAATTCACATTTCAACATGTTTAACTCTGCCTTGTCTGGAATTATTTTACAGAAAAAAAATTTATCTTAATCTCTCAGAAATATTTATTTTATTTTTATTTTTATTTTTTTTTTTTTTTTTTTTTTTTTTTCTGTAAGTGACCACACTTGATAACAAGTACCCATTATCTACTCCAATTCATACCTGGCATCGGCTATGAAAAAAAAATGGATATCCACTTTCCAGATATTTTCTAAAACTTTAGATTTAAAAATTCTACATCCAATCACATATCAGCATTTAGCTCCAGCACAAACCAATTCCAATTCTCTAAAAATCCAAGTATTTTAGGTATGCCACAAAATTATCTGATGATGGTGATGTTTTGGGGAATGTGGAGTACCCTTTCATTGCTATTGCTTCCAGGTCCTCTCTGGCCTTGAGTGGTAACACCTGATAGTCCTTTCTATGAGTCAAATAGAACTTTCACATTGAAATTATGTGCAAATAAATGACTTATGCTAAATCGAATTGTTAGAAATAAAACCATTTGATTATTTAACTGTGTGTAGTAAAAAACAAAACAAAACTGCTATTTAATTGAATTGTTAGTGATGCATAGCAATACTTGGCTCTGTTTAACTGTATGCAAACAAATGATGGTTTGGTTTGTTGGGTTTTATGGCATATCAACCTTTGTAGGTTATTTAACGCCAAATCCATTTTTATGTAAATCTGTTCTATTTAAAACAATTCAGTTTAGCATAAGTACACTGTTTAATTGTCAAAAACATTTCTATTTCTAACTATTCAAGCAGTTGTATGTAACAATTCGGTTAAGTGTAAATACATTTTTAATGTCGAAAAACAGTTCTATTTCAAATAATTCAGTTAAGCATAAGCACGCAGTTTAAATGTAAGTACGGTTTAATTGTGAAAAACACTTCTATTTCAAACTATTCAAGCAATTATTTGTAATAATTCAGTTAAGTGTAAATACAGTTTTAATGTCGAAAAACAGTTCTATTTGAAATAATTCAGTTAAGCATAAGCATGCAGTTTAAGTGTAAGTACGGTTTAATTGTCAAAAACGTTTCTATTTTAAGCAATTCAGTTTACTCAATTCATTTTAGCATAAGTATGCTGTTAGTTCTATTTAACCCATAGATAGGGCCCGATCAGGTGCTACCACTCCGGGCCAGAGTGGACCTGGGAGCGATGGCAATGAAGGAGTACTCCGCATTTCCCAAAGCTCCAGCACTGCTGGAACCTCACCATCAGATTGTTTCGTGTCATATCCAGGACACTCTTTATGGGGGGGGGTCTTACCCCTCTGCAGAGGTGCAGTCAGTGTATTCTACAGCCCCAGCTGACTGGGCAATACACAGATTTAAATGTCAAACAGTTTTATTTCAGATAATTCAGTTCAGCATAAGTACACAGTTTAGACGTCAAAAACAGTTCAATTTCGAGCAATTCAGTTCAGCACTAGTACGCAGTCTCAATGTCAAAACAGTTCTATTTTAAACAATTCAGTTCAGCATAAATACGCAGTTTAAATGCAAAAATCAGTATTGTGAAAGAAGCACGTAGTTCTATTTAACCCATAGATAGGACCCTTATCAGGTGCTACCACTCCGGGCCAGAGTGGACCTGGGAGCGATGGCAATGAAGGGGTACTCCGCATTCCCCAAAGCTCCAGCACTGCTGGAACCTCACCATCAGATTGTTTAGTGTCATATCCAGGACACTTGTTGGGGGGATCTTACCCCTCTGTAGAGAAGCAGTCGGTGTATTCTACAGCCCCAGCCGACTGGGCAAGCAAACAAATGAGTAATGTCGAATAGAATTATTAGATTTAATGGCGATACTTGAAATTCTTTTACTTTGTACCTAAATTGAATTGCTTATGTTAGATATCGATGCTTGAAACCATTTAACTGTGTGCAAACACAACTATTTATGTTAGATGGCAATATTTGAAATCATTTGAGTGCAAACACAATACTAAATAGAACTATTTATGTTAAAATATTTGGAACCATTTAAATCTGTGCAAATGAATGAAGTGTTCAATAGAATTGTGTTAACTAGCAATACTAGGAGGTACCTGTAGTGTAATGGTTATCGTCGCAGGAAATGAACACTGCGACACGAGTTCAAATCCTGGATGAGACTGATTGCATTTCACAAAGGTATGAATCCAATAATTCTCACCCCAGCTATGGGTAAATAGTAGGGCAGACTAGGTTCTTCAGCCTTGGTGAGGCAGCTAGTCTAGGAAAAGGAAAACTCTGAATTCAAACCTGTTAAACTCTGCTTAAAGATTGACCTTGTGTCATATCCTGCCCGAGCGGAGGAGTTGGTAAATATGATTATTAGTTAATGTTTGAACAAATTGGTATTATCTTTTTTTTTTTTTTTTTTTTTTTTTTTTTTTGCTCTGTACCATAGCCATATATGGATATGCGAAACATACATAGAATGTTCATAACATAGGAATCTCGAAACACGAAAAACACGACTTCTTAGTTCAGGTACGAAACTTTTTATTACCTTTAAGTTTAAAGGTTCTTCGACATAAGGAGAGATACATTCTTTCTATTCTGGCTTTTTCATCTCCCCCACCCCAGCTCGTGCGGCATGCAAATTCGTCTGGCCTCAGTGAGCCCCGTAAGTCAACCCTTCTCGTCTGGTGTCTCGTTCTCAACTCAACTAACTAAATCTCCCAAAATCCTCCGCATGCTCCCGGTGCGTGACATCACCCGCACTCTCTCGCCCCGTTTCCTATCTGGGCTATTGTGACATCTGAGTGAAACGTCCGCTCCTCCCACGTTTGAACATCTGCGTTAATGTTGCACCTAGCTAACACATGAGCTGAGCCGAAAGGTTCTCAGCCTAACAACCCGAAGGCATAAAACGAAATCCCTCAGCCATTATATTACAGCTCCTCTTTTTTTATTTTTATTTTTTTTATTTTTTATTTATTTATTTTTTTTCTCTCTCTTCACTCCTCTTTATTTATTTTTTTCCTTTTCTCTTCTCTTCCAACCTCCTAATTATTTAGGGTTGACATACAATAAAACTAACTTTTAATGTCTTTGTTTTTTTTTTTTTTTTTTTTTTTTTTCTCTGTCAGTTAGTGAAAAACCCAGAGCCACCGGAGAAACTCGTTTTGGATTATGAAGAAAATAATGAAGACGTCCCAAAGGAAATAATTCTTGTGGAAAATATCTTTCTGGTAAGTTGAGGAATAAGTTGACGTTGAAATTTTTTCTGAAATTCTCAATGAAGCTTAGAATACATACGCTGACTGTATCCCTTGCAAAGGGGTAAAACCCCCTTAAAAAAAGGGGTGTTCTTGGCATGAAAGTAAATTGCATCTGATAGGAATGTAGTGTATCTCTTCATAGGCACTACTCCCGGGTTCACTTTGAGGGGTAGTACCAGTTAGGGTTCTATCTATTGGTCAAATAAGTAAAGTTGAAGACCGTAGTCAAAAGCGACCAGAAGGCTCCCTTTTCAATAGTTACTAAACCGAGGTGTAAGGGAGGGCGCTACTCCTTTCCCTGGATTGCTCCACTTTACCCTTGATACATACCTTATAGTGCTGAGTGTTAAGCAAGGAGGTATCAAGTACCATTTTTTTTTTTTTTTTTTTTTTTTTTTTTTGTAAAGTCTTTGGTATGACTTTACCTGGGATTGAACCCAGGTCTCACGGACCATTGGCGAACATTCTACCTAATCAGTTGGTTAATAAAACTGTATGCCAACAGGAAAACTCTTCAGGAAATGACTGTAAAAATATAAATATAATTGTATGATTATTACAATTCCCTAACTTTGGGGCATGAAATAAACTAAGACAGGTTAACATGCCATTAAAATCAGGTTTTTAGCTAATCATGAAACTACTTCCTAGTCCATGTAGTGGTATGGATTCCTAAGAAAGATAGGCATTGCTTCTTTGAGGAAAAGTGAAAAATATTTTTCATTGGTTTTATAAAAGAATTTAAAAATATTTTTACTTGGTTTCATAATTTAAAAAAATTTTTTTTTTTACAAAAAAATTTACTGGGCTATATAAAACCAAGTAAAAATACATTATTTGGTTTTAGGAAAAGTTAAAAATAATTTTATTTGTATTTCATAATTTTTTTTTTTTTTTTTTTTTTTTTTTTTACATGGTTTTGTAGAATTTATAAAATACAATACATTTTTACTTAGTTTTATAAAAAGTTAAAAATATTTTTACTTGGTTATATAAAAAAAATATTCTATTATGAAAAATACAAAATATTTGCACTTGTTTTTATAAAAGATATTTTTACTTGGTTTTATAAAAAGTAAAAATTTTTCTTTACTTTTATAAAAAGATTACAAATATTTTGACTTTGTTATTTAAAAAATACAATATATTAGTGGTTTTTGTAAGAGGTAAAAATTTTAATTCTGAAAAAATGCATTTTGTTTTATTTTATGAAAATGCTATATATATATATATATATATATATATATATATATATATATATATATATATATATATATATATATATATATATATTTTATTTTTATTTTCAGCACAGTCATTTTGTTTTTAAATTAAAAACCCAAAAAATTTAATGTTGATTTGTTCTCTATGCTGAGCAAGATATGCTCTTCATTCCGTTTAAAAGTATTGGAGACTATTCATTATTTTGATATAGTCTCTAATACAAATTTTTTCCTCCACCCTTTTTTTTTTTATTTATTTTATTTTTATATATATATATATCTATCTCTGAATATTATCCTTGATTTAGCTCTGTTGATCAAGGTTTTAAATACCAGTATTATTTCTATGTTTACATATTTCTGCCAACTACATTCGCATCACTCACTAAAACTTCACCCTTTTTCCTTTCACAATACCCCACTTGTTTTTCCAACACTTTTCTTATTGCCACAACATCCTAACACCATACTAATTCTACAACAGAACCACCAACTGTAAGTACCTTTTTTTTTTTTTTTTTTTTTTTTTTTTCTCCCCCCCCATAATTACATGTACACCCACAAGTATTGCCAGTAAATGTGACGAATATTTTTAGTATTGTCAATAATTATAAGCCCTATTTACACGATGTTGACTTTAATCGTCATCGCTCAACAAAATTCACCACAAAACAGGCATTTCATATTCACATCAAATAAACCTTTTAGCGATCAGAAAGTTTGATAGGATTAAGAAAAATCATTCTGATTGCAACAATCCATTTCCCCACCCACTCTTCCCTTCTCACATTCTCTTCCAACATCTCACCCACTTCCCAACAACAAAAAATACTAACATTCAGTAGCACACAAACTTTTTGAACAAAAAAATTAACCTTATTAATCAGGGTTGGTTGTTTTTTTTTTTTTTTTTTTTTTTTTTTTTTTTTTTTTTTTTTTTTTGTGTTTTTTTTTTTTTTTTTTTAAGGGACCATTCTAGGATAGTGTAATGTCTAGCCAACTGGTTTTGAGGACTAATTACAACTCGGTAACAAGTCTGATCCTCACTGGTACCACTATGCTTATAACATTTTTTTTTTTTTTTTTTTTTAGTGGGTGGGGTTCCTACTGTAGTGTTACACACTTCAACCTGTTATGTAGAAGAATGTGCCGATACCAACCTGTGTGGTTTGAACCCAGATCCCCAGCCAACAAACACGGCTGTTGAAATGGATTGTGCTATTGGGGTCACATGATTAGAAATAGTAAATGTATAAGTCAGGGAAGAGGTCTCACAAGACATGAGATGTAGTATTGCGGGCACCTCTGTAACGGTTAACAAGCTAGACTAGCAAACCTACACAAGTGAATTCGAGTCTCATTGGGCGTCCCATTCACTCGGCCTTGTGCCACATCAAAGCAAAGAGCTTTGTAAATTACTATGAGATGGCATATAGGGCACCTTTGGTGGTGTAATGGTTAGCAAGCTAGACTAGCAAACCTACACGAGTGAATTTGAGTCTCTTACTATGAGATGTAGCATTGCTAGTCGTTATTCTAAGTATTGTGTTGGCATTCCATGCTTGGTGTCGGCCAAAAATCCCCACCCTCATCCTTAAGGAACATATTAAAGTGGCGACAAAATTGTTTCAAACATTATAAAACAACCATTGACAAGTTATGCTAGATGACCCTCTGTTTTTTATCTGCCTGACTTGGACTGAGTGACCCTGTACATTTATCTGGCTGGGTAACTCTTGCTTCTGGCTATGTTACAACAAGCTAAGCTTAAAATAATTACTGAAGGTTAATATTATTTGCCTAACACAGATACTCCTTATCCTTTTTGTTTAAATAAATATGATTAGAAGAAACTTGTGGGATCTTTTAATGTCTCTGAATTTCCAGACTGACACCATTCTTGTATTTCTGGTATTTTTTGCAGGACCTGGAATCCTATATTCGGCAATATGAAGGATATGCAAAGCTTACCAGACTGCTTTTCATTGCTGAACATTGTCCACCTTTGAGAATAGAAGCTCTTAGCTTTGCCCTGGAATATATAAAAACTACACATAACACAGGTTTCTATCAAAAAATCTACAAGCAACTTAAAGATGCGTAAGTGGATCAGTTTTCAGATTTATTTTGGTTGTTGCTACATACAACTGCTTGTTATAATTTATCAAATGTCCGTCTATTCATTTGTAAAGATAAGTCTCTACCTCTTTTTTTAAATGAAATTTTAAACTTAACTTCTAGAAATTAAAATTTATAAGGAAAGCTTTAAACTATACTACATCAGCTTCAGATTTGTAACAGTGTAGCATTGCAGGCACCTCTGGTGGTGTAACAGTTAACAAGCTAGACTAGCAAACCTACACGAGTGAATTTGAGTCTCATTGGGCATCCCATTCATTCGGCCTTGTGCCAATTCGAAGCAAAGAGCTTAGTAAATTACTATTTGATGGCATATAGGGCACCTGGTTTAATGGTTAGCAAGCTTGACTAGCAAACCTACACGAGGTGGATCAGTTTTCAGATTTTTTTTGGTTGTTGCTACATACAACTGCTTGTTATAATTTACCAAATGTCCGTCTATTCATTTGTAAAGATAAGGCTCTACCATTTTTTTAATGAGATTAACTTGAAATTAGTGAAATTTCTAAGGAAAGCTTTAAACTATACTACATCAGCTTCAGATTGGTGAAGTGGGATGTATCTTGCTGTCTGTCTATCAGTCTGTCTTATAAACACATGCTGCATTGTCTGGCTCGGGTAGATGATGAAAGGGAAAACAGATTACACTAATTTGTAATAGTGTTTTTTGCCAGGTGAGTCAAACTTTATGCTTAATTAACATTCTATTGAAAATTAAATTCAGGCTTACCTGAATGAGAAATGGAATCACCGTAGGAAGCCTAATGTGATAGGCTGTTTTGAAGATATTATAGAGGGATAGACATAATGGTTATCTTTTAAGCAAGTTATATCGTATTTGATGACATAAGCTGCCCTTATTTTTAGTTTAAAAAAAATAAAATCTTAAAACTACCTGCATCTCATATGCCATATATATATATATATATATATATATATATATATATATATATATATATATATATGTCATCCACAGACAGATCTGTTTCGTTCTATCAGAATTCATCAGTGTGGCTAGACAGTATCTCCCCGTAGCTGGGATTGAAACCCGGTTGACTGAAACACCAAGCCAAAGCTTCTAACCATTTAGCTACGAGGAGATATTAGCTACGAAGTACATTTTTAAACGGTTATGAATCGCAATTACTATTGTTTACATACATCCGTTCAAACGGCCGCCGAGATCTCAATTCGAATACAAAGAGACTTCGATTACTACTTCACTAGAGAACTCAACCCTACGGGGGTAGGGGAGTACATATCTATAGTTATATATAATGTGTTTAAAATTTGCAGTAGCCTACTGAAATTAGCTACCTAGCGACTCCTATAAGCTTAGACTTTAGAGTAACTTTCATATACCTATTGTCATTATTTAAAAGGCTATTATGCAGATTAAAAGGGTTTTCATGGATAATATTCATTATATTAATTTCATCACATTCAGTGTGTGTGTGTGTGTGTGTGTGTGTGTGTGTGTTTTGCCCTGCAGAAATTGTGGCGCACCTTATACACACACCCATGCGTCTTATATGGCCTCAGATATGGTAAGTGGCTAATGCAGCTTCAGTCAACTGAAATAAAAAATTTTAAATATCTAAAGAAAAGTGTCATGTTTTTCTAAACCCAAGTAATTTTAAGAGGAAAATCTCAGCAACAATGATAACGTTAAAACAAGAGGTAAAACTCAAAAAAAAAAGACTAAAATCAAATTACTTTTAAAGATTTACCATATTTGACAGCACAAAAAACACTTTGGCATATTAGATGCACCACCCTGAGATTTCAACAGGGTATATTCAAGAAATATATCTATACCAGTCCATTGGCTTTGTGGGTAGAGTGTTCAGCAATGGCCAGGTCGAGTCATACCAAAGACTTAAAAAATGGTACTTGATGCCTCCTTGCTTAACACCCAGCATTATAATGTAGGAATCAAGGGTAAAGTGGAGCAATCCAGGAAGAGGAGTAGTGTTCTCCCTACACCTCGTTATAGTAGCTAATGAAAAGGGAGCCTTCAGGTCACCAACTTTACTTATATATATACTTTTTCAGGAAGTTTTTAGTTTAACGCAAGCTAGGATGTGACATTACTGAACATTATGAAAGTACTTTAGCTATAGGAGAAAACATTTCTGTGAACACCTAAAACTGTAACTTGATATGAAAGACCACTTTTCAATCTATATTATCCTCCTCATGTCAGAAATTTATTGCAAAGCCACGCTTGACCTAAAAAAAATTAGACCACCAAACAAATTATTTTTTTTTTTTTTTTTTTTTTGTTGTTATTGGTATTTTTCTTTGTGTTGGTGTTTGTTTGTTTTTTGTGTTTGATTGTTGGTGTTTATATCATGTGACAGACAATTACTTTCAAGCACCCCCCCCCAAAAAAAACATCAGGCCTTTTTTTTTTTTTTCCCCACAAGCAACTTCAAAAACTTTTTTGTCTAGTTTATTCAATTTAATTGGAGTCAATTTCCTGGTTTTTATATATATATATATATATATATATATATATATATATATATATATATATATATATACACTCTTTGTACTAATACACCAAAGGTCCTTTGTGTCAAAACCTGACTTTAAATTTTTTTTTTTTTTTTTTTTTTTTTTTTTTTTCAGTATTTCTTCATTAGACGATGTCGATATTCGTCTTCCACCACTAGACAATCATTGGATAGAGGTAACAGACAAGAAGTCTCTTCAAACAATTGAGAGACTTGACAATGATCTAAAGAATTATAAAAGCAATTCTATCAAAGAAAGTATACGGTGAGTAATTTATATTATGAAAACTTGTGTTTTTTTTTTGTTTTTTTTTTCTTTGTTGTTGTTGTAAACTCACCAGGCTTTTCATGTTTTACTTTGTACTTAGACCTTTTATGAAAGTCATGAATTCCTATCTTTCCTACTGTGTTCTTGCCCAGTCGGCTGGAGCTGTAGAAAACACTGACTGCACCTCTGCAGAGAAGTAAGACCCCCCTCCCGCAATGAGTGTCCTGGATATAATGCTAAACAGTCTGATGGTGAGGTTCCAGTCATGCTGGAGCTTTGGGGGATGCAGAGCACCCCTTCATTGCCATTGCTCCCAGGCCCGCACTGGCCCAGAGTGGTAGCACCTTATAGCGCCCTATCAATGGGTTAAATAGAACTAAACTGTATACTTATGCTAAACTGAATTGTTTGAAATAGAACTGATTATTTGGCATTAAATAACCTAGAAAGGTTGGTTTGCCATAAAACCTAAACAACCAAGCCTACTGGATTCAAAAACAACTCTGTTGGTTTCAGGATGTGAAAGTGTATTGCTACAGGCCATTGGCCTAATGAGTAGTTTTTGCTGATGGTCTGGGAGACTGGGGTTCAATCCTAGATCAAGTCATACCAAAGTCTTAAAAAAAAAAGTACTTGATGCCTCCTTGCTTAGCACTCTGCATTATAAGGTAAGGATCAAGGGTAAAGTGGAGCAATCTAGGCAATGGAGTAGCACTTTCCTCTACACTTCAGTGTAGTAGTTATTGAAAAGAGAGCCTTCAAAAGGGGGTGTCCTCGTGGTGTAATGGTTAAAGCGATGGACTACAGAATCGTAGTATGAGTTCGTACTCCAGTCACGCTATTATGTTCTCTTTCAGGCAAATACCCTTGGGAAAGGTATGAACGCCCTTATCCTCCCAGCTATGGGTTAAATAGTACCACTACTGTTCTTCTAGGAGAATGGCTTTGGCATTAAATAACCTAAAAAGAGTTGATATGCCATTAAACAAAGAAACCAAACCAAACCAGAGAGCCTTCGTGTTGACCTCAACTAAGGTCGCCAACTTTACTTACAGCTCATTAGATATACACATAGGATGGAGAGCAAGACAAAAATATAGACAATTATTATTCTCCCACCAAGTCGCTTCCTGTACACATGCTCTGGCTCCTGCAGCTGACCCAGCCACCAGAGCCCCCTCATCATCTGTCCCAACTCAACTTGACTCCTTCTCCAACAGCCATGTCTTTGAAATCTCCTTAAATATTTTCTTCAAACCATTCTCTTAACTAATGCTTTAATCACTAAGACTTCTTAGTGACATGTCATTGGTAAATATTAGCTGATATCTACCTAATTATTTATCTTAATATATTTTGCTTACAACTGATTCTAAAACAAACTTGTGCTTATTTTGACATACGCTGACATGTGTATGCAAACAAGGTCTATGCGAGCCCTGACTTTTCTAAATTGAAAACCTGCAACTACGAACTCTAAGTTTAGCTTGGAAACAATGTATTACTAAAATGATTTACTAAAATCCCTAATTATTTTATACTACCAAACTATAAGTAGTAAGGATGACTGTACTTGCTTGCATTCATTGGGCAACCAATCCTGGAGAAGGAAAACTGACTTGAAAACTTTAATAGTAAATAGAATTATTCATATTAGAAAGAAATAAGTAAAACCATTTAACTGTGTGCAAAAAAAATGAGCTCGGGCTCATTTTAAAAATATTATCAACAGAATATTTAGAAACTGTATTTAATATATATGTATAAAAAGGATTTGGCATTAAATAACCCATAATGGTTGATATGCCCACCAAATCATATATATTTGATATATGTATGAATAGGATTTGGCATTAAATAACCTAGAATGGTTGATATGCCATAAAATCCAACCAAATCATATATATTTAATATATATGTATAAAGAGAATTTGGCATTAAATAACCTACAATGGTTGATATGCCATAAAACCAAACCAAACCAAATCATATATATTTAATATATATGTATAAAGAGAATTTGGCATTAAATAACCTACAATGGGTGATATGCCATAAAACCCAACCAAACCAAATCCTATATATTTAATAGAACAGATTATTTACATAAAAATGGATCTAGCGTTAAATAACCTACAAAGGTTGATATGCCATAAAACCAAACCAAACAAACAAACAAAATAGAATGCTTCAAGCTGGGATCAAAACCCACCTAACTTTACACTACTTAGTATCTTACCACTCAGCCATTTCAGTGACCAACATCAGCTCAGGAATTATAATGCATTTTGTATTTGCTTTCATTTGTTTACACTTTGCGCTACTGGATTCCGGAGTGCACAGTTCGTTAAATGATAGATGAATGACGATAGTCAGGGAAATCTGTTAGCATGACATACACACACACACATACACATACACATACACATACACATATATATATATATATATATATATCAGGGGCGGAGAATTTGGCATTAAATAACCTACAATGGCTGATATGCCATAAAATCCAACCAAACCAAGTCGTATATATTTAATATATATAAAGAGGATTTGGCATTAAATAACCTACAATGGTTGATATGCCATAAAACCCAACCAAACCAAATCCTATATATTTGTTATATGTATAAAGAGGATTTGGCATTAAATAATGTACAAGAGCTGGTGAATTGAATTACCATGACCAGAAAATCTGGCAAACACTTAAGCACGATACACGGAAACGCTGGACAGCTGTTTCGGCCTTATTAGGTCTCATCAGCAATATATACTGTTATCTCCACCACTGGATATCTAGAAGCACAAAATGTAAACAAATGAAAGCTTATACAAAATGCATTATAATTCCTGAGCTGATGTAGGTCGCCGAAATGGGTAAGTCTAGTGTAAAGAACTTACCTACAACAGCTCTATGCAGACATAGGAAGTACTTGTTTAAAAAAAGTCATCAACAAAATGTTTAATTATATATCGTCCACAGTCATTCGTTATATCGCAACTCTTCAGTATAGCTAGACACATAGGATGCTTCAATTTGCCCAGTCAGCTGGGGCTGTAGAATACACTAACTGCACCTCTGCAGAGGGGTAAGACCCCTTCCCCCCCCCAACGAGTGTCCTGGACATGACACTAAACAATCTGATGGTGAGGTTCCAGCAGTGCTGGAGCTTTGGGGAATGCGGAGTACCCCTTCATGATGATGATGATTCTATTCAATACGATTCATGTATTTGCACACAGTTGAATGGTTCTAAGTATTGCAATGTTATACCAATATTTCAATTTAGGCACACAGTTAAAGTTTCAAGTATTGCTATGTATCACTAACAATTCAATTAAATGTCATTCTTGCCCAGTCAGCTGGGGCTGTAGAATACACTGACTGCACCTCTGCAGAGGGGTAAGACACCCGCACCCCCAACGAGTGTCCTGGACATGACTCTAAACAATCTGATGGTGAGGTTCCAGCAGTGCTGGAGCTTTGGGGAATGCGGAGTACCCCTTCATTGCCATCACTACCAGGTCCACTCTGGCCTGGAGTGGTAGCACCTGATAGGGCCCTATCTATGGGTTAAATAGAACTAACAGCATACTTATGCTAAACTGAATTGAGTAAACTGAATAGCTTGAAATAGAAACGTTTTTGACAATTAAACCGTACTTACACTTAAACTGCATGCTTATGCTTAACTGAATTATTTCAAATAGAACTGTTTTTCAACATTAAAACTGTATTTACACTTAACTGAATTATTACATATAACTGCTTGAATAGTTTGAAATGAAAATGTTTTTGACAATTAAACTGTGTACTTATGCTAAACTGAACTGTTTTCAATAGAACAGATTATTTACATAAAAATGGATCTAGTGTTAAATAACCTACAAAGGTTGATATGCCATAAAACCAAACCAAACAAACAAACAAAATAGGATGCTTCAAGCTGGGATCAAAACCCACTCAACTTTACACTACTTAGTATCTTACCACTCAGCCATTTCAGTGACCAACATCAGCTCAGGAATTATAATGCATTTTGTATTTGCTTTCATTTGTTTACACTTTGCACTACTGGATTCCGGAGTGCACAGTTCGTTAAATGATAGATGAATGACGATAGTCAGGGAAATCTGTTAGCATGACACACACACACACACACACACACATATATATATCAGGGGCGGAGACGGGACTAGTGCTACTCGTGCCCGGCATGACCAATAACTCGGTCAATGTTATTCAAAATGGATTAAAAATCATCCATTAATTTCAAGCAAACGTATTTAGTCTGATCTCAATTAAATTACGTATCTATTCAAGTTTCGATAACTAAGTAGCCAAAAGTTCATAAATATATCTGGGAATAATACAACGATACTGTTTTGAACGGATGGTCTTTGTCCGGCCACCGTCAGATTCATTGAACATTCCATAAAATCAGCTATAAAGTTGAACGCCCAATCCGTGCCAGGCACTATACCCTTATAATAAGAGTAATGTTAGAGAAATACACTTTTGACTGTAGTCAATAGCAAGAGCAACCCTTACACTGTGCTCAAAAATTTTAGCTCGTGTGACTGTTGATAGATATATTGGGGAGAGGGACAGAGAGAGAGAGGGGATAGCAGATTAGAGCAGTCGCCGACGTCATCATCATTGCCATGGTAAATGTTGGTTAAATGGCGTGTTTTAATTCGTTTTTTCACTAACAGATGTCTATTTCTTTAATGAATGTTGCATATATTACATTCTGTAACTAAAATTTGTTTATTTGAATACATTTTCAACAAATAATCTTTATTTTAAGCGAAATTGAAACTACGAGCTGTCTGTGTATATTGTCATCAGTTTCTTTATTCTAATAAACATATTTTTCTCGTCATAGTAATGAACATCTCTTTTCTTCTATACTTTTGAAAGGAAAAAAATTATCTTATCTACTGTATTAACAAGACTACAAATTATATAGTATCTTGATTGTTTAGAAAAAAAACACCATGCAAGGTACGTTTGTCAATCTGTGCTATACAATGGAGAATCACGCAATAGCAACTATGATGACTTACTTTGGGTCCACGGACCACGGGTTGGGAATTGAAGTTGACAGTGCGGGGGGGGGGCACGAGTAGCAAAAATAGACTAGAGTTGCCACTGAGATATATATATATATATATATATACACACACTGTGTGTGTGTGTGTGTGTGTGTAAAATGTCATCCACAAACAGACCTGTTTCGTTCTATCAGAACTCTTCAGTGTGGCTAGACAGGCTAGATTCCCAAAGCTGGGATCGAAACCTGGCTGACTGAAACGCCAATCCAAGATTCTACCACTCAGCCACAAGGAAACTAGCGCAAGCGAAGGAAATTTAAACGCTTATGTATCACATTTGTTTTTGTTTACATATATCCACTTAATGGCTACCGAGAGCTGAATTCATTTGAAGAGCCTTGCTTTATGCTAGTGGCAACCATTACTTCCCTCGCTAGAGAGCTCAACCCCACAGGGGTAGGGGAGCATATATAGTGTCATCCACAGACAGACCTGTTTCATTCTATCAGAACTCTTCAGTGTGGCTAGACAGGCTAGATTCTCTAAGTTGAGGTCGAAACCTGGCTGACTAAAACGCCAATCCAAGTTCTTCTACTCAGCCACAAGGAAATATATATGAGAGAGAACACAATCTGTACCAATAATGGTGAAATCATAATCCTATTTACCTAACCCCTCCGCTCGGGCAGGATATGACACAAGGTCAATTTTTAAGCGGAGTTTAACAGGTTTGAATTTAGTTTTCTTTCTAGACTAGTTGCCTAACCAAGGCTGAAGAACCAGTCTGTCCTACTATTTACCCATAGCTGAAGGGAAAATAATAGGATTCATGCCTTTCCCAAGGGTATTAGTGCTATGTGAAATGCAATCAGTCTCATCCAGGATTTGAACTCGTGTCACCGTGTCCATTTCTTACAACGATAACCATTACACCACAGTGAAATCATAATGGTCCATAACTACTTAAGCTATGAGATAAAAGGTTTTCCATCAAGGTAAAGTCTGTATTGTTTGGAATTAGATGAAGAAAAAACAAAAAAAAACTGTCTGGTTTTTGTACCTCCCTTGTCAGAACTATAACCAAGGTAATATGATTTTTATATAGGCACGTACATACATACATACGCATGCAAGCTTAGGATTAATGTTATCGCTATCCAATACCTTCTTTTTTGAAAGCCTCCTTTTCATTGTTTTTTTTTTTTTTTTTTTTTTTTTTTTTTTTGCCAATCACAAATGTTTAGTTATTGTAAGTATTCATTGTTATTTTTACCTGTTGTTGGGATTGAACCTGCGAAATGATTTCACTTAAAAAAAAAAAAAAAAAAAAAAAAAAAAAAAAAAAAAAACGCTTTTCAACCAAACACTTTATCCACTGCACCATGTGTCCACTCACCCTGCAGCTGTAAATAGTCGTACATATTCATTGTCGGTTCCTTTTGCCAAATTCACCATTTGGTATATGCATTACCAATTCCGGCCCAAGTATCAACTGTTGCGATTCTTTTGATCAAATCATTTATTTGCTTTTCATTCCTTACAGAAAAATGAAGAATTTAGGCAATCTTTTTATATATTTATTTATTTTTTTTTTTTTTTCCTTTTTTTTCCCCTCCTGCTAGACGAGGCAATTATGACCTAGCTGATCACTACATGGACAGGGGAGATTTATCCAATGCTTCAAAATCATATGCTCGGACTCGAGACTACTGTGCCACTGTTTCACATTTCGTTGATATGTGTTTAAATGTTATGAAGGTAAAAAAAAAAAAAATTCTCTTCCTCTTTTCTTTTGGGCAATGTATATATTTACCCAACCCCTCTGCATAAGTAAGATTCAGCATAAGTTCACTGTGATAAATTGAATTGCTATATGTGACATAGAGAACCACTAGGCAGCTGTTTTGATCTTATTAGGTCTCATTAGCAGTGTGTATACCATGATCGTCCATGTAATGCACCCATATAGCAGTATCAATGTGACCGCTGCCTGGAAGAAACTTTCATTTTATTGGTTAGGTCTGATTTCCATATAATCGATAGCCTATTGATAGCTGTCCATGCTTTCGTTAACCTGGTTTCGATGTCCTTTTCGGTTGGTTCGACGCTGCTTCCTAGGTAAGCGAATTTGTTTACTAGGGTTCCTTCTAGAGTGGAGATGTCCCCCGTTTGATTATAGCACATATATTCCGTTTTGTGTGCATTAACATAGAGGCCTATGCCTGCGGCTGCTCGTTCCAAACTATGCAGTAGTGTTTCGGCTTGGTTGGGTGTATTTGCCAGTATCGCTGTGTCATCGGCCTAGTTGGCATCGGTAATTGTATTTGCAGGGTACCTTCTGCTTAACGGCTGGAGAAGAAGCTCGACGGCAATTACACAAGAATGCTGCGTGCAATCTTGAACAAGTCCTGGTGGCAACACCCCACAAGACACCAACTGTACGGCCACCTGCCCCTTATCACGAAAACTATTCAAGTTAGACGAACCAGACATGCAGGACCCTGCTGGAGAAGCGGGGACAAACTCCTAAGAGATGTACTCTTATGGACCCCCCCCCATACAGGGCCGTGCTAAAGTAGGACGACCAGCACGAACATACATTCAGCAGCTATGTGAGGATACGGGATGTTGTCCTGAAGACCTACCTAGGGCGATGAACGATAGGGAGGAGTGGTGAGAGAGGGTCAGGGATATCTGTGCTACCAGCACGACATGATGATGATACCATGATCACCCCCATAGGAGATCGAACCAGTGACTGCAGAATGCAGCCGAAATTTTACCACTGAACGACTCGTCTATATCACACACAAGCGATGCCAAATTAATGTAACTTATAAGACCCATCAGGTTAATTGACCTGCATTTACCATGACCGGTTAATTTGGCATTGCTTGTGTGATATGGACCAGTAGCTCAGTGGTAGAATTTTGGCTCTGCATTCTGTGGCTGCTGGTTCGATCTCCAGTGGGGGAGATCATGGTATACATTGCTGATAAGACCTAAAAAGGTCGAAACAGATGTCAAGTGGTTCCATATACCATGTATAGTGTTTGTTGGATTTTCTGGATATCGTAATTCAATTTATAATATAATTCCTCTACTTAGAAAAGGAAATGTTCAAGGTCAGTTTTAATCGTAGTTTAACAGGTTTAAAGTCAGTTTTCCTCCTAGATTGGTTGCCATACCAATGTTAAAGAGCCCATAAAAGATGAATAATTGAATGTATACTTTTCCCAAGGATATTAGCTCGTTGATATTCAAACCGCCTCATCCAGGATTTGAACTCTTGTCACCATGTCCATTTCCTACTGCTTCCTGGGCAATGTAAGATTGTAGGTAATTGACGAAGTAGTTGTCTGTCACAATGGTTGAGGAGATGAAGAGGTTATCAATTGATCCTGTAGATAAAAGCAATCGACAAATGTGTTGATTTAGGCTGGCTATTACCACAAGTTTCCAAGCCATCTTTTTGCCCAGTTGGCTGGGGCTGTTGAATATACCAACTGCACCTCTGCAGATGGGTAAGACCCCTCCACCCCAATGAGTGTCCTGCATACGACACTAAACTATCTGAGGTTGAGGTTCCAGTGATGCTGGAGCTTTGGGCAATACAGAGCACCCCTTCATTGCCATTGCTCCCAGGTCCACTCTGGCCTGGCCTGATAGGGGCCTATCTATGGGTTAAATAGAACTAACGGCATACTGAACTGTTTGACAAAACTGAATAGCTTGAAATAGAAATGCTTTTTGACAATTAAACCATACTTACATTTAAACTGTGTGCTTATGCTAAACTGAATTCTTTAAAATGGAACTGTTTTTTAAACTGTACTTGCACTAACCTGAATTGTTTAATATAGAACTGTTTTGAGATTTAACTGTGTGTAAACAAAATCTGTACTTATACTAGACTGAATTAGAACTGCTTGACTGAATAGCTTGAAATAGAAATGTTTTTCACAATTAAACTGTACTTAAATTTCAACTGCGTACTTATGCTAAACTGAATTGTTTGAAATAGAACTATTTTCATAAAAATGGATTTGACATTAAATAACCTTCAAAGGTTGATATGCCATAAAACCCAAACAACCTAGCCATCTTTCCTGGTAGCCCAGTCGGCTGGGGCTATAAAATGCTCCAACTGTATCTTTGCAGAGGGGTAAGACCTCCTTGATGAGTGTCCAAGATATGACATTAAACAATCTGATGGTTTGACTCCTGTAATGCTGGAGCTTTGGGGAATGTGAAGTACTCCTTCATTGCCATTGCTCCCAGGCCCACTCGTGCCCGGAATAGTAGCACTTGATAGTTTTATCTATGGATCAAATAGATCCATTTTTCCATCTAAATGGAGTACAAACAAATGACTTATGCTAAATTGAATTGTTTGAAGTAGAACTATTTACTCATTTAGCTGTGTATAAACAAATAACTGTTTAATTGAATTTGTATGCAAGGCACCAACTATACGGCCACCTGCCTCCCAATCACGAAAACTATCAAAGTTAGATGAACCAGACATATCTAGGACACTGCTGGAGAAGCAGATAAGCTCATAAGTGATGTACTCCTATGGACCCCCACACATGGCCGAGCAAAAGCAGGACAACCAGCACGAACATGCATTTAGAGCTATGTGAGGATATGGGATGTAGCCCTGAAAACCTTAAAAACGTTACTTGATACCTCCTTGCTTAACACTCAGCAATATAAGGTGCGTATCCGTGCTACCAGCGCGATATGATGATCAAGGGTAAAGTGGAGCAATCCAGGGAAAGGAGTAGCACCCTCCCCTACATCTCGGTGTAGTAACTATTGAAAATAGATCCTTCTGGTTGCCCTCGACTACAGTCACCAACTTTACTTTTACTCACGTTGCAATACTCAAGACCATTTAACTGTGAAAAAGACCGCTGACTCCTCAACAAAATGTATTTACAAATCATATGTATAAAGAGGATATGGCATTAAATAACCTATAATGGTTGGTATGCCATAAAACCCAACCAAACCAAACCATATATATGTATGAAGAGGATTTGGCATTAAATGGTTGATATGCCATAAAACCGAACCAAACTAAATAATATATATCTAATATAAATGTATAAAGAGAATTTGGCATTGAATAACCTACAATGGTTGATATGCCATAAAAGCCAACAAAAGCAAATCATATATATTCAGTATATATGTATAAAGAGGATTTGGCATTAAATAACCTACAAAGGTTGATATGCCATAAAACCCAACCATACCAAATCATCTATATTTAATATATATGTATAAAGAGGATTTGGCATTAAATAATCCATGATGGTTGATATGCTATAAAACTCAACCAAACCAAATCATCTATATTTAATATATATGTATAAAGAGGATTTGGCATTAAATAACCTACAATGGTTGATATGCCATAAAACCCAACCAAACCAAATCATATATATTCAATATATATGTATAAAGAGGATTTGGCATTAAATAACCTACAATGGTTGATATGCCATAAAACCCAACCCAACCAAATCATATATACTTGATATATATGTATAAAGAGGATTTGGCATTAAATAACCTACAATGGTTGATATGCCATAAAACCCAACCAAACCAAAAAGCTTTCTTCTTTGGATAAAAAAAACATAGACGTGTATATGATTATGTAGAAATATAATATTTTTCACAATCCAATTAAGATGTTGTTTGGTAATATTTTTTTGACTGAAAATTTACTTTGAAATTCTTAAAATTGAATATTGGGTATCGTTTGTAAAAGTTGACATGTTCAGTGAGATAAAAACTAAAGCGTTTGATGGATTGAAGTTGATTTAAAGATTGATTTTTGGAAAGTTCAATTAAAGAAAAAAAATACTTGTCCGTTTTTTTTTCCCCTTTTCATTTCAGGTTTTTCTCTCTCTTTCTCTGCTTAACTTGCTCTCTCTCTCTTCACGTCTCTCTCTCTCTCTCTCTCTCTCTCTCTCTCTTCACGTCTCTCTCTCTCTCTCTCTCTCTCTTCACGTCTCTCTCTCTCTCTCTCTCTCTTCACGTCTCTCTCTCTCTCTCTTCACGTCTCTCTCTCTCTCTCTTCACGTCTCTCTCTCTCTCTCTTCACGTCTCTCTCTCTCTCTCTTCACGTCTCTCTCTCTCTCTCTCTCTCTTCACGTCTCTCTCTCTCTCTCTCTCTTCACGTCTCTCTCTCTCTCTCTCTTCACGTCTCTCTCTCTCTCTCTCTCTTCACGTCTCTCTCTCTCTCTCTCTTCACGTCTCTCTCTCTCTCTCTCTCTTCACGTCTCTCTCTCTCTTCACGTCTCTCTCTCTCTTCACGTCTCTCTCTCTCTTCACGTCTCTCTCTCTCTTCACGTCTCCGTCTCTCTCTTCACGTCTCCGTCTCTCTCTCTCTTCACGTCTCCGTCTCTCTCTCTCTTCACGTCTCCGTCTCTCTCTCTCTTCACGTCTCTCTCTCTCTCTTCACGTCTCTCTCTCTCTCTTCACGTCTCTCTCTCTCTCTTCACGTCTCTCTCTCTCTCTTCACGTCTCTCTCTCTCTCTTCACGTCTCTCTCTCTCTCTTCACGTCTCTCTCTCTCTCTTCACGTCTCTCTCTCTCTCTTCACGTCTCTCTCTCTCTCTTCACGTCTCTCTCTCTCTCTTCACGTCTCTCTCTCTCTCTTCACGTCTCTCTCTCTCTCTTCACGTCTCTCTCTCTCTCTTCACGTCTCTCTCTCTCTCTTCACGTCTCTCTCTCTCTCTTCACGTCTCTCTCTCTCTCTTCACGTCTCTCTCTCTCTCTTCACGTCTCTCTCTCTCTCTCTCTTCACGTCTCTCTCTCTCTCTCTCTTCACGTCTCTCTCTCTCTCTCTCTTCACGTCTCTCTCTCTCTCTTCACGTCTCTCTCTCTCTCTTCACGTCTCTCTCTCTCTCTCTCTCTTCACGTCTCTCTCTCTCTCTCTCTCTTCACGTCTCTCTCTCTCTCTCTCTCTTCACGTCTCTCTCTCTCTCTCTCTCTTCACGTCTCTCTCTCTCTCTCTCTCTTCACGTCTCTCTCTTCACGTCTCTCTCTCTCTCTCTTCACGTCTCTCTCTCTCTCTCTTCACGTCTCTCTCTCTCTCTCTTCACGTCTCTCTCTCTCTCTTCACGTCTCTCTCTCTCTCTTCACGTCTCTCTCTCTCTCTTCACGTCTCTCTTCACGTCTCTCTCTCTCTCTTCACGTCTCTCTCTCTCTCTTCACGTCTCTCTCTCTCTCTTCACGTCTCTCTCTCTCTCTTCACGTCTCTCTCTCTCTCTTCACGTCTCTCTCTCTCTCTCTCTTCACGTCTCTCTCTCTCTCTTCACGTCTCTCTCTCTCTCTCTCTTCACGTCTCTCTCTCTCTCTCTCTTCACGTCTCTCTCTCTCTCTCTCTTCACGTCTCTCTCTCTCTCTTCACGTCTCTCTCTCTCTCTTCACGTCTCTCTCTCTTCACGTCTCTCTCTCTCTCTCTCTCTTCACGTCTCTCTCTCTCTTCACGTCTCTCTCTCTCTCTCTCTTCACGTCTCTCTCTTCACGTCTCTCTCTCTCTCTCTTCACGTCTCTCTCTCTCTCTCTTCACGTCTCTCTCTCTCTCTCTTCACGTCTCTCTCTCTCTCTTCACGTCTCTCTCTCTCTCTTCACGTCTCTCTTCACGTCTCTCTCTCTCTCTTCACGTCTCTCTCTCTCTCTTCACGTCTCTCTTCACGTCTCTCTCTCTCTCTTCACGTCTCTCTCTCTCTCTTCACGTCTCTCTCTCTCTCTTCACGTCTCTCTCTCTCTCTTCACGTCTCTCTCTCTCTTCACGTCTCCCTCTCTCTCTTCACGTCTCCCTCTCTCTCTTCACGTCTCCCTCTCTCTCTTCACGTCTCCCTCTCTCTCTTCACGTCTCCCTCTCTCTCTCTCTCTCTCTCTTCACGTCTCCCTCTCTCTCTCTCTCTCTCTTCACGTCTCTGTCTCTCTCTCTCTTCACGTCTCCGTCTCTCTCTCTCTTCACGTCTCCGTCTCTCTCTCTCTCTCTCATCAGATACACAAGTAGTATATAAAAATTTATTAAATATAGATTTTAAACTAAGAAAACGGTTTTGTAGATAAACAGCTTTTCATTGGATCCTTTTTTTTTTTTTTTTTTTTTTTTTGTGAAAACTCTTAAAAAACAAAAACAAAAAAAACCCCAACAAAAACCCTGCTCAGCAGGCTATTCTGGACAAGTACAGATTTTTTTCTTTTCTATTCTAGATTGCTGTGTTCACAGAAAACTGGGCTCAAGTGACCAATTATTTCCAAAAAGCTGATCGTGCTGCAATTCAGTTTAAAGTAAGTATAAGTAAAGTTGGCAACTGTAGTTGAGGATGACCTGAAGGCTCCCTTTTTCAATAGCTGTGTGTAAGGGAGGGTGCTACTCCTTTCCCTGGATTCCTTTGATCCTTGCCTTATAATGCTGAGTGTTAAGCAATGAGATATATATATATATATATATTATACTGGGGATTGAACTCCGGTCTCAAGGACCGGTTACTATTTATATTTATTTTACAGCACCACTGCAGGGGGGGGTTAAAAAAACCCTTCTGATGGTGAGGCTCCAGTTCAGGAGCTCTGGGGAATGTGGATTACTCCTTCATTGCCATTACTTAAAGTCCTCCCTAATTCTGTGTGTTTGCATCTGTGAGGGTCCCATCTAAGATTCCAATAAAATTGTTTCATCATTGAACTATGTGCAAACAAATGACACATGATAAATAGAATTGTTTGCGTTGGATAAAAACACTTGAAATTGTCCAACTGTATGCAAAAAAATAGCAATACTTAAAATCTTAACTGTGTGCAAATAAATAATCTCAGGCTTTTTAAGAAATCCAGTTGGTTGGGGCTGTAGAATACACCAACTGCAGCTCTGCAGAGTGGTAAGACCCATCCCCCAATGAGTGTCCTGGATATGACACTAAACAATCTGATGGTGAGGTTCCAATAATGCTGGGGCTTTGCTCTCAGGTCCACTCTGGCCTGGAATGGTAGCACCTGATAGGGCCCTATCTATGGGTTAAATATAACTAAACTGCATACTTATGCTAAACAATTGTTTGAATAAACTGAATAGCTTAAAATAGAAATATGGTGTATCTATACAGGAGTTGACACAACCACAGCTTGGAAAAAAATCCAATTTTACTTGATCAGATAGATCAGACTTCTATATGATAGATAAATCTATTGAAAACAATTCATGCCTTCACTTGGCATTCGTTGATATTACTTTAAGTCGATGAGATATCGATGCCAAGGAATTATTACTTACTTGAAATTATAACGGTGTGCAAACAAATGACTATTGAATAGAAATAATTCAGACAAATATAGGGTTGATTTATTGTATAGAAATTATTCATGTTCAAATATAGGATTCCAACTAATTATTAGTAAGTAAAGTTGGCGATCGTAGTCAAGGGTGACCTGAAGGCTCCCTTTTCAATAGCTACTACATCAAGGTGTTGGGGAGGGTGCTACGCCTTTCTCTGGATTGCTCTACTTTACCATTGATCCATACCTTATAATGCTGAGTGTTCAGCAAGGAGGCATCAAATGCTTTTTTTTTTTTTTTTTTTTTTTTTTTTTTTTTTTTTTTTTTCCCTCTCAAGTCTTTGGTATGACTTGACCTGGGATTGAACCCCAGGTTTCTCCGGGCCATTGGCGAACACTCTAACCATCATGCCAATGTCCGGTACTCATGCCAATATAGGAATACTTGAAATCGTACAACTGTGTAAATTATTTGTATTAGATAGGAATACTTGATACCATATAACTGAGGAGGAAAAAAAACTCTTAAGAAAAATAAAATGTAAATGTATAACCCATGGCAACCAAATGTATACACAGAGGCATGGGGGTGGGCTGATCCTGGCCCCTACAATCAACTGCACACATCTACAGTCACAGCAATCTACCAATGTTATCCCACAGGCTGATCTTGTCCATGGTCATTTCTGCTTGCTGACTGAGACATTGGACTTCATTGTCTGACTTGTATTGTCAAATAAATAGGGTGGTAATTAATTATATTTATCATTTAATTAATTATATTAGTTTGGTGAGTTTACAGACTGGTTATAAATCTTAGATTGCCCTTGGTGTAATGATTATCGTCGTAGGAAATGGACACTGCGACACGAGTTCAAATCCTGGACGAGACTGATTACATAGCATTAATACCCTTGGGAAAGGTATGAATCCAATTATTCTCCCTCCAGCTATGGGTAAATAGTAGGGCTGACTAGGTTCTTCAGCCTTGGTGAGGCAACTAGTCTAGGAGAAGAAAAACTCTGAATTCAAACCTGTTAAACTCTGCTTAAAAATTGACCTTGTGTCATATCCTGCCCGAGCGGAAGGGTTGGTATATATGATAAATCTTTGAGTGTAAATGTAGTTTCTCACAACTGTCAAACATGTGCATAGGTAGTGACCAGGTTTAAAAAAAACCCTCGTGTCAAAATAACATTGGGGGAGATGTGATATGAAAAATAAACAAATTGAGGCTTGTCAATCAGCATGGGGGAATAAGTTAATGAGCCGTGTTCTAATACCACTTGTTGATGCAATGATTAAGAGATTATATAAAAATAATTTGGGGTTTTGAGGGAGTTGATTTTGGAAACCTGAAGAGACAAGTTGAGTTAGACATTGGTGTAAATCGGTCGGGGTGGTGTGTCTCTTTGTAGTTACAGGCTAGATTCACTTGTCTCCCTTAGAAAGTCTTCTCTCGTGTTTGTGTCGAACTGCTATTCAAAAATGTAGACGGTCTGAATGAAGACTTTTCATGTTCTGAATAACGGTCGATTTTTATTTTTTGATCTGGGAATAAGCTGGTCATTGATTGAAGTTGCTCTATCAAGTAAATCACGGATTACATAAAAAAACACAAGAAGCAATATGGTCCAACTTGTAGACTTTCTTAGTTATATTTTTTGGTATAAGTCAATTATATTTCTGGTATGTTACATTGTTTCTCAACTGTGACATGACAGTGATGTCCACTTTTATAATCTAGCAGCAAGTCAAGGTCTACTGGGAGTCTCGTACAAGGTTTGGACTCTGAAGGTTTTCTCAAAGTGTTGTATCTGGAGGCTTCTCTACCTTTTCACTGTCTCTGCTTATCAATCAACCAGCTAAGTTCTCAGTTGTTGGGAGGTTTACTCAGAGGATGGCACAAGGTCTGGGCTCAGAAGTTCTCAAAATGTTGTCAATGCTGTTTTCTTCACACCTTTCTTTGCTGAGCAATCAAAGTCTCAGCTTATATGCAATTCGGTTCCTATTTTCAGCAAGGTGGTAGTGATATCAAATTCAAAGGCCTCACCTATTAATATCAATTTCTTCCTAAATTAGAGAATGAATAATTTGGTTCTGCCCTTTTTTTCCGACTCCAGTCTATATTGATTAGCTTCTCTTACTTACACCAAGTGAACAGGTACTACCTTTTTAGTTTCTCCTATCTCTATATCACTCCTACTCTTTTAGGGCTGTTACTTCCATGTGACATTACATCATGGAATTTGCCAACTTTTAGAAATTTTTTGGGTTAAATTTGTTTTTTTTCAGGCTAACACGGGTGTTGTCTGACTTACTTTCCCTTCTATGAAAATGACTCCTTACCAGTTTTTCTCCCAGCCAAAACGAAATGCTTCAGAACAATTGATTATACGAATTTTAATATTTTTCTCATTTAAAAAAATGCTTTTTTTTTTTTTTTCCTACACATTTTGGCAAATACACTGGTCTTCTAACTAAAAAAAGGAAATTTTTTTTTACTTTAATTTTTTTTTTTTCTTTTTCTAAAACTTTCTGCTTTCATGATTTTCCTCAATCCTTTTGACTGATCTGTCTAGGACAGATCACAACTATAAAGATATAATGAAAGTAATTTCCTAAACCCCTTATATGAATTAACCCCAGATGAGTTGACTTGCCATTAAAAATCAGTTTGCTGAAACCATATAACTACAAATGTCTTTTTTAATCCCTGTGGCGTAATAGTTAGTGGTGAACTGCAGCCTCCAAAGAAGTGAGTTCAAGCCCCAATTAGACTAAAACATTCAATTTTTGTATAAGCCCTCTCATCCCTCCCAGCTATGGGTTAAATAGTATCACTGCCAATCTTCTTCAAGAATAGCTTTGGCATTAAATAACCCATGAAATTTGATATGCATTTAAACAAAGAAACCAAATTTTACTACCTGCCTATTCATTATATCAGCTTTTCTTTTTCTTTCCAATTTATGTTATAGACGCAAGTGGAATCCGTTCTCCAGATGAAATTAAAATGTGTCTTTGGGTTGGCCCAATTGGCAAAGGGAAAATACAAGAATGCAGCCAAATATTTCCTCCAGGTTTCGTATGATAACTTTGATTATCCAGATGTAAGTATCATTAAACACTTATGAATAAATAGCAGGGTGTATTGGGTTCTTTTTGTCTTGGTATTGCAACTAGCTGTCATCACGTCATACT
>OY757947.1:9836308-9876308 GCA_963585895.1 Sepioteuthis lessoniana | reverse complement strand
GGGGGGGGGCTTTCTTTTTCTACTTCTTGTACACAAAGAACACGGATGAGGGTTGATTGGTTTGTTGTTTGTTTTTTTTTGTTTGTTTTTTTTTTCCCCTCCTCCTCCGCTTGGGGAAAAAGGGGTATCTATGCCTAAATTAGTTCAGTAGTCTCCAGTTATTATATATGGCCTTGTCAGCTGGGGCAGTAGAATAAACCACCTTTTTTTTTTTTTTTTTTTTTTTTGCCTCTAGTTGCCTCACCAAGGCTGAAGAACCCAGTCTGTCCTACTATTTACCCATGGCTGGAGGGAGAATAATTGGATACATACCCTTTCCCAAGGGTATTAGTGTTATGCGAAATGCAATCAGTCTTGTCCAGGGTTTGAACTTGTGTTGCCGTGTCCATTTCCTACGGTGATAACCATTACACCACACACGGGAGAAAGGGGTATCGATGCCTAAATTGGTTCAATAGTCTCCAATTATTATATATGGCCTTGTTAGCTGGGGTAGTAGAACAAACCTACTTTTTTTCTCCTTTTTTTTTAAGTCTTCCTTCCACCCACTTTTTCTTTGGTTTTATTTCTTCTCTTCTTTTTTGTAGTGGTTTCAAACAATTTGTGGACTCTGAACCTCAACTTAGAATCATTCTAGAAACATTCTGTCAATGTAATTATGATTCTTGCCTGACTCTAATGGCTGAAATCAAAGTAAGTAAATACAAATTCTTTCTGTAAACTTTCTTTTGACCACGGACTATTTAGCCCAGTCAGCTGGGGCTGTAGAATACACCTACTGCATTTCTGCCAAGGGGGAGGGTGAAACACCTCCCCAATGAATGACGTGAATATGACGCTAAACAATCTGATGGTGAGGCTTTGGGAAATGTGGACTACCCCCTCATTACCATTGCTCCCTGGTCCACTCTGGCCCGTAGTGGTAGCACCTGAAAGAATCCTATCTACAGGTCAAATAGAACTGTTTGATCATTTAACTGTGTAAACAAATAACTAATGTCTAATTGAATTGTTAGTGATACATAGAAATATTTGAAACCATTTAACTTTGATTTATGGTAAATTGAATTGTTAGAAATAGAACTGTTTGATCATTTAACTGTGTAAACAAATAACTAATGTCTAATTGAATTGTTAGTGATACATAGAAATATTTGAAACCATTTAACTTTGACTTATGCTAAATTGAATTGTTGGAAATAGAATTGTTTGATCATTTAACTGTGTGGAAACAAATGATCAATATCTAATTGTTAGTGATACATATCAGTACTTGCAAATTTTTAATCTGTTTATAAATCATCTCTTCAATATATATGTATAAACCAGATTTGGCATTAAATAACCTACCATGATTGATATCCCATAAAACCCAACCATGAACTGTTTTTTGACTCTACTGGGCACTTAATATAGTCTAATTGTCAGTGAAACTAATTCCCTGACCATTGTTAGCAAGTTGGATTTTTATTTCGTGCTCCATACTTAGTGGCTTTGTGCCACATCCAAGTTGAGCTTGTATGATAATTTGTACTAGTTTCAGCAGTATATATTCTAACTTATTCTTGACTATGACTCTTGGTAAGTCCTCTAGACGGCCTCCATCCATCACAGAGTTGATGGTTACATTCTTAATGATAGGCATGTCATGTGATTTTAAAGGTTCTTAAAGAAACAAAAGGAAAATAAAATTTAAAAAAAAAAAAAACTAAAATGATAAATGCAATGCAGACTGAAGCAATATTGGATCAGCCCTGATTTTATCTCAGCAGAGGGGTGACGACTCCCCCCCCCCCCACGAGTGTCCTGAAAATGACATTAACCAATCTGGTGAGACTCCTGGAGCTTTAGAGAGTACTCCTTCATTGTCATTGCTCCAATGTCCACTGTGATCCTGAGTGGTTGCATCTGATCGGGTCCTATCTAGGAATCAAATAAAAATGCTTGACTGTGTGCAATCAAATAACTTGTTTATTTGAATTGTTAGAAATAGAACTGTTTGATCATTCAACTCCTTGTAAACAAATGAATGATGTTTAATTGAATTGTTAGTGATACATAGAAATACTTGAAACCATTTGAACAATTGCAATACTAGTTTGCAAACAAATTAATTTTCTTCATGTTGCGGTATCAGCACGGATATCCCTGACCCTCTCTCGCCACCCCTCCCTATCGTCCATTACTTCCAGCAGGTCTTCAGGGCTACATCCCGTATCAGCACAGAGCTGCTGTATGTAGGTTTGAGCTAGTCGTCCTGCCTTTTCTTGTCCATGTGAAGGGGTCCGCAGGAGTACATTACTTATGAGCTCATCCCTACTTCTCCAGCAGTGTACCGCATGTCTGGTTCGTCTAATTTTGATAGTTTTCGTGGTAGGTGGCCGTACAGCTGCTGCTTTGAGGGGTGCTGCCTTCAGGACTTGTTCAATATTGCTCGCAGCATTCTAGTGTAGTTGCCGTCAAGCTTTTTCTCCATACGTTTTGTTAATGTCCATGTAGTGCATCTATATAGCAGTATTGACACGACCGCTGCTTGGAAGAAACAGCATTTTATTTTATCGGTCAGGTCTGACTTCCATATGACCGATAGCCTATTGATAGCTATAAATGCCTTTGCTAGTCACGTGTTGATATTTTTCTTGGTTGATGAGACACTGCTTCCTAGGTATGTGAACTTAACTAATTTCAGAGAGCTACCGTTTAGTGTGGAGATGTTGCCTGTTTGATTAAAGCGCACATATTCCGTCTTTTGTACATTAACATGAAGGCCTATGCCTGCAGTGGCTCATTCCAGTCTGTGTAGCAGGGTTTCAGCTTGGTCGGGTGCATTTCCCAGAAACTGTCGTTGGTATAGTTGGCGTTGGTAATTTGTTTTTGCGGGGTGCCTTCTTTCCTTTGTTAGCTTGAAACTGTTTACTTTGATTGTATCAATGCTAAATTGAATTGTTAGAAATAGATAAGTTTTATCATTTAAATGTGTAAACAAATGACTGATGTTTAATTGAATTGTCAGTTGATACGTAGCAATAAGTTATGTTGAATAAAATACTTGAAATTCTGTGATTAAATTGAATTATTGGAAATAAATAACAATGCTTGGAACCATTTGACTGAAAATGAATGAATTGTATTGAATAATCACTTCACTGTGTCCAAACAAATGATTAATATTAAATAAAGTTATTAGTGTTAGATAGCAATGATTAAAGCTACTTAACTGTGTAGAAACAATTGCAATATAAGTATGCAAACAAATTAGTGAAATTACCAACAAACTGTGTGCAAACAAATGTTAAATTGTGAATGTTGCTGAGGTACATGAACTTGTTTGATAATTTCAGAGATTTAATGAAGAAATGGCATTAGCTTCATTAAAGCACATTAATTCTGTTTTATCAGATTTCATATAGAGACCAATGCCTCTTGCTGCCTACTCCAGACTATGCACCAGAGATTTGGCTTGAGCCGGTGGATTTTATTTGCTTCTTGCCATCATTTAATGTGGAGCCGCCGTCTTTCATCAGGCCTGTAAATGCTCGTCGTATGTAATTTAAGAGGATATTACACACTGGTTACAATATAGTGTTACAAACAGGCCCTGCCACTTTGTGTGTGTGTGATGGTCGTCATTAAAAGAAATGAACATACAAACTTGCTAAACTACACTTAAAAATTGAACTTGTGCCCCTTCCTGCTCATGGGGGAGGGATTGGGTAAACACACACATATTATTCATTATTATTACTACTACTAATGATTTTTACTGAAAGGTATGTGAAAATTCTGTAAAGATAATTTTGATGTTTTTCTTTCTTTCTTTCTTTTTTTTTTTTTTTACCAGAATCATCTGTTATTAGATATTTTCTTGGCCCCACACGTGAATAACTTGTATACATTAATTAGAAAGAAAGCCCTTTGTCAGGTAAGTAAAAGAATTTTCATTTTTCAAACCTTGTGTGCATTTGGCACAAATTGTTATACAAATGTAAATTTAATTATTTTTAGACAAGGACTGCTATCGATAGGCCATCGATCATAAAATAAAACGGGGTTTCTTCCAAGTAGCTCTTGTGTCATTACTGCTCTATGGATGCACTACATGGATGCTGACAAAATGCATACAGAAAAAAGCGATGGGAGCTTCACAAAAATCCTATATTGTTATATTGAACAAATCTCTGACGCAAGACCCCCATGAAACAACAGCTGTACGACCACTTACCTGATAGTCCCAGCTATGGGTCAAATAGAACTAAACTGTGTGCTTATGCTAAACTGAATTGTTTGAAAGAGAAATGTTTTGACATTTAAACTGCATACTTATGCTAAACTGAGCAGTTTTTATATTTAACCGAGTGTAAATAAATGACTGATACTTAATGAATTGTTTGTAATACATAGCAATACTTGGAACCATTTAACTTTGTTGTCTAAAGTGAATAGTTTGAAATAGAACAGTTTTTGATGTTTTAACTGTACTTATGCTAAACTGAATTGTTTGAAAAGAACTGTTTATATGTATAAAAATGGATTTAACATTAAATGACCCCAAAAGACTTGCTATGCCATAAAAAAAATAACCAACCATCAAGGACACTGGGATACTTATGTAATTGCAAATTACTGCTGGTCTGTTCAACATGACTGTTGTGGGGTAGCTCACAGTCAAATGTCTTTGAAATGCTGCTTTTGTAAGATGTCTGAGTAAATGGACAGCATATCAATGATAACTTATTATGATATATATAATAGGGTAGGTTGATTTTTCACTTTTTTTAAATATCAAAAACAATAATTCACTGAAAGTTGTTTATATACCTATTAAATACTCATACCAAAAATTAGATCTGAATCTTCAACGGTTTTTTGCTAATTTGGCATGAAAGATTTTGAATAAACACATACTGAAAAGTCCTCGATTTTGCCAAATTTGGCCTAAATATTGATGTCAAAACCAAACAATTTCAGTATTTAAATTAGGAAATCTTATTTTATTTTATGGAAATATAATAAATAAATTATAACAAAACTTCAAATTGAAAATTGAACCCCTACCCCACCCTGCTTTACCTTTGTCGAATCTAAAATGCTATTCAAGCAGTAATATTCAAATATATTGAAAAAAACCTTTTTCCTGATATGAATTGAAATACAACAAATAAACAAATATGGAAAAACAAATAATTGTTTAATAATTTTTAATATATGGAATCAAATAGTTCCATATGAGTCCTTAGATGAAAACGCTGGTCTCAATTGTTGGCACAAAACTTTTGCAAGTATGTGCTAGTGCCTTGCTTCAAAGCCATACACAGATTGAGAAGTCTCTGTTACTAACTTAACTGCCCGTTCCACACCTTGGGAAAGTGAAGGAAAATCTGGCAAGTTAATCTTTTCACCAGTTAACAATGAATTCTGTAATTCATCGTCAGAAAAGTCTAGTGTGAGTGGTGGCTCACAGACTCCATTTACTGACAAATCAATTAAATCAATCCAGTGCACAACTTTAAAGTTGATATTGGGATCTTTTAAAATCTTTTCTTGACTGGCTTCCCTCCTCTGAAAGAATATAAAAAATAATTTGAGTTCAATTTTTAAATGCAATTTGTTCTGCTTTAATAATATTTGGTGAAATCAGATGTAATCTTTAAAATGTTTCAATAAATTGGCACAAGTACTTCAACCAGTTTTGTATGAATAAATATAAATGTACCTAATGGCCAAAATTCTTTTTATACCCTCTTCTCTCACTTCAGGTTCATCAAATTTCACCATTGAAAATAAAACATTCTCCAGAAGTAATGCCTAGGCATTATACTGGAGGTTTTTAATGTAATCCTTTGAACCTCGATTGGTTTCTTTCGTATCCTGTCAATCATATTGTAAATATAAATTTGCTGGTGATGGAACTTGTTACTTTTTTTTATATTAAACCAACAAATAGCATAAACATTCACAATAAAATTTATCAAACTATATAGTTTGGTCGAAAGATTCTGTGGATATGCCCCACGAGTCCATAGGCACATGAGCCAGATGGCCAAAGTTAACCACCTTGCCTGGTTTAATGGACCAATTTTCCACGATGCAAATCTAGGGTCTATCTTACCTCTAGAAATACCAACTGTATATTCATAGAGTAGTCTTTGGTCACTACTAAGGTTATCCATATCTTTCATTCCAAAATGAAACTCCAGGAGATTCTCAACAGCTGAAAAAGATTTTGGGGGTAAATTATGGCAATCATTTGCACATAATTTACCCAATTGACCATTGAATGTAGTGTGGCTTTTTGTGGTGCCATCTAAATGTTTGAATAGAGCTCTAAATGGAAGTTCATTTTGATGTAAGGAGCAACCAATTGTGTGAAGATTTCTTTTTATTTTTTTTTTTTCTAAAAGTGTAAAAAGTCCACCTTCACAGCCTGTATTTGCATTCGTGTTGTCAACAGGTACAGCCTTAATAGTGTACCAGTTGCACCAATATCAGGAAGAACCCTGTGAGTCAAATATATACTCTCATTTGTTATCTCCTTTGTGATTGTCAAGTGGCATTAGGTCCTTTGGCTTTTTTCAGAATTTTACTTCCATTTTCCTCCACTGATTCCTTGTAGTGTAGTCTTTTTCCTCCCATCAATTCCTATACAAAGAAGATTCTCCACATTTTCATTTTGCTTTTCATAGGCATTTGTTTTCACTTTAGCCTTTGCTCTATTTTACATTTATCCATATAGATATTCTTTATATCTATATTAGGGATAAAAAGGCCAATAGCCCTCAAATCCAAGAGCAAGGCTGGCTCCAAGATTAGAAAATATATCACCCCTAACTAACTCAAGAGTATACCTTGGAATTTTTGTGAGGTTATAAAGCACTTGGAGAGGACTATCTAGCTGTTTATAATCCTCTGTTTCATCACTTGGAGAAGATGAGTAAGAATGGGAAGAATCACCCTGAACATATAATGTTGAAGCTATTGGTAGGGATATCTTCATACTTTTTTGTTGGCTTTTTTGTCAGAGGACAAGTGCAGATGATGTGCTTAGTCTGGCAATTCTTAGAGATATTGTGCTTAGAGATGATGTGCTTAGTCTGGCAATTCGTAGAGATATTTACCACCGGTGAAAGCCAAAAAATTAATATTGTCACAACTTAAAATTGGCAGGTTGCACGAACATGATGATATATCAAAAAATGTATCCAACTTTTCCTTCTAGAATTTTCTTTGGGCAGCAGGTAGATGTTTCCTACTTATTTGCTTTGCCTTCTGAAAGCATAGAATTTTCAGCTTGTTGACAACACTAATTTCTTTTAACAAAGGCAAACGAGGGTTGACAGCCTTCCAAATATCTCACATCCTTTGCTATTAATTTAGAAATACCAAAACAAGAAAGGTGGGGGTAAGTGTTCATTAAAAAATAGCTGTATTGAGTTATTTGTCGACAAGTTCCTGTCTCAGTTTTATCCAATGGTGATGGTAAACCTGAAAATTTAATTGCACCTTTATTTCGAGTGGAAACTCCAGTGTTTTTTTTCCTGCAATTTTTAATCAAAAATCTGTAAAAAGAATATATATATATATATATATATATATATATATATATATATATATATATATTGTCTGAAAATACACGAAGATGTTTTAAAAAAATTGTCAATAAATTTCGAAATTCATTAAAAAAAAGTAATAATGTTTACTTACTAAACAACAGTATTGTACTGTTTAGTTCCAAAATTAACTCGTAAACCGACTTTTCACTTAAAAAAACACTAAATCTTAAACTATAAATAAATTACAATAATTATAAAATGTTTAAATATTTTAATAGTATGTCCACTTTGCGAAATATAATATATTTGCTTTAATTATAAGGGTAAAAAACATAAACAAACCGAAGTACGACGTATAGATATTTACCACCGGTGAAAGCCAAAAAAATATCCGGTAAATAAAACGAGGTTTAGTAAGTCGTTGTTTGTATTTTAAACTATATATTTTAATGTATTTTATTTTTGTTTTTGCTCATTTAATTAAACATAATATGAAAATGGATAATAAACTTAAAAATATCAATTATTTAATAAATTTTATAATCTAATTTTCCTTTAGTCTCAGTTTTAATTTTATGGACACAGGTTTCCAGCGTCACCGATATCACAACAAAAATCACAAAATATTATGTCTTTAAATGCGATTTCGCAAAAAAATACAAAATTTTGGAAAAAAATATTTCGTGGGGTAATTTCTGGTGTTATTTTGCAACTTTCACCGCGTCATTCTTTTTACAGTTCCAAAATCGACCTACCCTAATATATAATGTTTGTTACTAACCGATAATCTCCAGTTTTATAGCAGTAATTGGTTTAAAATTCTCATCGAGTATCTTATTCAAATTCAGGAGTGTTTTTATATACTTATTATCAAAAAATATTACAATAATTAAAAAAAATATTTCTAATTAGTCGTTTTTCTCCGACAAAGGCCGGACACGATAATCTATATAAATAAAACTAACTGATAATCTCGAGTTTTATAGCAGTAATTTGTTTAAAATTTTCTTTGAGTATTTTATTTGAATTCAGGAGTATTTATATATACTTATCCAAATTTTGGAAAATTAAACATATTAGAAACATGCATTTTCTTTTTTTTTTTTTTTTTTTCCTCATTTAAACAAACTGAGCCACAGCAACGTGTGGCCGGGTATTCGAATTCAGGAATGTTTTTATATACTTATAGCTGTACCCGGCCACAGGTTTTTTTTTCTCCATTTAAACAAACTGAGCCACAGCAATGCATGGCCTGGTACAGATTGTGTGTGTATATGTGTGTGTGTATATATATATATATATATATATATATATATATATATATATATATCCGGTCTAAAGAGTCATCTGACGAGACGGAGAATATAGCAATAATATTCTCCACCGAAATAAATTTATTATGATGACTTAACTGACTTTGAGTCTCCATTTAATTGTACTTGTATATATATAATTTTTTTTTTTCCCCCATTAACAGATTCTATGATAATTGCAACCGAACAAAAGGTTATTGAATGAGATAACCAAAACGGAGGTTGGGAATGAAATTCAAATCTTTATAACATAACTAAAATGCAATATTCGCCAGAGGCATGAAGAAGGTAACCGCTGCTAATGGTGACTGCTTAGTCAGTGAAATTACCCACCTCACAATCGTGTCCAATGTATTTGAGGAATGGTAAAGTAAAAGTAAAGTTGGCGACCATAGTCGAGGGTAACCCGAAGGCTCCCTTTTCGATAGCTACTACACCAAGGTGTAGGGGGGGGGGCGCTACTCCTTCCCTGGATTGCTCTACTTTACCCTTGATCCGTACCTTATAATGCTGAGTGTTAAGCAAGGAGGCATCAAGTACCATTTTTTGAGTCTTTGATCTCTTATATATAAAAATCTCCAGCCAGCGTCCGAAGACAGTGGGTGTAGATTATTCATGTATAGAATATGAGGAATATCATATAAATCTGTGAGTGTTTGCTGTATGGCTATTGTTACAGCTTTTTCCTTCTAGGTGTGTGTATGTATGTATATATATATATATATATATATATATATATATATATATATATATATATATATATATATATATGAAACTCAAACCTGGTGAAATTGTCATTATGAATTTATATCGCGGGAGAATATTATTATACTCTCCGTATTGTCAGATGACTTTTACATGTTAGACTTAGTCATCTGGTGAGACAGGGAGTACAATAATATTCTCCCGCGAAATAAATTCATGACAATTTAACCAAGTTTGAGTTTCCTCCTAATTACACACACACACACACACACACACACACACACACACACACACATAACTGTTTTATTAATCAAAAAGGCAATAATGATTTATAGGTATCAATCTTTGTGCCTGACCATTTTTATACATACCTTTTTAATTACTAGAGTTGGAGAAAAGCTGATGCCTTATTTAGAATCAGCGACCAAAATTTATCTAGAAATTTGATGCCTGGGATATTAGACCTTTTCTCTATTTCCCTGTGTCATTTGTTTGCATAGTTATTGTGTAGCAGTTATTCCTATCTAAAGTACAGTCAGATATACATGTTTAGAAAGGGTTTTCATAGAACGCGAGTGGCAAATAGCATTCATAACAATGTTAATTTTTTTTTTCTTCTCTTCCTCTCTCCCAGTATTTCAGCCCTTACCTCTCAGCTGATATGCACAAGATGGCTGAAGCATTCAATACGAATGTAAAGGATTTAGAAGATGAATTGATGCAACTTGTTTTAGAGGGTCAAATTAACGCTCGGATAGACTCTCATAACAAAGTAAGTAATCAAACGATTATCAATGAGACTTGTTTCTTCTCTCTTCGCAAATCACGTCTTTCTAAGGACCCGCTTCATTGCCACCGCTCCCAGGTCGACTCTGGGGCTAGAGTGGCTGCACATGATAGGATCCTGTCCATGGGTTAAATAGAATTTTGACCTTTTAAATTGTGTACTTATGGTAAACTGAATTGCTTGAAATAGAACTGATTTTACATTTAACTGTGTGCAAACAAAAAGTGTATACTTATGCTCAACTGAAATAGAACTGTTTGATCATTTAACTGTGTAAACAAATGACTGATGTTTAATTGAATTGTTAGTGATATATCGCAATACTTGAAACCATTAAACTGTGTGCAAACGAATGATTAATAGAATTATTCATATTAGATGGAAATAAGTGAAACTCTTTCTCTGTCTGAAAAAAAAAGAGCTCGGGCTTGTTTAAAAATGTTATCTACAAAATGTGTTCAGAAATTATTAATAGATATGTATAAAGAGGATTTGGCATTAAATAACCTATAATGGTTGATATGCCATAAAACCCAACTAAACCAAATCATCATATATTTAATATACATGTATAAAAAGGATTTGACATTAAATAACCTACAATGGTTGATGTGCCATAAACCCAACCAAATCATATATATTTGATATACATGTATAAAGAGGATTTGGCATTAAATAACCTACAAGGGTTGATATGCCATAAAATCCAACCCAACCAAACCAAATCATTTTTCTAACCATCATCAGAACTGCACTTCCAAGGCAGAACTTGTTTTTTATTCTCTCTCACTGAGGTGTATGTATGTATACCACAGACCAACGTTTTGTGCTGTAAAGAATGAAGTCCGCAGAAAAAGAAATACTTGAAGGTAAGGGAAGAAAATTTAGCACTCGTTTTTATTCAGCTATGATTGCTGCAACTCAAAGTTCATTTTAGTTGCGTCCTTCTTCTGCCTTCCTCTCGGTGGTGACGAGGTGTGGCTGAGAGCTGGCTGTTTGACACATTGCCTGTCATAGCAGACTGGGGTAGGACAGGTCCGGGCCTCTGGAACCTTTAACGCACACGTTTTGACAACTGCCTTCAACTCTCTCAAAATCTTGTTACTTGTTTTCTTATATAGAGATTTTGGAGAACAAATCGAAGATCCTCGAATGTTCGATGTTACTAGTGAAACGTGATAATACATCTGTGATTATTTTAAAATCACGTCTAACTTTGCAGGTCATTCTGCCTGTACGCCCTAGTCTCATGACACCTTCACTGATTGACGACAGCACCCGTCTGTAATATTACATATGAAGTAAAGTTGGCAATTGTAGTCAAGGACAACCAGAAGGCTCCCTTTTCAATAGCTGCTACACTAAGGTGTAGGGGAAGGCACTACTCCTTTATCTGGATTGCTCCACTTTACCGTTGATATGTACCTTTATATTGCTACGTGTTAAGCAAGGAGGTATCCAGTACCATTTTTAAGTCTTTGGTATGACGTGACCTGAGATAGAACCCAGAGAGATATATATATCTCCACCTCAGGATGGTGTGTGTGTGTTAAAATATAATCTATCCATTTCTATGGATAGAATCATCTGTTCATTGCTCTTAGTCTTCGGTCGAGTAAAATGCAATAGTCGAGTAAAATGCAATATTCGCCAGAGGCATGAAGAAGGTAACCGCTGCTAATGGTGTATATAATTGCATCAACTTAAATCTAAATATGCAATATTACAAATATTGAGCATTTTGATTAATAAATTATTGAAAACTATAGACAGATTATGAAATTTTCTTTTTCTTTTCGCCCAGATTTTATATGCCAAAGATATTGATCAACGGAGTACCACTTTTGAGAAATCTATAGCCGTGGGACAAGAATATGAACGAAGAACAAAAGTAAGAAACTGACACAAATTCATTTTTTTTTTTTTTTTTTTTTTTTTTTTCTTTTCATTCTGTTGATGTGAGAAAATAGTAAAATACGGAGATACCCAAGAAGGACAGATACTTAAATAATTTGTTTTCCCTAATGAGAAATCTGTTTTCATCAGTTTATTCTGCCATATTTTCTAGCACTGAGGTTATTTTACCTTTTTACAAGGTGCATTCAATAAGTTTCCAGACTTTTTTTTCATATGGGCATTTAAAATTGTTGTAGACTCTTGAAAATTCAGTATATTATTGTTATACATCTTATGAGATGACTGACCAAGTTTTATAATTTCCAGTTCAAATGAACAGCTACAGCAGCAATTGGAATACACCCTACTAAAGCCTGATTGTCACAGCTGGTAAATTTCAAAAATGCAATCTGGGTGTGAGGACACTTTAGAAGAACGATATGCAATAAAATTCTGTTTTAAACTTGGAAAAAATGCCATAGAAACACATGAAATACTTCAGACTGCTTTTGGAGCATCTTGCATGAATCGAGCATCAGTTTGAGTGGCGTAAGAGATTCAAGGAAGGCAGGGAGTCTGTGTGGAAGGAGTAAAGAAGTCAATACTTCAATAGTTGATTGGCCAAAGGGTTAGGGTTACTACGTTGAGGTTTTAAGGGAATTCAGGAAGAGATTCCGTCGGAAGAGTCGAGCACTCTTCAAATCGGCTCAGTGGCTTTTCCACCAGTCCACAACTCCATCCTTGTCACAGACTATTTGACCAAGATGGGCATCAAGATATTTCCTCAGCCTCCTTATAGTCCAGACCTTGCTCCCTGTAACTTTTGGTTATTCCCTAAGCTTAGAGGCTGTCATTATGAGACAATTGAGATGAAAGAGGCTGTGACAAAGGTCATTGATACGCTCATACAAGAAGACTTCCATGGGGCCTTCCAGAAGTTGTTGGAACGGTACAACAAGTGGATTGCAGCTGAAGGAGATTAATTCGAAGGGAACTAGATTCATGTGTGTACTATCAATAAAAGTGCCCATACGAAACTCATTTTCTTCAATCATAGATGGCCCAGTCTGCTCGAGCTGTAGAATATACTGACTGTATATAACACAGATGTGTAAGACCCCCCTCACCAACAAGTGTCCTGAATATGACATTAAACAATCGGATGGTCAGACTCCAGTAATGCTGGAGCTTTGGGGAATGCTGAGTATTCTTTCA
Source organism: Sepioteuthis lessoniana (assembly GCA_963585895.1). Taxonomy (NCBI): domain Eukaryota; kingdom Metazoa; phylum Mollusca; class Cephalopoda; order Myopsida; family Loliginidae; genus Sepioteuthis; species Sepioteuthis lessoniana. Next base: position 9,862,842 of record OY757947.1, on the reverse strand, counting down.
TTGCTATCACTACCATATCTACTCTGGCCCAGAGTGCTAGCACCTGAAAGGGTCCCATCTATAGGTCAAATAGAACTGTGCATTTAAACTGCATGCAAACAAATGACTTGTTAAATTGAATTGTTTGAAATAGAACTGTTTGATATTTAATTGAATTGTTAGTAATACATAGCAATAATTGGAACAATTTAACTTTATTGACTTATGTTTATCATATATATATCTAATATATAAATAAACCAGATTTGGCATTAAATAACCTACAATGGTTGATATGCCATAAAACCAAACCTTCAATTATCGATGTCTATTCTCAAATACTTATGCGTATATATCGATAGAATGTATCTAATTTTTCTTTTAGGCAATGGTAATATGGTCAGTTCTAATGAAACATGAAATTTTTATAATGGTAAGTTTTTTTTTTCTTTTGTTTTTGTTTTTTGTTTTTTTTTTTTTTTTTAATTTATTTATTTATTTATTATTGTCTTTTCTTTATTTTTAAATGACTTTTTATAATGGTAAGTTTTTTTTCTTTTTTTTTTTTTCTTTTTTTTTATTTATTTATTTTTATTTTATTTAATTATTTATTTTATTTTTAAATGACTTTTTATATTCACAAATAAAACAGTTTGTAAATATGAACTTTGAAATGAGATTATTGCAAATGGTAAAACTTGACAATGTTTTCTTTTGTGTTCTTTTTCAATTGCACTTTGATCTTAGGTAAAAGGTAAAGAAATGTTCGTTTTTTTTTTTTTTTTTTTTTTTTTTTTTTTTTTTTTTTAAGGAGGGTCCTTGGTATAGCCCTAGACTAAGTATAATGGTGATGATCCAGTCCTGGAGATGGAGCAGGGGGGGGGTACCTCTTCATTGACATTACTCCCAGGTTCACTCTGATGCAAGATGGTAGTTCTTGTTAGGTTCAAATGGATCTATTTAAAGATTATTCATAGTTAATAGGACTGTACCCCTCCAAAAAAAAAATCTTAAACTACAAAAAAAAAAATGAATGTGATGTCGTCTGTGCATCAAAGAACTGTTAAATCTTTTATGAAGGATTATTAATATCAAATAGAATTCTTACTGTTAAATGGTTTCAAGTATTGCCATTTAACTGTGTGCAAACAAATGCGCTGTATCAACATTTTAAGAAAACAAGTTACCTACTAACAATTCACTTAAAAATTGTTCGTACAAACTTGATTTGGCATTAAATAACCAAGGGTTGATCTGCCATTTAATCAAACTGAATGATACCCTGTAAGTTCTATTATTTTTGCAAGACTCTTCTGGCACTGTTCCAGGTGCTCAAGTAATGATGGATGCAACAATTCTATTCATATTTTCAGTTAGGACTGAGTATTAGTCTTATGAGTCTAGGCATAGAAAAAACCAGCAGTTGCCAATGTAGCAGGTCTTGCCTCTTAACTACACTTGTATTGCTGCAGGAGTTTTCAGAACACTGTCAGACTACCTTGGAGATTCCAGATCCTGGTCTATCAAAGCACAGTCGGCTAGGGCTGTAGAAAACACCGACTACATCTCTGCTGAGGTGTAAGACTCCTCCCAATGTGTGTCCTGTATAGGACATTAAACCATCTGATGATGAGGCTCTGGTCCTGGAGCTTTGGGGAATGTGGAGTAGCCTTTGATTGTTATTGTTCCCAGGTCCACTCTTACCCGGAGTGGTAGCACCTAATAGGGTTAAGTGTGTGTGCGCACGCGCAAGCAAATGACTGATTTTAAATCGTGACTGTTATTATAGCAATACTTGAAACTATTTAACTGTGTGGAGGGGGGAATGAGTTCAGGCTCGTTTAAGTTTCAAAAAAGAAAGTCTTATGTTCACACAAATAGAATAGTTTGTAAATATCAGCTCAAAATGTTTTAAGATTCAATCTTAATTATTTGCTTACCTGGTCCGCTGGGGCTGTAAAATACACTGACTGCTTCTCTGCAAATGTGTAAGATCCCCCCCTCGCAACAAGTGTCCTGGATATAACACTAAACAATCTGATGTTGAGAAATGCAGACTGCCCCTTCATTGTCATTACTCCCAGATCCACTCTGGCCTCTAAGTGGTAGCACCTGATAGTTTAGTTCTATTCTGTGTCCTTATGCTAAACTGAATTGTTTCAAATAGGACTGTTTTGACATTTTAAACTGCGTACTTATGCTAAACTGAATTGTTTGAAATGGAACTGTTTTTGTATGCTGAACTAAATGGTTTAAAATAGAACTGTTTATGTTTAAAAATGGATTTGGCATTAATAACCTACATTGGTTGATGTGCCACCAAACCAAACCTAATTATTTGCTATGAATTTGGTGATAAATGCTTATTTTATCGCTATTCTCTGGGTTGTCTTTTTTGGCATCTGTCAATTGTATGATATAATGGTAGTGCCTTAAACAACCAAGAACAGCTCGGCACTCGGACGCTCCCATTACCTTATCTGCTGGAGATATTCCAGACAGTTTGGATGTGGATCAAAAGTTTGATCAAACTGTTCTTATTACTTCTGTCATCCAGCTGTTTGTCGTATTTTTCCTCATCCCTCATCTGGCACAATCAGCTAGGTTAGTAGAATATACCAACTGCATCTTTGCAGACTGGTAGGAAGCCCCTTCCTCAACAAGTGTCCTGCATATGACACTAACCAATCCGATGGTGAGGCTTTAGTAATGCAGGAGTTTTGAGGAATGCAGAGTACCCCTTCATTGCCATTGCTCCCATGTCCACTCTGGCTTGGAGCGGTAGCACCTGATAAAGTCTTATCTATGGGTCAAATTAGAACTGCTTGACATTTAAACTGAGTACAAAGAGCTAACTTATGCTAAATTGGATTGGTTGAAATATATAACTGATCATTTAACTGTGTATGTAATATAATGGCTGAGGGATTTCATTTTATGCCTTTGGGTTTAGTTAGGCTGAGAACCTTTCGGCTCAGTGCATGGGTTACTTAGGTGCAACATTAACGCAGGTGTTCACGTGCGCAGAGCGGACATGTCACTCAGATGTCACAATAGCCCAGATGGAAAACAGGGCTAGAGAGTGCGAATGACGTCACGCACCGGAAGTGTGCAGAGGATTTTGGGAATTTTGAAGGAAGTCAGTTGAGAACTAGACTCCGAATGGGAAGGGTCGACTTTCGGGGCTCGGTGAGACCAGACGAATTTGTGCACTACAGGCGCCACACGTGTTGGGGAGACAGATGGAAAAGCCAGCATAGAAAGATTGTGCATCTCTGTTCCTTATGTTGAAACCTTTAACTCAAAGGTAATAAAAGGTTTCATACCTGAACTAAGAAGTCGTTACATGTTTTTCGTGTTTCGGGATTCCTATATATATATATATATATATATATATATATATATATATATATATATATATATATATATATATATATATATATATATATATGTGTGTGTGTGATCCTTATCATGGGTATGTTACATGTAAACAAATGACTGATATTTAATTGGATTGTTAGTGATACATAGCAATACTTGCAACCATTTAACTCTGACTTATGCTAAACTAAATTGCTTGAAACTGGACTTATTGATCATTTAATTGTGTGTCGTCAAATGTTTGACGTTTAATTGAATTGTTAGTCAACTTGGAACTATTTAACTTGGTTGACTTATGTTTATAAATCATATATATATATATATATATATATATATATATATATATATAAACTGGATTTGGCATTATATAACCGACCGACAGTGGTTGATAGGCTATCATACAAAACCAAACTGAAAGTTTAAAAAATGTATTTTGTCGTCTAAGGGAAAGGCTAAGATGTTTTACAAAAAGCATTTATATTGCCGTCGGAATTCCTCCCAATAAAGTTACACATGACTTGAAACTTTTTTAAAGACTTCTGGTTTGGAATTTCAGTTTTCTTTCTCCGAGACTGGTTGCCCCACCAAAATTAAAGAGCTCAGTTTGTTCTACTTGTCTAAAAAAACAAATGTATTTTTAATCACTTTTTTTTTTTTTTTTTTTTTTTTTTTTTTTTTGAATCAACCTAATAAAAGAAAAATGGCATAGTTATCCTTTTAACTAACTCATTGTATTAATGGGTAGAGTGTTCACCTGTGGCCCCGGAGACCAGGGTTAAATTCCCGGTCGAGACATACCAAAGGCACCAAAAAATGGTACTTGATACCGCCTTGCTTAACACTCAGCATTATAAGGTATGTATCAAGGGTAAATTGGACTCATCAAGGGAAATGAGTCGTACCCTCATTTATACCTTGCTGTAGTAGCTATTGAAAAAGGGAATTTTTGTGTTGCCCTTGACGACGATTGCCAACTTTACTGACTTTTATTATCCTCTTAAGTATTCTATTTCGAAAAGTTTTTTTTTTTTTTTTTTTTTTTTTTTGCTAGGTTGATGTAAAAGTAAATAAAATAAAATGCAAAAAAAATCACACGCACGTGTGTGTGTGATTTTTTTTTTTTTTTTTTTTTTTTTTTTTTTTTTTTTTTACATCAACCTACAAAAACATCACTTTATTTTTATGTATAGGATTTTTTTTTTTTTTTTCCTTAACAACCTGTTAAATTTTCTTTTTCTCTTTTGCAGTCTCCTATCTCTAAAGGTAATCCTCTAGCTGAAGTGTTCCACCCAAGTAGTTCTACTAAATTGCGACCAAAATTAAATTAACTTCTAATGTAGTTGCTGTCGGTCATTGCAACCAACCCAAAACCGACAACATGACGACTTTTTTTTTTTTTTTTTTTTTTTTTTTTAATGCTATTTTTGTTTTTGCTTTTCTTCCCTCCTCCCCACATTATTGCCATCTTTCTTTCTTTCCCTAACGTTAAGATCTTTTTTTACATTCTGTGCTTATTAAGTTAACTGTTCCACATGGAAATCAACTACTTTCTCCATCTTCAATCCAGTTTGTTTGCCTAACGGTGAGAATGTAAAACACAAGCAACAAAAATTAGATGAAAGATAAACTAGTTAGAACACACACACGTGTGTCTATTAAATTACAAACAATAATAATAGCTGTCGATCAGTTTTAATTCCCCCCTGAGTATTTTAATTTTCTCTCTCAGCTGTGTTCTATTGATATTATTTGTTCTCCTGTTTGCATTGTTCCCAATGTATTATGCTTCCTACTCTTGTGTGTATGTGTTATATATAACACTCATACATTTTAGGCTGCTATAGAATTCTAAAAATAAAGAATTGTTATTAGGACTAGTTTCTTCCTTTCCGTTTTTATTATCAATTGAAGAAAAAAAAAAATCTAACAAGAATTGAACTAATATCCCTTATCTTTAAAAATTTGTCTGTTCTAGGGATTAAAAAAACGTAACCGGCAGATGGCTTTGAAATTTAGTCATTTCTTCTTCACTATCCAATATTGCTTTGCCCAGTTGGCTACAGCTCTTGAATACACCGACTGTACCTCTGCAGAGGAGGTAAGACCCTCCCCCCCATGGGTGTCCTGGATATGACACTAAACAATCTGATGGTAAGGTTCCAGTTATGCTGGAGCTTTGGGGAATGCAGAGTATCCCTTCATTGCCATTGCTCTCAGGTCCACTCTGGCCTGGAGTGGTAGCACCTGATAAGGGTCCTATCTATAGGTTAAATAGAACTTAACCGTGTGTGTGTGTGTGTTTTTAAACTGCATATTTATGCTAAACTGAATTGTTTAAAATAGAACTGTTTTGACATTAACTCTGTATTGCCCAGTCGGCTGGAGGTGTAGAATTCACTGACTGCACCTCTGCAGAGGGTTAAGACCCCCACCCCAACGAGTGTCCTGGATATGACACTAAACAATCTGATGATGAGGTTCCAGTAATGCTGGCGCTCTGGGGAATGCAGAACACCCCTTTATTGCCACCGCTTCCAAGTCCACTCTGGCTCAGAATGGTAGCACCTGATAGGGCCCTATCTATGGGTTAAATAGAACTAAACGGCATATTTATGCTTAATTGAACTGTTTAAATTAGAACTGTTTGACTAAACTGAATACCTTGAAAAAATGTTCACGACAATTAAACTACTTATATTTTAACTGCGTGCTTATGCTAAACTGATTTGTTTAAAATGGAACTATTTTTGACATATAAACTATTTATGCTAAACTGAATTTTTTAATAAAGAACTGTGTGTAAATAAAATCTGTACTTATACTAAACTGAATTAGAACTGTTTGACTAAACTGAATAGCTTGAAATTAAAAAAAAAAAAAAAAAAATTTTGACAATTAAACTGTGTACTTATGCTAAATTGAATTGTTTGAAATAGAACTGATTATTTGTATAAAAATGGATTTTGTGTTAAATAACCTACAAAGGTTGATATGCCATAAAACCCAACCAAACCAAATCATATATATTTAATATATTTGTATAAAGAGGATTTGGCATTAAACAACCTGCAATGGTTGATGTGCCATAAAACCCAACCAACCAACCAATATTGCTTTTTGCCTTACTTGTTTATACCAACCTGTGGAGGTGATAGTTTGAAGTTTTCTGAATTGTAAATTCTTTCTAGCCATCCAGTTGATTTGAAAATATTGGCAGCTCAGCATTTTACACTAACCCTAACCCTCTCTAGGCCATGGATAATGAGCTGTACAAGAAGAAATATACCAAGCTTTAATAGAACGCCAATGTAGAACTCCCTCCCAACAGTCTTAAAGCTGGTTGTTGTGTGTGTGTATATTTATATTATATTATAATATAATATATATTATTACCTCTTTATCATTTGTCTAGACTACGTACTTAGAACATCGATTGACAAAATCAAAGAGAATGGCTTCGAACTGACGAAGAAAAGAAGCAAAAGGTACCCCGCAAAAACAATTACCGATGCCGACTACGCCGATGACATAGCGATACTCGCAAATACACCTGACCAAGCCAAAACACTCCTGCATAGTTTGGAACGAGCAGCAGCAAGCATAGGCCTCGATGTTAATGCACACAAAACGGAATATATGTGCTATGACCAAACGGGGGGACATCTCCACTCTAGAAGGAACCCCTCTTAAACTAGTAGACAAATTCACTTACCTAGGAAGCAGCGTCGAATCAACCGAAAAGGACATCGAAACAAGGTTAAGGAAAGCATGGACAGCTATCAATAGGCTATCAATTATATGGAAATCAGACCTAACCGATAAAATGAATCGCAGTTTCTTCCAGGCAGCGGTCACATTGATACTGCTATATGGCTGCCAATCCTGAACAAGTCCTGGCAGCAACACCTCACAAGACACCAACTGTACGGCCACCTGCCCCCTATCACGAAAACTATTCAAGTTAAAAGAACCAGACATGCAGGACACTGCTGGAGAAGTAGGGACGAACTCATAAGAGATGTACTCTTATGGATCCCCACACATGGCCGCGCAAAAGCAGGACGACCAGCACGAACATACATTCAGCAGCTATGTGAGGATACAGGATGCTGTCCTGAAGACCTACCTAGGGCGATGAACGATAAGGAGGAGTGGCGAGAGAGGGTCAGGGATATCCGTGCTACCAGCGCGATATGATGATGATATTATATTATCACAATAATAGACAAGTACTCAAGATTTCCCTTCACCATCCCCTACCCAGACATAACGGCTAAAACAGTAATTAAAGGTCTCTGCTTCTTTTTTCCATTTTTGTAATGTCTGCACACTCAGATCGTGGGTCTGCTTTTATGTTGGACGAACTTGAGCAATTTTTGCATGAACAAAGAGTGGCTGGAAGTCAAACAACTCTTTACAATCCCGATGGCAATGCAAAAGATACAATGGCATAATATGGAGGACTACAGTTGGTGGCCGCAAACTACAAGAGTCTCATCTGATTGGAAAAGTCTCCTCCCCAAGGACTCTATTGTGTACAGCGACAAACACTACTCCCATGATAGGTTGTTGTTCCTACAACGATGCTTAACAGGTACCTCGCTCCCCTCATGGCGAGCACAACCTGGAACAGTTTTACTAAAACACTGTTTGCCCCAGTAAACATGACCCATTATCCCTAGTATGCACTGGTCCGAAACTTGGAGAGAAGGCAATCTACAGTCTCCTTAAGGGATCTAGACCTGGCAGGGAATGTATCTGAATGTATAACTACTTCAGAGGGATACAAACTCCCGGTTCACTGAACCACTCTTACCCCACTTGGTGAGCTTGTGCCTTAGACATTAAGTCCAGAATCCCTACAAAACGAAGTTGAACATTTCTACAGAAAGCAATAGAACTCTAGTTCTGATGACCGATCAGTACCACGAAAGCAGCTTCACCTAGTATCTGAGACAGATGCTCAATCTTCAGACACCAAGCGGCTGAAACACTGAAGAAAATGACTACATTTCGGAGTGAGATTAATTTTTTTTTTTTTTTTTTTTTTTTTTTCTTTAGCCTGAACCCAGCCAAACTAGACGGTCCCAAAACATCATCAACCCCTAAGAAACCTAGGCTAGAGATGGAGGCCGAGAGCAAAACCATCAAGATGACTCCCCCCCCACCAAAGAACCCACAGGATGGCAGGACTTTATTATGTATGAAAAGTACTCGATGCCGATCACCCTTTTGTAATAATGGAAGGATCGTAACAGATGACTATCATTCAGTATATGTGCGAGAGTATTATTTGTCACGTGTTCCTAAAATGTTATCAAAGTAGATTAAAGCTTACATATAAGGTTATTTTTGCCTTTATTTTTTTTTTTTATTTATTTTTTTTATTTATTTATTTATTTTTTTTGTGTAATATTACAAGATGCAAACATAATCAGTTATAGATTGAATATGAACTACTTTACAAAACTAAAAAAAACAGCCCCCCCCATGCTGAAAGGCCATCTTTTGGTGGTCTTTAAGTTAAACATCAAGTCATCTTTTATTTATAAAATTTGATAATTGAAAATAATTGTAAGCAGTATCACTAATTTGCATATACTTACCTTTTGGTGGGCTGGGGTTTCTATACCTTTTTTTTTTTTTTTTTTTTTTTTTTTTTTAATAGATCTCATTAGTTCTAATAAAATATTAGATGATCAAAAATGGATGTTATCAGATTTTACAAGATTTAAACTTGAACCAAAAATTAAGTTTGGTTTGTAAGTCTGCTTACTCCGCAGAATTTTGCATAGGGAAAGTACTTGTAATTTGGATTGTTATGGGTTCAGGCACCTTACATAGTGAAATGATTAGTTAATCCTATTTACCAACCCCTCCGCTCAGGCAGGATATGATACAAGGTCAATTTTTAAGCGGAGTTTAACAGGTTTGAATTCAGAGTTTTCCTTTTCCTAGACTAGTTGCCTCAGCAAGGCTGAAGAATGCAGTCTGCCCTACTATTTACCCATAGCTGGAGGGAGAATAATTGGATTCATACCTTTCGCAAGGGTATTAGTGCTATGTGAAATGCAATCAGTCTTGTCCAGGATTTGAACTCGTGTCGCCGTGTCCATTTCCTACGACGATAACCATGACACCATGGGCACCTCCACAAATGATTAGTGAAATGATTAGTTAATGAGATTGATTCACGCTGGGTGTCTTGTATTTCTGGTCTTGTTAAACGGCTAAGCTTAGTAAATAATTATATTCATTAGTTATTTTCAATGAGTTTGGTCATAAATAGTATCTAATGACATCCAGTTTGATTGTATAAAATAACATCTTGGTTTTAAAAGACAAAAACTTTCTGTGCTCAAACAACTCCCCCCCCACCGCCTCATGAAAAGTTTTCTTTTAAATTAACTATATTCTGCAATCAATGATTTCTTTATGACTCCATATAATTTTAGACAACACATGTTAGACTGACTGACTGCTGTATTTATTCCAATATAAAAGACAATACCAAAACAAGGGAGATAATTAGGTATTTACAACTATCAAGTTAGACAACTCGTCCTTCGAGACCTACTTTTATGGCCAAACTGTCGGTAAAGGAAAGTACCTGATGATTAGCTTTTAAAAGTTCTCCCCCGATAGTTTATAATGAATAGACTAAGCACAACTGCAGACAAAAATGATTTGCAAATTGGATTGGAAAATGCTTTATTCTCTAAGAGTGTTTTTAAATGTCCTCATCAAAGCGTGCTGACAGTAAAAGTTCTGTTGACTCTCTCTCTTGCTATCCGTACCTATTACACTAGGCTCACCATCTAGGCAACATTTAGTGTCTGTATTGAACGGATGTAAGTTGTTGTTTTTTTTTTTTTTTTTTGTCAGCCAACACTGGTTTGTTCATATGTAGGAGTCCACAGGAGAACCTCCATCTTTGCAGTGCCCAGCCTGTTTTACTTGCCTTTCTTGGGTGGTTTGTGAGATGGGAGGTAAATGGCCTTACAACTGCTGTTTTGTATTTTTTTTTTTTCTTTTTTTCCCTCCCTCTCACGGATTCGTTCGGTTCTCATTTAGCTTTCCCTACCCCAAGCGTTTCATTCAAGTCCCATGTTGTGCTACCATACTGACATAGCTACGTAACCTATAACATCGTTTTCAGTAGATGAGATATTGCTACCGAGGTATCTGAACTAATTTCGAAGGCTTGCTATTTATGGGGATTCAATGTTTGAAGGTGTTATTTAAGGAAATGCTTGGCTTTTTTTTTTTCTCCTCCTGGCATGTCCATACTACTGTACGGTCATGTCTTGTACCATATTTGCTATATCATGGTAACATAAATATAGAAATTGGATTGTTATAATATAAATCAATATTGAAATAATTTTTTGTTCAGGATAACTAATAACAAAGTTGTCTTGTTTTCTACTTGGAGGGGGGGGCTAAAATTAGGAAGTGATCATAGGAATTCATCATGTCGCACCATCATCAGGGATATCCCTGACCCTCTCTCGCCACCCCTCCCTATCGTCCATTGCTTCTGGTAGGTCCTCTGGGCTACATTCCATATCCTCACAGCTGCTGTATGTAGGTTCGAGCTGGTCATCCTGCCTTTCCTCGGCCATGTGAAGGGGTCCACGGGAGTAGATCACTTATGAGCTTGTCCCTACTTTTTCAGCAGTGTCCTGCATGTCTGGTTCATCTAATTTTGATAGTTTTCATGATGAGTGGCCGTACAGCTGCTGCTTTGTGGGGTGCTGTCTCCAGGACTTGTTCCATATTGCTTGCAGCATTCTTAATGATGGCAGAATGTGTTTTTGGCAATAATGGCTTCTTTGAGGAGTCTCTCTTATGTGCTTTTATGTATTAAAAAAAAAAAAAAAAATTAAGACGTTGTTTGCAGCTAACTCTTTAAGACTAGTCATAATTTTTACTTTGATTGGAGATCAAGTCACAGCAGGTCTTATCCCTACTCTAAAACTCATGTTCTGTCTGTGGGGCTAAGAATATGCTGACTGGGCAACATTCTGCAGGGGATAAAGTTGGCTGGGGCTATAGACTGCACCTCTGCAGTGGGTGTAAACCCCTCCTCTCCACCGAGCTAGTATACTGGATATGACACTAAACAATCTGATGGTGTGGTTCCGGTAATGCTGGAGCTTTGGGGAATGCAGAGTACCCCTTCATTGTCATTGCTCCCAGGTCCACTCTAGCATAGTGGTAGGACCCTTATCAGGTGCTATATGGGTCAAATGGAACTAAACTGTGTACTTATGCTAAACTAAATTGTTTGAAATAGAACTGTTTTAACATTAACTGTGTGTAAACAAAAAAAAAATTACTCATGCTAAACTAAATTATTTAAAATTTAATTTGGCATTAAATGACCCGAAAAGGTTAATACACCATCAAACAAAACAACCAACCAATCCTGCTGACGGTTAAGACTCTCTTTAATAAAGAGTAATAGAATATGCAAGGTGCTAATGAGCAGATGTGCTAGCGACATCACAATGTCAAATATTGTTTTTTTTTTTTTTTTTTTTGTTTTGTTTTTTTTTTTGTTTTTTAAGTTCATGCTTTGGAGTATTGAGGTTGGTTGGTTGGGTTTTATGGCATATCAAACTTTGTAGATTACTTTATGCCAAATTAATTTTTATACAAATAATCAGTTCTATTTCAAACAATTCAGTTTAGCCTGAGTACACATAGAAATGTTTTTGACATTTAACTATTTCAAGCTATTCAGTTTATTCAAACAGTTCTAATTCAGCTAATTTAGTTTCATATAAGTACAGATTTTTGTTTACAAATGTCAAAATAGTTCCATATTAAACAATTCAGTTTAGCATGAATACAGTTTCAATGACAAAAATAGTTCCATTTCAAACAATTCAGTTTAGCATAAGCACACAGTTTAAATAAGTACAGTTTAATTGTCAAAAACATTTCTATTTCAAGCTATTCAGTTTAGTGGAACAGTTCTAATTCAAACAACTCAGTTTAGAATAAATATGTAGTTAGAGCCCTATCTGTCGGTTTAATAGAACTATCAGGTGCTACTATTCCAAGCCAGAGTTGACCTGGTAGCAATGGCAGTGAAGGGGTGCTCCACATTCCCCCAAATCTCCAGCATCACTGGAACCTCACCATCAGATTGTTTAGTGACATAACCAAGACACTTGTTGGAGGGGGAGTTACCCCTCTGCAAAGATGCTGTCGGTGTATTCTATAGCCCCAGCTGACAGGGCAATCGGAGTATTGAATGTAGAGGCAACAAAATACTGACGGGGTGGTTCCCTTTTTTCTTTTTTTTTTTTTTTTTTTTTTTTTTGTTGCAACCTTTCGGGGTGGGGGATTCAAAACTTGACTATTCTCAGATCACCCACTTTTATTATTATTGGTGATTTCATAATTTAAAAAAAAAATTAAAAAAAAGTAATGATTGATTAGAAATAAATTAATTTCTGATATGTTCCATCGGGACTTGAACAAGGTGTGTGTGTGTGTGGGGGGGGGGCAGATAAAAACTACACAAAGGTACTGCATGTCGTTTTGAACTAAACCTTGAAGCAGCACCCCCACAAAACAGCGTCTACTTGCCATCTCCCAAAATATCCAAGTAAAATAGACAGGACATGCTGGCCACTGCGGAAGGTCTTATGTGGACAATTTACAAGCAGAGAACTCTAGCAGATTATAATAATACATTGGGCACAAGATGATTTGCGCATGGCTGTGCTGAGGAAACCTAAAAAGAGAAACAAACATTATTAATAGCACGATAAAAATTAAACGTATTCAAAAAAAATGTGAGAATAACAAACATAAGTGAATGCTGAAAACTGGCCCCAAAGTACAAGCATGACTGGGTGTGACAGGTGATCTACTGGGAATTGTGCAACTAAATTTTGACCATGCTAACAAATGGTATATGCACTAAACAGAGTCTGTCCGAGAAGGTAAGACTCAGAAAATTCTTTGGGATTTTGAAGATAAAAACAGATTGCATTGTAATGCTATATAGGTGGCCCGCTAAGCAGACGATTCCTTTGTCTGTTTTAGCGCGAAACCAGACGTATCTGGAAGTGGTAAGGGGACGCGGAAAAGAGTTGGTTAGAGAAAGGAGCTGGCAGGCAGTTGGCGTGGAACCACGGACAGGGGCAGTCAACACCGGAGCGATGAGACCAGCAGAGAAGATCGAGTCAAGAGATGTCGGCATTCCAGTTGCTTTGTGGAATTTTCGCTAGTAACCTACGCTAGCGTTAGTCTGCACATGCATGTAGTGTTGCATACTCTCCTTCTGCTCTAAGTTAACCCCAAGCATTGTTCGTGTTTGTTCGTTTGTCCTTCTATTTTCTCCGGCCCCTCGATCATATTCTTGTAGTGGCAAGAAATGTGCGTTACCCCCCTCGGGGCCACTAGTTGATTACCGGCCGGCCAAGAAGTGAAAAGGTTTGAGAAAGAGGATGTAATGTATGTGGGGGCGAGGGGGGTAACGTTACAGCATACTTGTTGGAAAAACTTGTTTGTTTTTTTTTTTTGTCATTGTGTGGTTTTATATAACTTCTTGTAATAATTGGCGGCTATAATCTTCGGCCTTCTTCAGGTGAGTCTTGTCATATTTCGGTAACCTCTTAGTGTTGTATAGCCACATGCAACTATACATATACAAATATATGCAGAAACATAGTCAACAATAATGACGACCTTTAATGAACGAACACACTTCTTTATAAAAAATATACCTCTCACACTTTATTCGAAAGGGTTGGTGTTGGTTGTGTGTGAGAGGTGAGTTGGAGACGGGGACAGACTGCTACATATTGACCCCAAGTTCTTCTGACCATAGCAGCACTTCTTCTGGCTGAGCTGCTCAACAGTGGGTCACTGAGGACCACAAGCCCTCAGTCTGCAAGCTGATTCTCACGTTGGCGTCTTTGTCTCCAACTGCAACTCAAACTGACTGACTGCCCCAAGCCGTCTGTGGCACCTGGTTATATGATTGTTTGACACCCACCTGCTTCCTGTGGGCATATGCATCTGCACCGAATGAAACCCCGTCCACAGGTCAAGGTGATATTCCGATATCTTCAACCGGATGTACCTGTTTCGCTGTCCTTCTGCTTATTTACACAAGTGCATCTCTTCATTGACGGCTCAGTCGAGGGTCAATATGTTACATTAGGAATTTAGAACTTGAACATTTATTTGAATCATATGGAGGATATCTCACATCATTCCTCACTAGGGAAACCAGGAGCATGATTAGAATTCACAACTTCCCGGTGGTAGTCTGTTTGGATATTTGACTTGACGTCTAAAATCTCTCAGAATCAAGCCATTAGTCTAGTGGGTATAGTGTTCGCCAATGACCCAGGAGACTGGTGTTTAATCCCAGGTCGAGTCATGTTAAAGATTCAGAATATTTTACTTGATGCCTCCTTGCTTAACCCTCAGTATTATAAGGTACGTATCAAAGGTAAAGTGGAGCAATCCAGGGAAAGGAGTAGCACCATTCTCAACATCTTGGTGTAGTAACTAAGGAAAAAGAAGCCTTTGGGTCACCCTTGACTGCTGTCGACCAATTTTATGTGGCATGGTATGCTATAGAGAGGTGGCATAATTGTTATCGTCATAGAAAATGGACGCGACGACACGAGTTCAAATCCTGGACGAGACTGATTGCATTTCACATTGCACTAATACCCTTGCGAAAGGTATGAATCCAATAATTCTCTCTCCAGCTATGGGTAAATAGTAGGACAGACTGGGTTCTTCAGCCTTGGTGAGGCAACTAGTCTAGAAGAAGGAAAACTCTGAATTCAAACCTGTTAAACTCCGCTTAAAAACTGACCTTGTGTCATATCCTGCCTGAGCGGAGGGGTTGGTAAATATGGTATGCTATTGAGAGAGAGTGAAGAGGAGGTCAATGCCTTTACCCCTCTTTATTTGAATCAACAGGTATTAAAAAAAAAGGATTACAGGGACCGACCGTTAAAGTGGTAGGGGAGAGAAAGGGTTAGCTATCTGTACCCTTTGCACTTTAGTCTGTTGAAACAAAAGACGTCAAGGTCAATCGGGTGGCATCAGGTGGTAGGAATCTTGAGGAAAAGTCAAATGGTTGGTCAACAGAATCTTCGTGCTAAAAAGGCCGGCATGTGTTAGAGAAATTTGAAGGAGAATCTTCAGTTAGGACAAATCCTACATTGCAACAAGCTGGCTGAGTTCAGCCAGCTCTGGGAAAAGATAGCTCACCCGTAAAAAAAGAGAAAATCTGAAAATGGAAAACCGTCAAAGATAAGTACAGCCCAAACTGTTTTCCTTTTCCAAATCTTAAATATTGGAAAGTTGTATGTATTCAAAAAACTGTAAATGTTCTATTTCACTAATAGTTAAAATTATTGAATGAACATTGCTACACGCCTCAGTCTGGCAGCTTAGACACTTTTACTGAAGTAAGAGAAAAAAAAAAGAGAAAGAAGAAAAAGGATTGTTGCGAGACATTTTTGTTTGACGTTTTCCTGTTGGCTTAATATTGCCAGTATTTTAAAAAGAAAAGAAAAAAGAACTGTTTCTTAAATCTCATTATTTGTTTGATTGTCGCATATTAAAATTTTGTTATATTTTAAATGCACCTTTGTGTTGAAATGTTTTGATTGTGTTCTTTCCTCTGTTGATTTGACTTCTTTTACCATGTATCTTGTCTCGGTCTCATACCGCTTTCATTAATTCTCACTAAACGTCTTATTGCCTCCTTAAACATTACAAGAGGATTTGGAAATCTGTCCACAGTTAATATTATCTAACCTAGAAGTTCGTTCTTCCGTGATATGAGAGGGTAACCAGGACAAAGGACTTGGTGGTGTATGTGAAAGTGAATCGGCAACCTCTTACCGACGTCTGAGACCAGTCTAACCTCGAATTAGCATCCACATTATTTGTTTGTTACTGATAAGCCTGAAATAGGAATCTTGACCAGGATTTATTTTGTGGAGTGTCAAGTGCCAGGCTGCTCTCAGTGATACACATTCTACGTAACAGCCTTCTACAGAGGACAATGACTGAGATGTCGATCTCTTGAGGTCAGAGTAGAATTCAACGTTACATTTACTTTACTATATGTCAAGGTACTATTTACGAACCCCTCCGCTCGGGCAGGATATGACACAAGGTCAATTTTTAAGCGGAGTTTAACAGGTTTGAATTCAGAGTTTTCCTTCTCCTAGACTAGTTGCCTCACCAAGGCTGAAGAACCTAGTCCGTCCTACTATTTACCCATAGCTGGAGGGAGAATAAGGGGGTTCATACCTTTCCCAAGGGTATTTGCCCGAAAGTGAACCTAATAGCGCGACTGGAGTACGAACTCGCGTACTACGATTCCGCAGTGCATCGCTTTAACCATTACACCATGAGGACACCCTCAAACTATATGTCAAGGTAGACAATTCAGACTAGATATTCGAGACTTAAACTTAATGTCTCAGTTGAGGGAAGAATGAGAAGAGTCAACCCTTTATTTGAGTCATGAAAGAGGGTAAAGTTCTAATATTCCAAGAAGGTTATGGTGTAAGACCAAAGGTATCTGAAAGAGGGCCAGAGAGAACAGTGGTTGAAATGTTGAATAATGACCATGACTTGTTTCAGAAATATCAACCAAAAATTCTACAGGGGAGTCTCCGTGGCGTAACAGTTATTCTGAAAGTAAAATCATCAGCCAGCTCAAATTTCACTCACGCAATTACATTCTCTTTCAGACTAAAAATAAAAGAGACGAACCCTCTTAGCCATCCAGCAAAAAAAAAAACACACATTCCCTAACTTCTAGGCATGAAATAATTCTAGGTGGGTTGACATGCCATTAAAATCAATCAAGCAAATATGCATGAATTATCCTGTTACCTTCACTTTTGGACAAATTGGAAAGGAATGAACTCCCTTATCCCTCTCAGCTATAAGTTAGATTGAATCACTACTATCCTTCTACAAGGATGGCTTTGGCATTAAATAACTCATGAAGATTGATATGCCATTAAACAAAGAAACTTTAAATAGTACCACTACTGTTCTTCTACAAGGATGGCTTTGGCATTAAATAGCCCTCAAAGTTTGATATGCCATTAAACAAAGAAATTTTAAATAGTAACTCTACTGTTCTTCTACAAGGATGGCTTTGGCATTAAATATCCCATGAAGATTGATGTGCCATTAAACAAAGAAACTTTAAATAGTACCACTACTGTTCTATAAGGATGGCTTTGGCATTAAATAACCCATGAAAGTTAATATGCCATTAATCAAACTAATTTTTCTTCCATATTTGCAACTGAATTCATTTTTCAACTCACCTCTTTCCCATTAATCTGTGGAGGTAATAAATATGATGTTGTGGCTAACGTGCTGGACAGCAAAATAGGATTAACACCAGCCGGGGTATTACATTCACTTTCAGACTAATGCCCTTGGAAACAGTATAAACTGCTTTACCCGACCAGCTATAGGTTAAATAGTACTACTGCTGTTTTATGAGAACAGATTCAGATTTAAATTACCCAAAAGGGTTGATATGCCATTAAAAACCAAACCTCTGGAAGAAGGAGAAAACCCTCCCCTCCAATGAATGTCCTAGCTATGACACTAAACTACACATGATGGTGAGGCTACAGTCCTGGAGCTTTAGGGAATGTGACATACCCCTCTCATTGGCATTACTCCCAGATCCACTCTGACCCAGAGTGGTAGTACCTGTTGGGGTCCCATCTAGGGGTCAAATAAAATTATTCAAACTTTTATTAAGGATTATTATTTATACTAAATAGAATTATTAGTGTTAAATAGCAACACTTGAAACCATTTAACTGTGTACAAACAAATGATTAATATAAAATTATATAGGAATACTTGATAAATAGAAGGGTACCTCTGGTGGTGTAATGGTTAACAAGCTAGACTAGCAAACCTATACAAGTGAGTTCGAGTCTCATTGAGTGCCCCATTCATTCGGTTTTGAGCAACATTGAAGCAAAGAGCTTTGTAAATTACTACTTGATAAATAGAATGACTCATGTCAAATTGTAAGACTTGTAACCATTTAACTATGTGCAAACAAATAATTAATATTAAATAGAATTATTAATGTTAGATAGCAATACTTGAAATCATTTAACTGTGTGCAAACAAATGATTAATATTATATAGAATTATTAGTGTTAGATAGCAATACTGGAAACCATTTAACTGTGCGCAAACAAATGAGCATTAACTCATTTTAAAATAAAGTTACGTACAAACTATTCAATTAAAATTCATACTATATAAAAGTAATATAATTAAGGTTTCTAATTAATTATTTTAGTTAATGATAAATTGTGTGCTAGTTAAAAATTTTCAGTTTGTAGTTGTATGTTCGAGTTGGAAAGGTCAGGTAGGTGGACCTTGTTTGTGCCCACATGTCACTCTGTCTGTTATGATAAAGGTGTTTTGAATGATTTCTATCCAAACAAGTAGTGATGCGAAATATTTTTCTTCTCTTGTCAAAGGCGTTGTGATTGAGGATTAATAGTTGTTATAGTATACTATTTTCAAATCTGAAACAAAAAAGAACACAAAATTATTAGCAGTCTCATGGGTCCCGTGTATATTGAGACACACTTTAGCTCTCTTGGTCTGTGACCCGCTATGAAAAGGTGTTAGGGGCAATAAATTTTCATATCAAGAAACAACAGAGTTGTTTTGTATTTGTGTGCATTACCACTTTCAACATGGTCCCAGAGTTATATATATATATATATATCAATCTCAATTGTCATCCACAGACAGATCTGTTTCGTTCTATCAGAACTCATCAGTGTGGCTAGACAGTATCTTCCCGTAGCTGGGATTGAAACCTGGTTGACTCAAACGCCAGCCAAAGCTTCTAACCATTCAGCCACGAGGAGATATTAGCTGCAAAGTAAATTTTAAACGGTTATGAATCACAATTACTATTGTTTACATACATCCGTTCAAACAGTTGCCGAGACCGCAATTCATCTACGAAGAGGCTTGCCATAAACGCTAATGGCAACACGATTACTTCTTCGCCAGAGATGTTTATCCTTTCGAATTGCCATATCGATCTACTGATATTTTGCAGGAAAAAACATTCATGCCCAACAACAGGATTGCAGAAAATTCTTACCGAAAACGTAACCAGCTCATTGGTCTAGTGGGTAGAGTGTTTGCCAATCATCTCGGAGATTTGGATTCAATCCCAGGTCATGTCATACCATAGACTTTAAAAATGGTACTTGATACTCCCTTGCTTAACACTCAGCAATATAAGGTACGGATCAAGTGTAAAATGGAGCAATCCAGGGAAAGTAGTAGCGCCCTCCCCTACACCTTGGTGTAGTAGCTATTGAAAAGGGAGCCTTCTGGTTGTCCTCGACTACGATCGCCAACTTTACTTACTTTTATTGGAACAACAAAATAACAAGTAAAAACTACAGATTCTCGAGGCACTACATATTAGGAACATACAACCCAAACTTAATAGAATTAATTTTGAAACCAGTACTTATGTACTTAAATGTCTTTAGCTATTGACGCTATTTATAGAAACAAATTTGAAAAGTAAACGCTACACAATACAACAGTACAGACTCTCATTCTTACAAAGTTGTAATGTACATACAAAGGTTACATCACTTTTATAATATATCCTCCCCTGATAATGGCCCTGATAAGGGCTGAAAGTACTTGAGAAATAACTAATTACAGAAGGTTTATTAACCAATTCCCGACAAATATCATAAGATCGATATGGCGATTTGAAAGGATTAACAAAAAAAATATGATTCGGTGATTCGAGATACTTTTATCTCTTGTTCTTGGTGGGTTTTTTTTCTGGTACCGTGAATGCTGGTAGATATTAGATTAGTATATATATATATAGAATTTAGTTTGGCATTAAATAACCATCAAGGGTTGATATGACATTAAACCAAATAACCTAACCTTAATGCTCTACATATAATATGTTGCTAAGATCCAAGCTCTTCTGAAATTTATATATATATATATAAAATAAAGACACATGTCTATATAATTTTATTAAGATCCTTTCAAGTTTCCTGACAAGTGCTTTGGTTTTAGGTTGGAGTTGGTAGATGAATTTACCAAAATTGTCTCGAGCGCTTTCCAACCTTTCATAGGCCATCATCAGGAGTTGTTTGCAAAGGTAAAGATTGTTTTTTTTTTTAAAGTTTTTTTTAAATTGCAAAGATTACATAAATGGATTTAACTAAAATTCTAATGACATTAAACGAATTTAAAACAAAACCCTATCAATGGAAATAGAATATTTTAAAATTTTCTATATTTTTCACTTCCTTAATAACTCATGCAAAAAAAACAACAAAAAAACTAAAGGCATTTCATTGAACCCCGGTCTCCTAGACCAATGGCCCGGTTTCATACAATATACCCAGCCTAAAATATTAATAGGATGGAAGGAATTTATAGTGTCAAAATATTTTTAGCGATAACATATTGATTCTTTTGAGGCCAATTAAAAAATAAGGCTTATGCTGTTTGGGGTCTCTTGTTTCGTATTCTAAAAGAAAGAACAGCTGTAAACGCAGATTGATTAGAGGAAAATTCAATGGAGGCAAAAAGCAATGGCTTAGAAAGGGAAAGTCATTTGAGTCACGCTTAACGCACTGCCTAACTTTGATGACCTACATGGCTAATGGTACCTGTCGTTCCTTTGAGTGTGGGTTAAGAAGCTTATCTAACGATGGGATCTATTGGACAATTACTATGGTGTTATAAGTTGGCTCCTCACCGGGTTCCCCAGGAAAATTTTTTTTTTAGGTTTATCTACGTTACTGAAAATTTTGTGACAGAAAATATATGTAAAAGTACACATTTTAGATAACCCTTGACAAAATATATAGACTCATTCCTTCTCAGGAAACATTTCTTCCATCACGAATATATAAATGTACACATTTTATATAACCCTTGACAAAATATACGGACTCACCTCCTCTAAGGAAATATTTCTTCCATTATTTTTAATTCATGAAAAAAGAGTCTTTTGCAGGCAGTGACCTTTTTTTGCAGTAGCTCAACGTAAGGCATTTTCCTATTTGCTGCAGCCCAGTCAGCTATTGAATTTACAGGGCCATCATCACTGGGTGAATATATTGCAAAAGTATGATACAGTGTTTTATTTATATTGGCGTAACTTTTTTTTTGTATTTTTACAATATACATACCCCTTGATGATGGACCAAGAGGGTTACAAAAGTACTTGGGAATCAATTAATTACAGAAAATTTATGACCCAATTCCAGCTGGATTTTATAACATCCATACGGTGATTTGAAAGGATCAAAATAAAAACAAATACACAAAGGATATCTATAATATTTAACCAAATATGCCTCAATGAACAAATGCTGCTCAAATAAACACACACACACACACACACATATATATATTAGTGCATATTTCATAAAACAATACAGACATCCTTTGTCTACATATTTTTGTATATACCCTTTCGAGTTACCACGTTGATTTTATGGTATCTGGTGGGAATTGGTAAATGAAACTCCTATAATTAATTGGTTCTCTAGTACTTTCTGCCAGATCTTGGGCCATCATTAGGGGTGTGAATATTGTAAAAGCAATGTGACCTTTGCATGTACATTACTACTTTGTAAGTGTTGAGAATTTATTATTTATACTGGTGTGTTGTTGTAGCGTTTATTTCTAAATTTGGTCCAGCAGTAGTGAAAGACATTTCCGTACATGATGGGTGGCATTCATTTTTGTGGGTGTGACTAAGTGCCAGTCAGAAGATTCCTTTGTCTGTTTTGGTTTGAAACCCACACAAAGGGCTTGCGTGCGAGATTTCTCATGAGATCGGAAGAGAACAAGGGAAGGAAGATCCGAGAGTCAAAGAAGCAAACAGAAGAGACCAGGGCAGAGAACAGACCAGTTGACAGAAGAGAACAGGGCAGTCAGCAGAAGAGAGCAGGAGCTATGCCTGTGGATTCAGGCCGAGTTGGCCAATGTGAGAAGATGAGTCACCATTCATTTGTGGCTTTGTGGGAATTTCGCTTGAATACACGCTCGTGTTAGCTCACAGAAACACAGAATGTTAGGAAAGTGTCACAGACTTCTCCCTTCTTGCGCTTGGAGCTAACCCAAGCCCGTGATTGTTCTCTTTTCTTCCACCCTCTCAGTTGTATATGTTGTGGGTTGTGTGTCAGTAAAGAAATGTGAAATACCCCTGGCTGGAGATGAGAAAAACCACTAGACGATCTAATGGCCATGAGTGGTTTTGGGAGTTATAGACAGTGGGGATCAGCCAGCGGTGTATTGTCACAATTGGTACTCCACTCCAGATTTTCCAGCCCCAAAAGTTGAGAGTGTGTGTATTATAGATAAGATTTCTGGCTGGATGCCTCCCCATATTCGGGGAGAGGGGGATGTCCTCATGGTGTAATGAGCGATGGACTGAGGAACCATAGTAAGCAAGTTCAAACTCCTGTCGCACTTAGTCGACTGGGGCTGTAGAATACACTGACTGCATCTCTACAGAGGGGTAAGACTCCCCCAATGAGTGTCCTGATATGACTCTAAACAATCTGATGGTGAAACTCCAGTAATGGTAGAGCTTTGGGGAATGTGGAGCACCCTTCATTGCCATCACTCCCAGGTCCACTTTAGCCTGAAGTGGTAGCACCTGATAGGGTCCTATCTATGGCTCAAATAGAACTAAATTGCATACTTATGCTGAACTGAATTACTTGAAATAGAACTGTTTTGATATTTAACTGTGAGTGGACAAAAACTATTCATATACTAAAATGAATTGTTTAAATTAGAACTGTTTGACTTAACCGAATAACTTGAAATAGAAAAAAAACCTGAGGACGGCCAGAAGTGAAATTTGGCCGAAACGTAGTTAGAAAAACAACAAAAACTACCAAGCTGAGGACAAAAGTCGTCAATAAAATTAATACTCAGATTAAGAAGCCTCATCTCAAAAAGGTTTCCCGATAAAGACAATTGAAATAGAAATATTTTGACAATCAAATTTATACTTATGCTAAACTGAATTGTTTTAAATAAAACTGATTATTTATATAAAAATGTATTTGGCATTAAATAACCTACAAAGGTTGATATACCATAAAACCCAAACCAACGAACATCAAGTCTCGCTATTACGTTCACTTTCGGGCAAATACCCTTGGAAAAGATATGAACCCCCTTATCCTCCCAGCTATGGGTTATATAGTACCACGTCAAGGATGACGACTTTGGCATGAAATAACCTACAAAGGTTGATATGCCATTAAACAAAGAAACCCAACCAAATCACCATATTCAGAGTGAAATGACTGAAAGTCAGTCATATCCATAATCTAAACTAATTTGTTTTCAACAGTTACAGAGAAATATCCACTGAAATGTGTGTTTGTTTATAATTTTGTTTTTCTTAATGGCCCAGTCGGCTGGGGCTGTAGAATACACGACTGCATTTCTGCAGAGAGGTAAGACTCCCTCAAAAAGTGTCCTCATATGTAAGAGGTAAGACTCCCCAAAGAGTGTCCTCATATGTAAGAGGTAAGACTCCCTCAAAAAGTGTCCTCATATGTAAGAGGTAAGACTCCCCAAAGAGTGTCCTCATATGTAAGAGGTAAGACTCCCCAAAGAGTGTCCTCATATGTAAGAGGTAAGACTCCCCAAAGAGTGTCCTCATATGTAAGAGGTAAGACTCCCCAAAGAGTGTCCTCATATGTAAGAGGTAAGACTCCCCAAAGAGTGTCCTCATATGTAAGAGGTAAGACTCCCTCAAAAAGTGTCCTCATATGTAAGAGGTAAGACTCCCCAAAGAGTGTCCTCATATGTAAGAGGTAAGACTCCCCAAAGAGTGTCCTCATATGTAAGAGGTAAGACTCCCCAAAGAGTGTCCTCATATGTAAGAGGTAAGACTCCCCAAAGAGTGTCCTCATATGTAAGAGGTAAGACTCCCCAAAGAGTGTCCTCATATGTAAGAGGTAAGACTCCCCAAAGAGTGTCCTCATATGTAAGAGGTAAGACTCCCCAAAGAGTGTCCTCATATTTAAAATATATGTATCTTGGACACTCGCTGGGGAAGTCTTACCCCTCTGCAAAGATGCAGTTAGTGTATTCTACAGCCCAAGCCAACTGGGTAAGAACAGTAGTGATGCTATTTAAAGTTTCTTTGTTCAATGGCATATTAACCTTCATGGGTTATTTAATGCCAAAACCATCCTAGCAGAACTGTTGTGGTGCTATAGCTGAGGGTTTATATCTTTCCCATGGGTATTAGTCCCAAAGTGAACGTAACAGTGTGACTGGAAGGGATTGACTTGTAGAGAAGGTATAGCCCAAAACTTACATTTTAACTAGAAAAATGTTGTTTTTTTTTGTTTTTGTTTTACGGCATACCAACCTCCTTGGTTATTTAATGCCAAATCAAGATAAAAAAAAAAGGAGGAAACGAAAAGGTCTGTTATGTTTGAACTTATTTTAAGGAAATGGTTTGTTGAAAGAATCTGGTTTTATTGAAACCTCATTTTTAGAGAACTGTCTTGTAGTAAAAAGATTTGCGGTGGGGGGGGGACATTTTGTGGAAAAGGTCAGATTTTGTTGAAGTATTTCTTGTAGAGGAACAGTCTGTAGGAGAAATTTGGTCTGTTTGAAATTTCTTTTAAATTTTTTTCGTATATGTTTATCACTTTTAGGAATGACATAACATTTTTTTATTTCAATATTTTAGAACAGCTCCTTCATGTTGTTTACACGTGTCTCATCAACCTAAAAAGACATCGACACATGACTAGCAAAGGCATGGACAACTATCAATAGGCTGTTGATCATATGGAAATCAGACCTGACCAATAAAATGAAATGCAGTATCTTCCAAGCAGCAGTCATGTCGATATGGCTATATGGATGCACGACATGGATGCTGACTAAACGGATGGAGAAAAAGCCAGACGGCAACTACACAAGAATGCTGCGAGCAATTGTGAACAAGTCCTGGAGGCAACACCCTACAAAGCACCAGCTGTACGGCCACCTACCTCCCATCACATAAACTATCAAAGTTAGACGAACCAGACATGCAGGACACTGCTGGAGAAGCAGGGACGAGCTCATAAGTGATGTTCTCCAACGGACCACCTCATATGGGTGAGCAAAAGCAAGGTGACGAGCTCGAACCTACATACAGCAGCTCTGTGAGGATACGGGATGTAGCCCTGAGGACCTGCCAGAAGCGATGAACGATAGGGAGGAGTGGCGTGAGAGGGTCAGGGATATCCATGCTGGTGGCACAAGATGATGATGATGACACTATAATAGGTTTCTCTTATATGAGCAAGGACAGTACATTCAATGAGGATTTTTTTCACAGTGTATTTGGTCTGGTATGCATGACACGTTGGTTGCTGCTTTGGTCCTTGCATGACCTATATGAAGTCTGGACAAGATGACTTCCTCTTTTTGGTTTTTTCTGCAGCTTTGTTTCCATGGGTTTAATTTCTAGTGATTTACACGAGAAAATTTGGAGCCTGTCTCGTACAGCATTATATATACAGTGCATTAGAGAGAGAGATCTCTTTAATCTGTTCGGTTTGGTTTAATGGCACATCAACCAGTGTAGGCTACTTAATGCCAAATCAATTTTTATACCCATAAACATTTCTATTTCAATTAATTCAGTTTAATATATAGTTTTTTGTTCACACACAGTTAAATGTCAAAACAGTTCTATTTCAAACAATTCAGTTTAGTATTAGTGCATAGTTTATTTCTACTGCAAGCTATTCAGTTTACTCAAACAGTTCTAATTCAAACAATTCAGTATCATCATCATCATCATCATGTTGTGCCATCAGCACGGATATCCCAGACCATTTCCCGCCCCTCTTCTCTATCCTCCATTGCTTCCGGCAGGTCCTCAAGGTCACATCCTGTATCAGCACAGAGCTGTTGTATGTTGGTTCTAGCTGGTCGTCCTGCATTTGCTCGCCCATGGGAAGGGGTCCACTGGAGTATGTCCCTTATGAGTTCGTCCCTTCTTCTCTTGGATAGTTTTCGTGATGGGTGCTAAGTGGCCATACAGCTACTGCTTTGTGGGG
>OY757947.1:9811308-9831308 GCA_963585895.1 Sepioteuthis lessoniana | reverse complement strand
ATATATATATATATATGTGTGTGTGTGTGTGTTTTATACCTATTCTATAATTCTGAGGATGTGAAAAAACTCAGATGATACCATTTGTAAATAAAAATCATTACACAACTGATATCTGAGAAAAAAATATTCAATAAAAAATTAAAAGATGAAAAACATCCATACTGCTTGAAAATAATCAACCACACCAAAATGTCTAGCCAAATAAGAAAACTATGATAGAGTTACCTTAGCTAATAATTAAAATAGACTAAGTAGAGGGAATGTACATATATATATATATATATATATATATACATATTCGCTCTACTATTTTCAAGCAGTACGGATGTTTTTTGTCTTTTAATTTTATATATATATATATGTGGTAAAAAGAAAGAAAAATACATATAAATGAATGAGAAAAACTTATTACTGAATTTAGTTTAGGTCCACTGACGCGTTCTGACGAAATTATCTAAGATTTGAAACTACGAAAATTTCAGGTAGAAAGTATTTTAGGTCATCTTAGGTAATTTCGTCAAAACTAAACTCACATGTAGTAATAAATTTTTCTCATCTATTTATATGTTTTTTTCTTTCTGTTTTCTTCTTTTTACAACATATCTGTCAGATTAAATTTCATATCTTACAATAGATATATATATATATATGAATGTTATAACTGAGATAGATATGACCTCCTATAGAAAAATAGGGCATAAACAGATCGACAGAGATATATTACCTTAGATATATGACTATGAAGAGACTGATATGGATATGACAGGTTATTAAATAACTGATTACATTTTCTATCTGAATTTTAATATATGTTTGAGGCTTTTCTATTATATGTTATGACTATGTAAATAAAGCCAACGTTATTAATTTGCTGTTCTGGCCACCTGGCATACATACCAGGAAGCCAAACAATGACAAGCATAGATTCACACTGCACTTGAGTTCCGGGTCTAGTGAATCTATGACCAGCAAGGTCACCTGGCATACGTGCCGGGAGACTTAGCAAAAGCTTGCATAGGATCACTAGGTGTGAATTAAGACCATCAGTGGATGAGTTTCGGCTCATATGCAACCCCACCCTAAATCCCCGCTATTAAAAAGTCCTTGTGTCAAATCGTGCCTGGTGGGAGGCATGGATAAATAACAAGGACGATAGTATTAATTTGCTGTTCCGGTCTAACACAGGGCCACCTGACATATGTGCCGGGAGGCCAAACAATGACAAGTATAGATTGACACTGCACTAGACTTCCAAGTCGGGAGACTTAGCAAAGGCTAGCATAGTTCACATTGCACCCAGTGATCCTATGACCAGCAGTGCACGAGTTTTGGCTCGGGTCTGACCTCCCACTCTTCGAAAATTCCCACTATAAAAAGACCTTGTGTTAAATCCTGCCAGGTGGGAGACACGGATAAATATAAAGACCAACAGTATTAATAATAAAAAACAATTTTTTTTTTAATTATAGCGGTTGAAATAAAAATAAAATCATGGAAAACGTAACATAGTTTTGGTCAGACAGACAATCTCCATTATTGTAAGATACGAATGCTTAAAACAGTATAAAATTGTGCCAAAAAAATGATGATTATTACTTGAAACCATATATCTGCATAAACTAGGAATACTTGATACCATATAACTGTGCAAGGTTTATTAATAGGAAGTAGGGATTTAGGGATAGGTCGGGCACAAGACGAGATCTGGTCAATGCTCAATCACTAGATGTAGGGGGTGTCCTCGTGGTGTAATTGTTAAAGTGATGGACTGCGGAATCGTAGTAAGTGAGTTTGTACTCCAGTCATGCTATTACATTCACTTTCAGGCAAATACCCTTGGGAAAGGTATGAACCCCCTTATCCTCCAAGCTATGGGTTAAATAGTACCACTACTGTTCTTCTAAGAGAATGGCTTTGGCATTAAATTACCTACCATGCCATTAAACTAAGAAACCAAACCACTAGATGCAATGTGAACTATGCTAGCCTTTGTTAAGTCTCCCGGCACATATGCCAGGTGACCTTGCTGGTCATAGATTCACTAAATCCAAAGCTCTAATGCAATGTGAATCTATGCTCGTCATTGTTTGGCTTCCTGGCACATATGCCAGGTGGTCCTGTGCTAGACCAGAACAGTAGATTAATACTGCGGGCCTTATTTACTTAGTGATAACATGCAGTAGTGTGTATATATATATATATATATATATATATATATATATAACCAAATAGCAGTTTACAGACTAATTAGCATATTGACCACAATAAATATTTGCTTGGTACAATTGACTTCAAATTGTTTGGTTTTTATTTTAATAAATATGAGCAAAAACCCCATCGATAAATCTTAAAAGAAATCTGTTAATAAAAAGAAATAACTGCAAATTGATTCTATACTAATTTAGTTGAATAAGGAAAATTTAACAATGAAAGCCAGGAGTGATGGGAAGAGCAAACATCCAAGCTCTTATTTTCTTTGATATTAATAATATATGCTTTCTTTTTCAGTTTCATAAGTCTTTCAAATTTATGTTTTATTACATTAAAACTCAAATACTAGTAGCCAAAGGAAGCATATTTTTATTAGTACCATCAATTTTCAAACAGATCTATTTGACAACCCTTCCAGGTCAGTGAACCTGGGTATAATAAAAGCAAAGAGATGACTCCATATTCCCCCAAATTTCCAGAATTGGAGCCTCACCACCAGATACAGTTTACTGCCATGTTTAAAACAAAATCTCTGGGTCAATAACTTTTGAGTATTCATCTGAATTTTCAAAAGGAAGCTTGATAATTTATATTATTCAAACTATTGTCCTCATCTTTATTGATATATATACAGTTTTGGCTGATGTGCTCTTTGGCCTTCTTCAGGTGTTTCTTGTGAAACTGTTTAAACCACGGGCCTAGACTGTTTGAATTCCGTTAACCATGACTGGTTGCAAGTATTAAACTGTAACATATTGACCTCCGACCCAGCTGTCGATCAAGGAACAGGTGCATCCGATTGAAGATATCAGGGTATAACCTTGACTGTGGACAGGTTGAATTGGGTGCAGATGTGATGCCCACAAGAAGCAGGTGGGTATCAAACAATTATATAACCCGGTGCGACAGACAGGTTTGGAGTCAGTTAGTTGGAGATAAGATGCTGTAGAGAGAACCAGCACCCAGCAGAGGGCTGTGGACCTTCAGGACCCCCGATTGAGCAGCCCAGTAGAACAAGAAAGAAGTGCTGCTAAAGACAGAGGAATTTGGGGGTCAATATGTTGCAGTTTGTTCAGTCTCTAACTCACCTCTCACACATAACCCTTTCGCAACCATTTCGAATAGCTGGGGCTGTAGAATACACCGACTGCTTCTCTGCAGAGGGGTAAGAACCTCCCAACAAGTGTCCTGGATATGACACTAAACAATCTGATGGTGAGGTTCCAGCAATGCTGGAGCTTTGGGGAATGCGGAGTACCCCTTCATTGCCATTGTTCCCAGGTCCACTCTGGCCCGGAGTGGTAGCACCTGATAAGGGTCCTATCTATGGGTTAAATAGAACTAACAGCATACTTATGCTAAACTGAATAGTTTGAAATAGAAATGATTTTTACAATTAAACCGTACTTACATTTAAACTACGTGCTTATGCTTAACTGAATTATTTGAAATAGAACTGTTTTTCGACATTAAAACTGTATTTACACTTAACCGAATTGTTACATACAACTGCTTGATTAGTTAGAAATGGAAATGTTTTTGACCATTAAACTGTGTACTTATGCTAAACTGAATTGTTTGAAATAGAACAGATTATTTACATAAAAATGGATTTGGCGTTAAATAACCTACAAAGGTTGATATGCCATAAAAACCAACCAACCAACCATTTTGAATAAAGTGTGAGAGGTATATTTTTCTAAAGAAGTGTGTTCGTTCATCATTACTGTTGATTTTGTTTCCGCGTGCATCTGTATATGTTACAAAGCTACAGCCAGTAATCAAGATTGAACTTCCAACCTCCAGATAATTTTGCTTAGAACTGCATAAACCAAATGTCTATATCTGTTAACCCATGGGTCTTCTTGGACAATTCAGAGTGAATTTTAGGGATTCATAAATCTTTTTTTTTTTATCTAGATTTACTTATTACCTTTATGAACGTTTTTTTTTTTTGCTTATATTGCAATTGATATTTTTACTTTTTAAAATCATACATAAAAAATTGTTAAGGAGGACCTGTGGCAAAGAGTTAATACAGTTCTAAGTGAAATAATCTCTTAATCTTAGTACCTGGTTATTGTTAAGAGGATTAGAACAGTCTATCTGCATGGATTAAATTAAGAATTCAGTTTGAAGTTCAGTGAAGGCTTCCAAATTGGACAAGAAACATCAAAAGAAGGCTGAAGAACAAATCAGCCAATACATATTAATTAAATTTAGACTACTTGAAAGAAATGAAAAACTTTTCAGTTTTTAATGTTTTTTTTTTTTAAAGAAAGTATCATAGTTTGTACTCACTATGATGTCACAGTTCCGCATGTTACGCACTATGTGATATAAGATTAAAAAATGAGGGTGCACAATTTCAATTGGTCAGTTGATAAGGACACGGAAGGCCACATATAATCTTAAGGCTGTAGGTTCCCTACTCTCATAGCTCTGTTGGCAGAGTCTAGGTGGCTTGGTTGCGTTTTATGACATATCAACCTTGTGGGTTATTTAATGCCACACCCTGTTTGTTTATACATATTTACCAGCTCCTCTGCTCGGGCAGGATATGACACAAGGTCAATTTTTAAGCGGAGTTTAACAAGTTTGAATTCAGAGTTTTTCTTCTTCTAGACTAGTTGCCTTACCAAGGCTGAAGAACCCAGTCTGCCCTACTATTTACCCATAGCTGGAGAGAGAATAATTGGATTCATACCTTTCCCAAGGGTATTAGTGCTATGTGAAATGCAGTCAGTCTCAGCCAGGATTTGAACTTGTGTCGCCGTGTCCATTTCACGACGGGCACCCCGTTTGTTTATATATATACAGGGTGTCCCAAAAAGTAAGACAACATCTTGTAGGCCAATAACTTTGGCAATTCTTATTAAAATAACCTCAAATTTTCACAGAATGTAGAGAAACAGATCAAAATTTTATATTTAATGTTTCATTTTTGCTCATCTCAATGAGAATCTGCCAGAGAAATGGATCAGGTGGTGTGGAGATGAAGATAGTTTTCTGATGAATGGCCACCGCAGTCACCAGACCTGTCCTGTGTGATTTTTTTCTTTTGGGGGGAAAAAGGAAGAGAATGGTCTCTGTCACCCCACTCTTCCTGCAAGCATTCATTAACTGAAGCAGAGAATCACTTCCCCACTGGATAATGTTGCTGGAGACATACTACGGCATATTTGGCAAGAGCTTAACTACCAACTTGACATATGCCGTGTCACAGATGGTTAACATATTGAACACTTATGAAATCGGTCCCAGAATAAACTTATGATGTTCAACCCTAAACCGTTCATTTTCATTGAGCTAGACTTAGTAATTTTCAATTGCTTTTAAAATGATGTCAATTTTTTTGGGATTAAATAACCCACTAAGGTTGATATGCCATTAAACAAAAACTGAAAATTAAAATAAACCACTCAAGAATAAATGATATTAAATGACAAAATAATAAAATACATATTAATACTTCCATGGGAATACCTTTAGATATTAAATGATTGAGTCTAAAGGCATGTCAACCAAACTAGGGTTATTTTATGCCTAATGGTAGGGAATTACATTCATTATATGTTAATATTTCTGGGGTTTTGTGTGTGTGTTTGGAGGACCCTTTCAAATATGAATTTTTTAACAGTTCTATACAACCACTTCAGGTCAGAGTGGACCTGGGAGTAATGACAGCATCATACCCAGAATATGTATGATATCAAAATAAAATTAATGTTATATGATAGAGTAATAAAATAAATATGAACACTCATTTCTGAAGTAAGTAAAGTTGGCAACCGTAATTGAGGGCTACCTGAAAGCTCCCTTTTCAATAGCTACTACACCAAAGTGTAGGAGAGGGCACTAATCCTTTCTCTGGATTGCTTCACTTTACCCTTGAAACGTACCTTAGAATGTTGAGTATAAAGCAAGCTGTATCAGGTATCATTTTTTTGAGTCTTTGGTATGACTCAACCTGAGATTGAACCCAGTCTCACAGGCTATTGGTGAACACTCTACCACTAGGCCAATAAAAAAAAAATTTCAAGGTATCTTCAAAATATTACGATATCATAGATTATATATATATATATATATATATATATATATAATATTACAATATCATACATTATATATATAATATTACAATATTATATATATATATATATATATATATATATATATAATATTACAATATTATATATATATATATATATATATATATATATATATATATATATATTACAATATTATATATATATATATAATATTACAATATTATATATATATATATATATCATCATCATACACACACACACACAATATTACAATATCGTACATTATTTATATTACAATATCATACATGTATATAAAGTAAGTTAGCGACCATAGTCGGGAGACCTGGGTTCAATCCCAGGTCGAGTCATACCAAAGACTTTAATAATGGTACTTGATACCACCTTGCTTAACACTCAGCATTATAAGGTACGGTTCAAGGGTAAAGTGGAGCAATCCTGGGAATGGAGTAGCGCCCTCCCCTACACCTTGGTGTAGTAGCTATCGAAAAGGGAGCCTTCGGGTCACCCTCGACTATGGTCGCTAACGTCCTGCTTTTGCTTGGCCATATGTGGGGGTCCATAGGAGTACATCACTTATGAGCTCGTCTCTGCTTCTCCAGCAGTGTCCTGCATGTCTGGTTCATCTAACTTGGATAGTTTTCATGATGGGAGGCAGGTGGCCGTATAGTTGGTGCCTTGGAGGGTGTTGCCGCCAGGACTTGTTCAATATTGCTCACAGCATTCTTGTGTAATTGCCGTCTAGCTTCTTCTCCAGCCATTTTGTTAGCGTCCAAGTAGTGCATCCATATAGCAGTATCGATATGACTGCTGCCTGGAAGAAACTGCGTTTCATTTTATCGGTCAGGTTTGATTTCCATATGATCGATAGCTTATAGTTCTAAATAGTTACCATATCCCTCGTTTAAATAAATTCTTATTAATTCTTCATAAATCAGATTTAATTTGAAGTTTCAATTTGATTTCTAAATAAATTTTTTATTACAAAAACATTATTTCATTTGATATAAAAACCAAAATGATTTTTTAAAAATAAAATTTGGAATTTTTTTCTAAACTACATACGGATGCTATTTTTGAAAAATCTTGAATAATTCCTTAAATCTACGGCAAATACTGGCCCATTGACATAATGGTTTGGGTCTTCGACAATGGTCCGAGAGACCAGGGTTCAATTCCAGGTCAAATCATACCAAAGACTCAAAAAAAAAAAAAAAAAAAAAAAAAAAGGTATGTGATGTCTCCTAGCTCAATACTCAGTATTTCAAAGTATGGATCAAGGCTAAGTGGAGCAATCCAAGGAAAGGAGTAGCATTCTCCTTTACACTTCGGTATAGCAGCAATTGAAAAGGGAACCTTTAACTACGGACAGCTAATTAACTTACAGTGAATACGATTACCTTCCTTGAGAAAAATCAAATATCTGAAAAAAAAAAATTTTTTTTCACACTGATTACATCACATACATTTTAAAATGATTAATGTAAATAAAATCCCAAAAACTTTCTCATTTCATTAGAAAATAATTTTTTGGATGAAGCAACATCACCCTGAACAGTTAAAAAAAAAAAAAATTTAATGTTGGTATATCATCATATATAAATAAATACATCCTTTGAATATATTATTTTTTTCATCTTTTCATGAAAGATTATATATATATAGTCATCCACAGACAGATCTGTTTCGTTCTATCACAACGCATCAGTGTGGCTAGACATTAGCTTCCTGTAGCTGGGATCAAAACTCGGTTAATCATCATCATGTTTGCACTGCTAGCATGGATTTCCCTAACTCTCTCTCTACCGATTTGTCTCTATCTTCCATCACTTACGGCAGGTCTTCTAGACTACACCCTGTGTCTGTTCAGAGCTGTTGTAGGTCAAAACTTTCATGTCCATGTGAAAGGATACATCAGAGAACGTCACTTATGAATTAGTCCTTACTTCTCCAGCAGTATTCTGCAAAGTCTTGTTCATTATATTTGGATGGTTTGTGAGATGGGTGGTAAGTGTCTGTACAGTTGCTGTTTTGTGGGATTTTGCTTCCAAGATTTGTTCAATATGGCTCATAGCTTTCTTATGCAGTTCCTGTCAAGCTTTTTCTTGATACGCTTAGTCAACATCCATGTGGTGCATCCATATAGTAGAATTGACACAACTGCTGCTTGGAAGAAATTGCGTTTTATTTTATCGGAAACGTCTGACTTCCATATGATCGTTAACCTATTGATAGCAGTCCACACAAATGATATTTGTCAAAACAGCATTTATTGAATGAGGTTGCTGCCTGAGAAATAAAATTAAATTAATTAGAAATAAAAATAAAAAAGAATTTAAAATATGTGGAAAATCCAGA
Source organism: Sepioteuthis lessoniana (assembly GCA_963585895.1). Taxonomy (NCBI): domain Eukaryota; kingdom Metazoa; phylum Mollusca; class Cephalopoda; order Myopsida; family Loliginidae; genus Sepioteuthis; species Sepioteuthis lessoniana. The sequence goes on along the minus strand of OY757947.1, from coordinate 9,822,666 downwards.
ATGGAGTTTAAAGCCTCAGGAATATTTTCCAAAGAATATGTGGCAGACTGGTGCACTATTCTTCCGTTATCAGCTTATCCACAAATAAACAACAACCCAGTTGCCTCCAGTCCCTTTGTTGGTGACTGTACTAAGAGCACTAATTACAATTAGTATTACCGTCACTTTCATGTACCACTGTTTCTTCAATTCCCTAACAAGGTCGAGGTATTTATCCTTCTTTTCACTATCTTTCAATTTTACTGTGGTCAGGCCGGACAGCAAAGTCCACAATTTTGCAAGTTCTCTTTTTTTTAGTTGGTTGGTTTGTTGGGTTTTATGGCACATCAACCTTTGTAGGTTATTTAATGCCAAATCCATTTTTATGTAAATAATCTGTTCTATTTAAAACAATTCAGTTTAGCATAAGTACACAGTTTAATTGTCAAAAACATTTCCATTTCAAACTATTCAAGCAGTTATATGTAACAGTTCATTTAAGTGTAAATAAAGTTTTAATGTCGAAAAACAGTTCTATTTCAAATAATTCAGTTAAGCATAAACATGCAGTTTAAGTGTAAGTACGGTTTAATTGTCAAAAACGTTTCTATTTCAAGCTATTCAGTTTACTCGAACAATTCATTTTAGCATAAGTATGCTGTTAGTTCTATTTAACCCATAGATAGGACCCTTATCAGATGCTACCACTCCTCTTTTTTTTTGTTGAGTATTATAAGATCTGGCCATCTGACCGAGATTAGGTGATTCGTTTGTATCTGAAAATCCCACCAGAGTTTATGTGTGTCATTCTCCAGGACAGGTGCTGGGTTGTGAATATATCGACTGCATCTCTACAGAGGGGTAAGATTCTCCCAACCAGTGTCTAAAATATGACATTACAGTTTCAGTGATGCTGGAGTTTTGGGAATGCGGAATACCCCTCCATTGCCATCATTCCCAGGTCCACTCTGGCCTAGAGTGGTAGCACCTGATAAGCTCCTATCTATGGGTCAAATGTTCTATTTGACCCATAGATAGGATCCTGGCAGCAAGCAAATAACTTATGCTGAATTGAATTGTTTGAAATAGAACTGTTTAATCATTTAACTGTGTGTAAACAAATATTGGTACCTCATGTGATGAAGTGGTTAACAAGCCATTGTTACTGAGTTTGATTCTCACTGTGTACCCAATACTTCTGGCCCAGTGTCACAACTAAGCTTAGTAAATGAGATATATATATATATATATATATCTCGCAATCTGGTCTTGATTTGTGTCATAGTGTGTACACACACACTTTTTTTTTCCTTTTTGAAAAAACAAAATAAAATGTAAATGCAGAGTGTTTACAAAAGAAATAGTTCCAAAATTTATTTAAATTCAAAAACAAAAACTATTTGCAACAGATTTTTGCATAGAAACTCTTGAAGTTTATTATTAAGGCTTTCAGCAGCACCAGGTATTCCACTGTCAGTGTGCTAAACAAAAAAACAAAAAAACTATAGCTGTTGAGAAAGACTTTCTGAATGCTTAAACTAGGTACAATGCAATGGCATTTTTTATCATGTTTTGGAAAAATCAACACTAACGAGACAATCCATTTGACAATTGGTACAAGAAACTTGAACTGACAGGATGTTTACGTCAGGGTTAAACCACAAAGAGACCATCTCTTTCTGGAAAATAAATTGGAACATGTTTATGCTCCTTGCTTACAGAGCCCACAAAATCCATAAAGAGGGCAGGATTGTTTTTAAACAGAAAGAGGTGCCCGTGGGGTTATGGTTATCGTCATAGGAAATGAACACGGCGACAAGAGTTCAAATCCTGGACGAGACTGATTGCATTTCACATAGCACTAATACCCTTGGAAAAGGTATGAATCCAATTATTCTCCCTCCAGCTATGGGTAAATAGGTTCTTCAGCCTTAGTGAGGCAACTAGTCTAGGAGAAGGAAAACTCTGAATTCAAACCTGTTAAACTCCACTTAAAAATTGACCTTGTATCATATCCTGCCCGAGCGGAGGGGTTGGTAAATATGGTTTTTAAACATAAAGATTCTTTGCAAACGGCAATTATTGGAAGGTCTAAGCTGACCAAAACAAAAATGTTATAGTACCTAACCTGCGGAGGGTAATGAACTCTGCCATGACTATTAATACCAGGAGAACATTCATGTCCATAGCTGCAAGTTCTTCCCAGCCTAACATTTTGGTAGTCAGACTGACGTTTGACACTCTGTTGTATTATACTTTCGTTAATATACTTTGTTCCACGTAAACCTGAGTTGTGTTATTCTTCCGGACCTTTTACTGGTCCACAATAAAAAGCCATGTCATCATTTCTGTACAGTGAAGATGAAAACAACATCTAATCATCAGGAGTGTGTGGACTGGTTTTTTTTTTTTTGCTTAATTACAGAGTGGAATGATAAAATTGTCGCCCTAGAAAAGACGACATAATTCCATTTCCGTTTAATGAAAACCGGTTTTCTTTTTTTGTTGCAGACCATCTACTAGTTGGCCAGTTGTGTACAAATCCCAAGAGCAATAGGAGCCTTCTATCATGTCTGAAAGTGACACAATGTTCAACGAGCGAGATTGGAGATGCGCCGCTGTACAACTCAGGCTCTCTACCGATCCAAGTTATGACACAGGACCATTGCCAGCACCCTCAAAATGCAAATCTGGATGGTTCAACATGCCCAGAGTGATGAAAACAAATTTTCCGGCTATGGTTATGGTCTTTGGTGTGGTTTCAAGTGAGGGCCATATCATGCCATCTCACATCTTCGAAGTCGGCTTGAAAGTCAACACCAAAGTGTATCTGGATGTGCTGAAGGGTGTGGTGATCCTCTGGTGCAATCAGGTGGCCGGTGGCAGACCCTGGCCATGGCAGCAGGACTCGGCACCAGCCCCCAAGTCCAAAGAGACCCAGGGTTGGCTTCAGAAGGAGTGCTACGAATTTGTACCCTTCTCACACTGGCCCCCCTCCTCCCCTGACCTGCACCTGCTGGACTACTTCGTTTGGTCATACGTCGAGAACATCACCAACATGAACTCCCACAACACCAAAGCCAGCCAGATCGCCACCATCCGCCGAGCTCCTGTCGGTGCTTGTGGAAAAGGCATGCTCCCAGTTCCGGATCCGTATCAAGGTAGTGATTGAGGCTGAAGGTGGCAACATTGAATAGATGTCAGCTCTACTACATAATCAAGTTACCTGAATTGATTTTTTCAATGAAAGTTTTAAAATAAAGCTGTAGCTTTGTTTTCTTTAGGACGACAATTTTATCATTTTACCCTGTACATATCAACCTTTGTGGGTTATCTAATGCCAAAACCATCCTTGTAGAAGAAAAGTAGTGGTAATGTTTAAGGTTTCTTTGTTTAATGGCATATCAACCTTTATGGGTTATTTAATGCCAAACCATCGTTGTAGAAGAACAGTAGTGGTACTGTTTAACCCATAGCTGGAAGGATAAGGGGTTTATATATTTCTGAAGAGGAAATGTATAAAAGTGAATGCTATCATGCAACTGAGGTTTGACCACCCCCCAAAAATTAAAGACTTATGGATATTTACTGTATATTTCTCTTTTAAGTAGAGTAATTATATTGTAAAGAGTGACTAGTTAATTTGGCGTTGCTTGTGTGCGATGTGGACCGGTGGCTCAGTGGTAGAGTTTTGGCTCTGCATTCTGTGGTTGCTGGTTTGATCTCCAGTGGGGGAGATCATGGTATACACTACAGATGAGACTGTAGTAGAAAAAAACTTGAATTTTTGTTTGGCACGTAATTTAATTTGACTGTTAAAGTCGCCAAACATTTTCACTCAATCAGGATGACTTGTCCTATTCAACCCGAACCATATTTCCTAGCAGCACCAAAAATTGAAGAAAGCCCACAAATCTCTCTCTCGCTCAGAAATCCTGAATGGGAACGGACATCTATTCGTCTGTTCCTGAATAGCAGTAGCCGCATCAACCATTATGAGGAGAGCCATCTAGTTTATGAATCCCTTGGGTCTATTCTTCTAGACCATGGGATCCTAGTTAAAAACAAATTGGATGATACACTTTAACAACTTCCTACCTTCTTTGCTTACTACGAAACCTCGCAGCATACTAACGTAAACCCCTTTACTTCATGCTGCCATTAAACCCTTGGTACAAAACCTAACAACGTCTTCGTTCTTCTCCACCACCTTTATTTTCCATCAACATTTAGATAGGGGATAACAACCAACGAAATACCAACGCAACCAATGAAATACCAACGCTACTGACAAAATACCAATGCAACCAACGTAATACCAACATAACCAACACAAAACCAACTTAAACCTAAAAACCCCAATAATAATAATAACAATAATGATTATATCCCCATAGACCTAATATAAGACCTAATAAGGTTGAAATAGCTGTCCAGTGTTTCTGTATGTTGCGTGCAAGTGTTTGCTGGATTTTCTGGTGACAGGAATTCAATTTACAAGATAGTTGCTGCTTAAACACTTGAATTATTCACTTGCAACTCCATTTTTCCTTGTGATTAGAAAATTTGCTCTTTTTTGCACATATTTCTCTTTTTCTTGCATATATTTGTCTTCTAAATACGTTACTACAAAACTCGTTATGTCTCTGTGTGTGTGTGTGTGTATATATATATATATATATATAAGTAAAGTTGTAAAGTTGGCGACTTATAACTGAATATATAAATTGGTTGATTTGAACATTTTTAAAAGATTTGTTTCTCACTGGGTGCAACAACTTTTAGTTATGTTTTGTCTACAAAAATATTTCTTCAACATCCATTAACAAAGAGAAAACATTTAAATATTTATTTATACCTTCAAAACTAGTGCAATGCAATCAAAATCAATGCAATAGTGTAAATAAACTACATAAGTACTAAATAAAGTTGGCAACCGTAGTCAAGGGTGACTGGAAGGCTCCATTTTCAATAGCTACTACACTGAGGTGTAGGAGAGGGCGCTACTCCTTTCCCTGGAACCCCCCACTTTACCCTTGATACACACCTTATATTGCCGAGTGTTAAGCAAAGAGGTAACAAGTACAATTTTTAAAGTTTTTGGTACGCGACCTGGGATTGAACCCAGGTCTCCCAGACCATTGGCAAACACTCTACCCACTAGGCCAATGAGCCAATATAGGAACACTTGAAACCATAACTATGTGCAAACATAATTATAGACAAATAAAAGAGAACAATTTAAAAAAAACAAAACAGAATGGAACATTGAAAGTATAGTTATAATTAAGCATGAGTCAGATCTTGGCATCAAATGACCCATAAGGATTTGATACACCATTAAACTAAACTCAAAGATTCCTACACTTCAAGACTGCTTTTGTGATTTTCACATGGCCAGCTATATGTTGGATGTTCATCCGTACTGAAACATGACTGTATATTGGCACAAAATTAAAGGACAGGAAATATTGTCTAGAAAGAGGCTTTCAGAAACTAATAAGAAATTTTCAATTTAATCTTGTGAGTGAGTGGATATACATATATATATATATATATACACACAAACAGACGTTTATATATATATATATATATATATATATATATATATATATAAACAAACGGATGCTGCTGTTGCTACATAATACCTTAAAAATTCCCTTGGCCAACGTGGTATGCTTGTTGGCCGAGTGGTCTGAGACTTAGTCTAACGTAAAGTTGGATGGGTTTCGATCCTGGCTTCGAGTGTCCTACGTGTCTAGCCACACTGAAGAGTTCTGATAGAACGAAACAGTCTGTTTGTGGATGACAATATATATATATATATATATATATTCACACAGGCACATACATACATACATACATACACACACTGAGTGTCTCAAAAGTCACTTTGGTATTAAAGAAAAACAAAAAAGAACATGTATTTTTTTGGCAATTAGTTAATTTTTCGTAGCAATGATATATATGGTGGAAATGAATTTACCGTATTTGATGGTGTATAAGACACACACCTCAATTTCAGCAAAAAATTAGTAATTAGTAAAATCAAATTGACATATGGCATATAAAATGCCGAGGAATTTTAAAAGAGATCTTTCGTTTAAAAAAAAAAAAAAAAGTGCACCTTAAATGGCATCAAATGTTGTAATTCAATCATGAAAAATGTTGCAGTTTACTTCATATCCTAAAAAGACAAATAATAAATTCAGAAAAAAGTTCTTTCATTTTTTATTTTTTTATTTTTATTTTTTAATCCTTAGGTGATTCAGTTTCAATTTCTTTGTTAGATGGCATATCAACCTTTGTAGGTTATTTAATGCCAAGTCCATCCTTGTAGAAGAACAGTGTTTATACTATTTTGCCCATAGCCAGGGGTTTCATGCTTTCTCTAAGGGTATTAATCAGAAAGTGAACGTAATAACGTGACTGGGGTTTGAACTTGCTTATTTTGAGGCCACAGACCAGCACTTTAGCCATTACACCATGAGAACTGCCTCATTGACTTTTGGGACACTTTTATATATATATATATATATATATATATAAAAATTTAATTTTTTTTGTTGTAGGTTCAAAACGAGAATAAAGACATTTTAAAATATGTGTGTATATATATATATATATATATATATATATATATATATATATATATATATATATATACACACACACATGCACAATATTATATATACATCTGCATTGCAAAAAACATAACTGTTGAGCATACCCAACAAACCTTCATCAGATGATGATATTAGAGTTAAAGATACATTCTTTAGAGGCTAAAGACAAAGCATTATTACCACCAACCCAGAATGTCCCAGCAGTATTTTACAATACCACCAGATTTTGTTGGTTTTCTGTCATATCATTTTGTACACATTTTTTGATATCTCTTTCATCTCATATATTCATGCTTTTTATACATTATTAAAATCCTCGTTGTATGTCTGTGTGTGTGTAAATACTGAAATATGAAAAATCATGGTATTGAGAGGATTTTAACAATAGTGGAATTATTTACCAATGTTTAACGTTTCAGTTTTTACATTAAACCATCATCAGGAACATTTAATATGTGATGTATCTTCTCAATTATATCTAATTTTATTTTTCAAAATAAAACAAAACATTATTTTTTTTTCTGCAATATAATGGTATTTTTATAAACAAAAATTTGGTTCACTCATGGTTCTACCTCTTATTGGCATCCTTGCATACCAATTTCTTGAATCTGGTCCTTTTAAATTTATAATACCGAAAGATTCTATTTCCATCATATAAATGATATATTACTTATATCTCCATGGAATAATGACTTTGGGAGATTGGGGTTCAATCCCAGGTCGAGTCATACCAAAGACTCAAAAAATGGTACTTGACACTGCCTTGCTTAACACTCAGTATTATAAGGTAAGGATCAAGGGTAAAGTGAAGCAATCTAGGGAATGGAGTAGCACCCTCTCCTACACATTGGTGTAGTAGCTATTGAAAAGGGAGCCTTCGGGTTACTCTCAATTAAGGTTGCCAAATTTACTTACTTACGAAATATTACAGATTTACTTAACAAAATTTAACCTACCATAGATCTTACAAACTAGAAACTAACAACACATTAACTTTCTTGGATATTTTACTAATGAATAATAATAAATTAAAACTTTAAGGTCATCATAAAACCACTAATAAAACTTCAAGTAATCATAGGTTGTCGCAGACGCGATGGTCAGGAATTTGGATCAGATAATGACTTACCTTATCATCACCACAAAAGAGCTTGTGTCTGGTGTGCGAAGCCTTAATGCAAGGAGAAAACTAGAACGCACTGGCACTGCAATATTTATGCGTATTGACATCATGTGACCAGCATGCTTTGCCAACTATAAAACAAGGGGGAGAACTCTCTTTTGCCCGATATACAGAGATTAATAGTGAAGAAGGTATTGTTGGTGAACAATTTGAAAGACGATTGGATACGGTGTAGCTCAGAGGAGGGTTCAGCAAGTAACTGAGTTCCAGTGACGGATTGCCTCTCTTTTGTGTTGCTCTGTTGGTTTTGTATTGTTTTGGTTTTTTTTTTTTTGCTTCCCTCTCTTTATGCTTCAAGCTATTTCAGCTGGTGTGCACTGTAGATCATCTTTAAACGTGTTTCTGATATAATAATAAACTATGGTGTTAGTTTCAATCACCACAAATCCTGGCATGCAGTTCCAGTTGAATACACTAGGTTGCTCTTTTATGGTGACGATAAGGTAAGTCATTATTTGATCCAAATTCCTGACCATCAGGTCTGCGATAAAGGTTGTGTTTTTTTTGTTTTTTTTTACAGCTCTTAGGATTTGCACCACCAAATTTTTAAATAATGAATTTCACTATACAGAAAAAATCGTTCACATGACTTAATATCTGAAATCCTTTATATAATGTGCTCAAATAAAAGCTTTTAAAATTCACAAACATAAATATTTTCGAAAAATTTCCAAGATTTTTTCTAATAATAGTTCATATATATATATATATATTCCTTGATCCAATAATTAAAACATCTAAAAAATAAAATCTTGGAATCGCAACAATTATAAACTTTTCTCAAACAATTAAGAACACAATCAACAAGGATAACAAAAACCGCATTAAATCCGATGCTGGTATGTACGCAATCCAATGTCTGGATTGTGATAAAAAATATGTGGGGGAAACATCTAGTTCAATTCAAAAATGAATTCACAAAATACCGAAATATACTCGAAGCTACCATTATTTCTAACTACAATAAAATTAAATAAAGACCCAGTTATTTTCAACTTATGTCCTTATATAGTCAAATTAGGACTAAAAAGTTACAAGATCCCTTATTTAATTATTCATACTCACTTTTAAATGTTTTTGATAATATTTCTAATCATAGTTCTTCCAAAATTACAAACAGTTATATAAATAGAAAAAAGATGAAAAAAGAAGAATCATAAAAAAAAAGAAATAAAGGTGTGTGTGTATATATATATATATATATCACTGGGCCATTGGTCTAATGTGCTGAGTGTTCGCCAATGGTCTTGGAGACTGGGGTTCACTCCTAGGTCAAGTCATACCAAAGACTCACAAAATGGTACTTGATGCTACCTTGCTTAACACTCAGCATTATAAGGTAAGGATCAAGGGTAAAGTAGAGCAATCCAGGGAATGGAGTAGCACCCTCTCCTACACCTCAGTGTAATAGCTATTGAGAAAGGAGCCTTCAAGTCACCCGCGACTAAGGTCGACGACTCATATATATATATATATATATATATATATATATTTCTTTTTTAAGGAAATATGTTATGCTTTAAAAAATTACAAACATTAATTACATCACAAAGTTTTGAAACAGAATGCCACTAATGTAAATAGAATGTTAAAAGCTTTCTCATTTTTTTTTTCCATTTTAAAAAATTAAATTAAATTCAGAACATACTTCATCTATTAAATGCCCTGATGGTGGTTCAATGTAAAAGCTGAAACATCTGGCATTGGTAAATAATTTAATTATAATTAGAATTCTCCTCTGAATACCTAGTTTTTTTTCATATCTGTATATTTATATACCATTGGATTTATTTCTGCTTTCCTATATATATATATATATATATATATATATATATATATGAGTGTGTGTGTGTGTGTTTGTGTATAATACCACTGTATTAGGGCCGCAACCTGGCTAAAGGGGCTCTGGTGAAAATCCAGGCGGTGTCTGTTCCAGCAACTGGTGGCCTCGGGTCGCTCTGTCAATGCGTCTGTGGAAAATCTGCAGCAAAGAGGGTGTTTTTCCGGGTAGGACTCGGGACCCTTCTCTCAATAAAATTCCAAAGTATCTTCTTCAATGAGCAACATAAACAGTGATATGCTGTACTTGCTCGGGAAGAAGCCGGTTCAACCCGACCAGGGTGAAAGCCGATACAAGTACAAGTAAGTGTGTGTGTGTGTGTGAGCAGCACAGATTCCCTTAACTATCTCTCACTATCCATCACTATCAATTATCACTCTTGGTAAGTTTTTACACAGCATTTATTGTCCACACACACACACACTCACACACAATGGAACTGTTTTTGACATTGAAACTGGACTTATGCTAAACTGAATTGTTTAATATAGAACTGTTTTGACATTTAACTGTGTGTAAACAAAATCTATACTTATACTAAACTGAATTGGCTGAATTAGAACTGATTGACTAAACTGAATAGCTTGAAATAGAAATGTTTTTGACAAACTGTGTACTCATGCTAAACTGAATTGTTTGAAATAGAACTGATTATTTGTATAAAAATGTATTTGGCATTAAATAACCTACAAAGGTTGATATGACATAAAATCCAAACAACCAAACCAATCAATCATCAGCTACCAACCAGGGGTGATGCCACAGTTTTGGTGGCTAAAGTGGTACTGCCACCCTTTGTACAACCACCAGCTTTTGATGTTGGCATCAAGAGTAGCAGTATATATAAATCTTTATCTCATCATGTATTTGAAAAAAAAAAAAAAAAAAAAGAATCCTCAAATGAAATATGAGTAAAATGGAAGAAGAAGAATAAATAAATACTGAATATTTCTTGCACAATGTAAAAGAAAAGGTGGTGTCTTCGTGGTGGAATGGTTAAAGCGTTGAACTGCGGAATCGTAGTAAGCGAGTTCGTACTCCAGTCACGCTATTACGTTCACTTTCGGGCAAATACCCTTGGGAAAGGTATAAACCCCCTTATCCTCCCGGCTATGGGTTGAATAATACCACTACTGTTCTTCTAGGAGAATTGATTTGGCATTAAATAACCTATAAAGAGTTGATATGCCATTAAACAAAGAAACCAAACCAAACCAAAAGAAAAATAAAAGATGACTGCATGATACAAGTGAGAAAGATATGTGAGAGAGAAAACAAAAATTCTTTGTCTATTTCAAATTAAATGAAAAAAATTACCAATTAGTCCTACGGTATGGAATAGGACCAACTAACTGTACTAAAGTACTGCACAAGAACAAAAGAATGACCGCATTGGTGGAATTTTCCTGCTCTACTGGTCAGTATTTGAGTACTCTTGATATCAAAAAAAGTTTTTATAACATTCATTTACCCTATATTATTCAATCAAGTAAATCCGGAGTAGGGAATAATTCTAATCAGGACCAATAAAATATTCAAAAATAGAATATTAAATTTAAATATTCCTGGTAAAGAGCTCAATGTAAATAAAATCCACAGAGCAAATAATTTTCTCTTTGAAAAAACCTTAATCTTTATGTGACCAATTGTTGGTTTTTTTGAAGAGAGAGAAAAAAAAAAAAATATATATATATATATATATACACACACACACACACAATATTATA
>OY757947.1:9784862-9808608 GCA_963585895.1 Sepioteuthis lessoniana | reverse complement strand
CATCCTTGACTAAGGTTGCCAACTTTACTTAATATAGTCTAAAGTAACTATTTCCATTTAATAATAATAATCATCTATTTACACCTGTCATGGTTTCAAGCATTCCTATCCAATACTAATAATTTTTAAACAGTTCTATTTGACCCATAGACGGGACCCTAACAGGTATTACCACCCAGCATCTAAATAGACCCGGAAGTAATGGCAATGAAAGGGTACACCACACTACTCAGAACAAGAGACTCACCCCTCAGAAACAGTTTAGTATCATACCTAGGACCCCATCCCCACTGGCATGGAGGACACAGTGTATTCTAAGCTCTGGCAACAGGATTTAGCAGTCACTAAGTAACTGAGAAAAGTGCGAAGTAAAATTCTTTCCTCATTTGGCTGAAGAGATAAAAATGGCTCCAAGAAGCCACATAAAAAGAAAAGAAAATCTAATGAGACAATGAAGAAAGAAAAGAAAGAAAAAAAGAAAACAACAACAACAAAAAACAAAGATATTTTGAATTTTATTGGAAGTCATTCTTACATTTTATTAAATAAGAAAAAAGACTGGGAGCATTTTGCATGGTGGAATAGTCCAAGAGTTAGAATAAGGGGCTGAGTTGCCAATAGAAAACTGGATGCTTGGAGTCAAACTTGTGATCTTAATGTTAGTTTGACCATGAGAAGAAAGCATGGGAGGATGAGACTGGTAAATCACTAAAGATAAGGTAGTAACACATGATAAGGTTTAAGGCCTTTTTGGAAATTCAATCAGCCGACAAGATAGCAAATAAGCAAGCTCATGTTCTCCACTCACTCTAGTTTCTTTGTTTAATGGCACATCAACCTTTGTGGGTTATTTAATGCCAAAACCATCCTTGTAGAAGAACAGCAGTGACACTATCTAAAGTTTCTTTGTTTAATGGCATATCAACCTTTGTGGGTTATTTAATGCCAAAGCCATCCTTGTAGAAGGACAGCAGTGATACTATCTAAGGTTTCTTTGTTTAATGATATATGAACCTTCATGGGTTATTTCATGCTAAAGCCATCCATGTAGAAGAACAGTAGTGATACTATTTAAGGTTTCTTTGTTTAATGGCATATCAACCTTTATGGGTTATTTAATGCCAAAGCCATCCTTGTAAAACAGTAATGATACTATTTAAGGTTTCTTTGTTTAATGACATATCAACCTTTGTGGGTTATTTAATGCCAAAGCCATCTTTGTAAAACAGTAGTGATACTATTTAAGGCTTCTTTGTTTAATGACATATCAACCTTCATAGGTTATTTAATGCCAAAAGCATCCCTGTACTAGAATCATATTTCAGGATATTCTATTTGGAGTAGAGCCTTTAAAGAATCCTCCCAGAAAATCTATTCAATGATAAGCACAACGGTTCATACATCACTCTCAGACCTCAAGAGACAAATAAGCCTTTAATCGATCTTTGGTATTTTCTGTCCCCCAAAACTCCACGAGACATCCACCAGTATTTTTGCTTTGCCAGTGAGAGTTGCATGACACTAGGCCATGATACCATTGTTATTGAGGTGCCCGTGGTGAAATGGTTATTGTCGTAGGAAATGGACACGGTGACACGAGTTCAAATCCTGGACGAGACTGATTTCACATAACACTAATACCCTTGGGAAAGGTATGAATCCAATTGTTCTCCCTCCAGCTATGGGTAAATAGTAGGGCAGACTAAGTTCTTCAGCTTTGGTGAGGCAACTAGTCTAGAAGAAGGAAAACTCTGAATTCAAACCTGTTAAACTCCTCTTAAAAATTGACCTTGTGTCATATCCTGCCCGAGCGGAGGGGTTGGTAAATATGGTTATTGAGTTCATTCCTCACCAAGTGCACCATACTTTTGTCAAACTTATTAAATGACAACTAAGGAGAAGGATACAATAATGTTTTCAGGACAAAATTTCACTTTTTGCATAGAATAGAGAAAAAGAAACTTCTCGCAGGAAGTGTGTGTATGTGAAGGGGTTTATAAAGTGTACGTTATTTGTAGAAGCTCATATCAAACTAGTATATTATTGGCATACTGGTTAGAGTGTTTGCTAATGGTTTGGGAGACTGGGGTTCAATCACAGGTCGAGATACCAAAGATTTAAAAAAATGGTACTTGATACCTCCTTGCTTAACACTCAGCATTGTAAGGTACAGATATTGGATAAAGTGGAGTAGTCCAAGGAAAAGAAGCGGCTCCCTCCTCTACATCTCAGTGTAGTAGCTATTGATAAGGAAGCCCTCGAGTGGCCCTCAACAATGGTTGCCAACTTTACGTGCTTATATCTGAATCATCTGGGTTCCCTCAGAAAAGTAGAAAAACATTTCTTAAGAAAATTTATTTTTCTGACAAAGCATTCAGAAAACTGTCCTCTTCACAGAAAATTTGTCAGTTTGGAAAGGTATTGAAAATTTTTTAAAATGTTGATAAACATTGATCTTACACAATTCTTTTTTTTTTTTTGGTGGGGGGATCTCCTGTTTCCAATATAAATACAATGTTAAAACAATCCCTAACTTTCTGAAAGGTAAATGCACTAGTTATCTTACCCTTGGTTTGGTTGTGTTTTATGGCATGTCAAACCTTGTTGGTTATTCAATGCTAAATCCAGTTCATACATGCTCCCTCACACACACAATTTGTAAGCAAATAGTTTATAGGTAACATCCTTCTTAAATAAGCCAGAGATCATTGGTTTGCACAATTATATATTATCAAGTATTCCTATCCAATACAAATAATTCTATTACATATTAATCATTTATTTGCACCTAGTTTAAATGGTTTCAAGTATTGCTATCAAACACGAATAATTCTATTTAATATTAATCATTTGTTTACACACAGTTAAATGGTTTCAAGTATTGCTATCAAACACGAATAATTCTATTCAATATTTATCCTTTATTTGCACACAGTTAAATGGTTTCAAGTATTCCTATCTAACACTAATAATTCTATTTAATATTAGTCATTTGTTTGCACACAGTTAAATGGTTTGAAGAAATTTTATTTATCAAATATTCCTATCAAATACAATCTTCATACAGCTATATAGTTTCAAATAAATAATAATAATAATAATTTTATGTAGATGATTGAACAGTTTTATTTGAACCCTAGATGGGATCCTAACAGGTACTACCACTCCAGGTCAGAGTGAACCAAGGAACAATCCCCATGAAGGGGTATGCCATGTTTCCTGTTGGATTGTTTGGAGGGGGACCTCCTGTGGATGTCGACCATCTATAAATTGTCAGCAAATATTCATGACTTTCCCATCAGTAGATTAACCAATGAAAGGCGACTAAAATGGAAGCAATAGATTATCCAATCAGACACCACTAATGTAATAAATGGCTGAGGGATTTTGTTTTATGCCTTTGGGTTTAGTTAGGCTGAGAACCTTTCGGCTCAGTGCATGGGTTACTTAGGTGCAACATTAATGCAGGTGTTCGCGCGCGCAGAGCGTATGTGTCACTCAGAGGTGTCACAATAGCCCAGATGGAAAACGGGGCTACAGAGTGCGAATGATATCACGCACTGGAAGCGCGCGGAGGATTTTAGTAATTTTGAAGAAAGTTAGTGGAGTTGAGAACTAGACACCGGACAAGAAGGGTTGTCTTTCGGGACTCGCAGAGGCCAGACGAATTTGTGCGCTACAGGCACCGCACGAGATGGGGGGGGGGGCAGATGGAAAAGCCAGAATAGAAAGAATGTGTATCTCTCTCCTTATGTTGAAGAACCTTTAAACTCAAAGGTAATAAAAAATTTCGTACCTGAACTAAGAAGTCGTAAGTGTTTTTCGTGTTTTGAGATTCCTATGTTCTATGTATATATGTTATGAACATTCTATGTACGTTTCACATATCCGGATATCTGGCTATGGTACACTAAGTCACATATAAACAATGGCAAATTAAGAGAGTAATGCAGCCTTGTAACTTAGAAGGAGTATCTTGTATCGCTCAACCAGAAACAAGATAGCTACCTGAATTCCAACATTCTCTCAACTCTAGAATGGAGCGTCACCATCTGATACTGCTTAATGCCATACCCAGGACATCTTTTTTCCTAGGTTTTATCTACAAATGTCAACTTTGAAATTAGGTTCATATAATTGAAACTTAGACTGTTATTGTAATGTACTAAGCTTTTTGCTTAGATGTGGCCCAAGGCCATATGAATGAGACTTGAACTCACTCATGTAGGTTTGCTAGTCCAGCTTGCTAACGATTACACCAACATAGGCACCCATGAAACTTAGATTGTAATAGTTATCTCCCTCTTCTACAATTAGGGATTTTCTTCTGAGAATAAAAAAAAAAAAAATCCAGAGACCTTTGCAATGTAGCATTTGTATTGTAAATAGGACCACCGCCTTTTTAAAATTATATATATATATATATATATATATATTTTTCATCATACGTGTGAAAGCATGTGCGATACTCTGTCCTCATCAGCCGCCAACCAGGGCGATAACACAGTTTCGGTAGCTCAAGGCTGTACTGGCGCTACCAAACAGCTTTTGCCACCAGACAGGGTACTTAAAAGAAATATATATCTATATATAAACCAGATCAACTAAAAGCAGACATTACATTGGACGTTTGTTCATCTTTTTAGTTCAGTTTGTGATTTAAAAACACATTTACTTACGGTCGTTGATGTCACAGCAACCGTTTCTTGATTTTGCGTAATCACACGAGAAACATGGTTCCACGTGCATACCATTCATGTTGAAATATATAAATATAAAAAAAAAAATCACTATCTTTCCTTAAATCTAACAAACTGCTTGTATGTCTTCTGAATGTTAAGCAACAAAAAAAAATTATGAAACTGTCTCTTGTTGTCATATTTCTCATCTTTTTATTTGTTGCTGCCATATTTATCATCTTTTTTTCCCCCCCTTACATATGTAAGAGGGTGACCCGAAGGCTCCTTTTTCAATAGCTACCACACCAAGGTGTAGGGAAGGGTGCTAGTCCATTCCCTGAATTGCTCCACTTTACCCTTGATCCTTACCTTATAAGGTCGAATGTTAAGCAAGGCAGCATCAAGTATCATTTTTTGAGTTTTTGGTATAACTCGACCAGGGATTGAACCTCAGTCTCTCAGACCATTGGCGAACACTACTCATTAGGCCAATGGCCCAGTTACTAGCTGTATTAACGATTAATTTTAATGGCATGTCAACCTGTCAAGGATTATTTCATGCTGAGAGGTTAGATAATCACATTTAAAGTACATTCATTTTTTTTTGCGCAGTTTTACAAAATGAGCCTCTATTTCACAAATGATCCTATTAAATACAAACAATTTCTAAACAGATCTATTTGACCCATAGATGGATCAGAGAGGACCTGGGATTAATAACAATGAAGGGGTAAGCCACATTCCCCAGAGTTCCAGATGAAGTTTAAAGTTATACACAGGACAGCTCTTTATTATTAATTTCTTTTTTTTTTTTTTTTTTTTTTTTTTTTTTTTTTTTTTCGGAGGGAGCAGATTTTTACAGGAGATAAAGTCAGTATATTCTAAGCCCAGCTGACCATGTCAGTAATAATGATAATTTAAATTTTGGAGGTGCCCATGGTGAAATGGTTATCATCGTAGCAAATGGACACAGCAACACGAGTTCAAATCCTGGACGAGACTGATTGCATTTCACATAGCACTAATACCCTTGGGAAAGGTATGAATCCAATTATTTTCCCTCCAGCTATGGGTAAATAGTAGGGCAGACTGGGTCCTTCAGCCTTGATGAGGCAACTAGTCTAGGAGAAGGAAAACTCTGAATTCAAACCTGTTAAACTTCATTTAAAAATTGACTTTGTGTCATATCCTGCCCGAGCTGAGGGGTTGGTAAATATGATAATGATAATTTAAAAAGATACTTGAGTTTGAGTCTCACCGAGAGACGGTCCTATTTTAATTTTCATGCTTCACTGTTGTAGAATGATGGCACAAGGAATTGGGATTAAAAAAAAAAAAAAATGGTTTAACGCATAAAGAAATACTAGTTCAAATTAATAACAATGTAGGAGTTATTGTTTTACTGCCAGAAGTTGTACTTTAAAGCCATACCAAAATGTCCCTAATCACTCGACAAGATATGGTGAGGGTGGTACAGGTAGAATTGTAAAAGGATGCAATTTTCCTGAATGCATCCCTAAAAAAATGAAATGGGGGAGAGGAAGTTCTGATAAAATAAATTATCATTGATATTGGATTTAAAAAAAAAAAAAATGAAAAGTTTTGGATGAAATTTGATGGAATAAGAAATAAAACCACAGCATTTCTAATAAGCAACAGCAAAAACAAAAAAAATGTACACACATATATATATATATATATATATATATATATATTTTTGAATATATATATGTGTGTATATGTAAAGTAAAGATGGTGACAATAGTCGAGGGCGATTTGAAGGCTCCCTTTTCAATAGCTACTACACCGAGGTGTAGGGGAGGGCACTACTCCTTTCCCTGGATTGCTCCACTTTACTCTTGATATGTACCCTATAATGCTGAGTGTTAAGCAAAGAGGTATCAAGTACCATTTTTAAAGTCTTTGGTATGAAGCGACCTAGGATTGAACCTCGGTCTCCCAGACCATTGGGAAACACTCTACTTACTACTGTGTATGTGTACATATATTTAAAAAAAAAATTTTTTAAATAGAGGAATTATAAACTGAAAAACCAGCAAACATTGCTTGCAAAATATAGAAACACTGGATAGCAGTTTCGACCCTATGTTTCATCAGCAGTGTATACCGTGATATCCTCCACTGGAGATTGAATCGGTGATCACAGAATGCAGAGACAAAATTTTACCAATGAGGTACTGGTCAACACTGCACACAAGCAATGCCAAATTAACTAGTCATGGTCAACATGTGACCACTTAACCTGATGTGTCTTGTAGTTACATCCATACTCTTACAGAGGACATGGTCACCTTCAGGGCCACATCTTCCGAACATGGAGATCTACATCTGTGTGATCATAACCACATGAGCAAGGAAATAGATAGAAATTTCTAAATAGAGGAATATATATATATATATATATATATATATTTCTTCAAAGATTTTACAGATTTCTCCTTGGAAAATTTAAAAAAAAACCCTGTAAAATCAATTACATTGAGCTCTCTACCAGGAAAATTTAAATGTTCAGCTCCTGAATGATTTTCTTGTCCTGAAGGAATTACTCCCAACTCTGGTTTAACTGGACCGAATAATACTACTATGTGTGTATATATATATATATATATATATATATATATATATATGAAAGTAAATATGGATAAAATCCGACAGTATGAAGGTAGCAGAAAAAACATAATCCAAGTAGGTGAATATATTATGATATAAAGTCAACGTTAACGTTTCAGTTTCAGTAACCATCATCAGGACTTGGATATCAAAATAGTTCACATAGAGATGGATGTTTGCTGAGATGACTGGAGCAAATGAGAAATATACAATGAAAAGATACATAAACGTGCACATAGCGTTCATAATTCAAAAGTCATAGGAACATGTCTGGCACATGGAAAAATATTTGAAAATGTTGGATTTCCCAAAGAAACGAGACAAGATCTCTTGTTTATTGAGAAATACGCAAGAAGTAAGTTTTCATATGTATAGATCGTTTGGAATCATCCATGTTAAATGTCATGTAAGATTGTATTTGGTATTTGTTTTTCCAAAAAGACAGTATGAAAGTAAATATGGATAAAATCCAACAGTATGAAGGTAGCAGAAAAAAACATAATCCAAATAGGTGAATATATTATCATGTAAAGTTGACGTTAACGTTTCGGTTTCACTAACCATCATCAGGACTTGGATATCAAAATACTTCACATAACGATGGATGCTTGCTGAGATGATAGGCGCAAATAAGAAATATACCACGAAAAGATATATAAACGTGCACATAGCATTCATAATTCAAAAGTCATTAGAATGTGTCTGGCACATGGAAAAAATATTTGAAAATGTTGGATTTCCCATATATATATATATATATATATATATATATATATATGCACATGAGGGTGTGCCGAAAAGTTCATATGACACATTTGTTATTGATGACTTTTTTTTTTCATAAACTGGATCTAAGCAATGCAACACCACCAGAAGAAGTATGTAGACCTTGAAGGAGACTATGTTGAAAAAAAAAAAAAAACCTCATTTAGTCATATTCCAAAGGAGTATCTAAGTCAGCCTCAAAACTTTTGCGCCATTCATTGTATATCGTAAGGCACCCCATGAACAATAAACCAAACCTTTATCTCTCCAGACGAGGTAGCAGATGCTGTAGGGAGGAGGGGTTGAAACGGAGCTTCGATCCAGGATTTCATTATCATCAGTTTATCATGCAGGTTTCTACACATCATAAATCCTTTTACCTCACCAACTTAACATTCACAAATTTCCTGGCTACTATAATTAACTAATTAATTAAAATTATTAAAACAAGAATTAATCAGATAAATAACCAGAGATTGTGCACATTATCTATAAAAAAAAAACAGCTACATACATTGTGTTTCTCTCTTCTATTTTTGGTTTTTAATGGCATATCAACATTTGTGGGTTATTTAATGCCAAAGACATCCTTGTCGAAGGAACAGTAGTGGTCGTGTAATGGTCATTCAAAATGTTCTAAGCCTCACCCAGAAAGAATAGATAGG
The DNA here is from genome assembly GCA_963585895.1 of Sepioteuthis lessoniana. NCBI lineage: Eukaryota > Metazoa > Mollusca > Cephalopoda > Myopsida > Loliginidae > Sepioteuthis > Sepioteuthis lessoniana. Next base: position 9,799,868 of record OY757947.1, on the reverse strand, counting down.
AACAGTAATAGATTTTGGTTTCTTTATTTAATGGCATATCAACCTTTGTGGGTTATTTAATACCAAAGACATCCTTGTAGAAGGAGCAGTAGTGGTACTGTAATGGTCATTCAAAATGTTCTAAGCCTCACCCAGAAGTAATAGATAGGTTTCAGTTTATTTATTTAATAGCATATCAACTTTTTGTGGGTTATTTAATACCAAAGCCCTCCTTGTAGAAGGACAATAATTTGGTTTGGTTTCTTTGTTTAATGGCATATCAACATTTGTGGGTTATTTAATGCCAAAGACATCCTTGTTGAAGGAACAGTAGTGGTCGTGTAATGGTCATTCAAAATGTTCTCAGCCTCACCCAGAAAGAATAGATAGGAACAGTAGTAGGTTTTGGTTTCTTTATTTAATGGCATATCAACATTTGTGGGTTATTTAATGCCAAAGACATTATTGAAGAAGGAACAGTAGTTGTACTGTAATGGTCATTCAGAATGTTCTAAGCCTCGTCCAGAAAGAATAGATAGGAACAGTAATAGGTTTTGGTTTCTTTATTTAATGGCATATCAACCTTTGTGGGTTATTTAATGCCAAAGACATCCTTGTAGAAGGAGCAGTAGTGGTACTGTAATGATCATTCAAAATGTTCTAAGCCTCACCCAGAAGTAATAGATAGGTTTCAGTTTATTTATTTAATAGCATATCAACTTTTTGTGGGTTAATACCAAAGCCCTCCTTGTAGAAGGACAATAATTTGGTTTGGTTTCTTTGTTTAATGACATATCAACATTTGTGGGTTATTTAATGCCAAAGACATCCTTGTTGAAGGAACAGTAGTGGTCGTGTAATGGTCATTCAAAATGTTCTAAGCCTCGTCCAGAAAGAATAGATAGGAACAGTAATAGGTTTTGGTTTCTTTATTTAATGGCATATCAAACTTTGTGCGTTATTTAATGCCAAAGCCATCTTTGTAGAAGGACATTAGTTGTACTATTTAACCCACAGCTATTAGGGATAAGGGAGTTCATGCCTTTCCCAAGAGTATTAGTCCAAAAATGAACATAATAGCATGAACAGAATTTGAACTTGCTTATGATGATGATGATGTCATAGTCAAACACCTTAGCCACTATGCCACAAAAACTTCCCATGTTTATCTCTGTTCATTGGACAAATCCAAGTAGACAATAACAAGTTGGTTGGTTTTGTTTTACAGAATATCAACCCTTTTCAGGTCAAGTAACATCAAATTAAATTTCTAACACTTCAGTTTGGCATAAGTATAGTTTTTGTTTACAAACAGTTCTATTTCAAACAATATAGTTTACTTCTATTTGACCCATAGATAAGATCCTATCAAGTGCTACCACTTCAGGCCAGAGCAGACCTGGGAGTGATGGCAGTGAAGGATTACTCCATATTCCCCAAAGCTGTAGCATTACTGGAACCTCACCATCAGATTGTTGTGTCATATCAGGACATTCATTGAAGCAGTCAGTGTATTTTCTTACTCAAGTTGATTGGGCAGTAGACAATAACAAGTCATGAATCATTAGGTTATAGAGTACAGCTATATAGTGGATATGGAGGTGCCCGTGGTGTAATTGTTATTGTCGTAGGAAATGGACACGGCGACACGAGTTCAAATCCTGGATGAGACTGATTGCATTTCACATACCACTAATACCCTTGGGAAAGGTATGAATCCAATAATTCTCCCTCCAGCTATGGGTAAATAGTAGGACAGACTAGGTTCTTCAGCGTTAGTGAGGCAACTAGTCTAGGAGAAGGAAAACTCTGAATTCAAACCTGTTAAGCTTTGCTTAAAAATTGACCTTGTGTCATATCCTGCCCGAGCGGAGGGGTTGGTAAATATATATATAGTGGATATTTTTAATTTCCCCTTCACTCGTTTTGTTGAGTGAAATCATGTTCTTTTACAGCACAAGCAACCTTTTCCACTTCACCAAGTTGACCACACCATTACAAAAAAAAATTCAAAGTAATTCAACGCTAAAAGTACCTCAATCCTTTTCATTACAGAAGATGATACACGTAAGAATCTGCCTTAAAAATAGAGAAAGTCAACTTTTTTTTTCTTCTTTCTCTCTTTATTAAAAATATCCTTTCTATAAAAAATTAAAGTTTGAGGCAGGTCATACAGAAAGTACCACAGGCTGCAGTTTTACCTCTGACTTGTTTTACAGCCCAGTTTTCCCTTTCTCTAATGTCTTGGACATTCATATTTTATCTTCATATCCTGTAATAAGTCAAGAGTGTGCCATGCTGAGTACTAATCTTTAAGTAAAATGTGACATGCTGTACTAGGTTACATGGTACTGGTAACAAGGTATGATTCTTGGTTTACACGGCTTGTGGTGTAATAATGGTTGTCGTGGAAATGGGTATGGTGAACCAAGTTCAAATCCTGGACAAGGCTGTTCACTTTTTTACTTTGGGAAAGGTATGCATCCAATTATTTTCCTTCCAGCTATGGGTAAATAGTAGGGCAGATTGGGCTCTTTAACCTTGTAGAGTGTTCACCAATGGTTTGGGAGACCAGGGTTCAATTCCAGGTCGAGTCATGCTGAAGACTTAAAAAATGGTTCTTGATTCCTCTTTGCTTAACACTCAGTATTATAAAATATAAATCGAGGGTAAGTGGAGCAGTCCAAGGAAAGGTGTAGTGCCCTCTCCTACACCTCAGTGTAGTAGCCATTGAAAAGGGCCAACTTTCTTGTGTGTGTGTGTATATATATATATATATATATATATATATATATATATATATATATATGCATGCAGGTAGTTTTTAATTCAGTTTTCCCTTTTCTTAGAGCGGTTACCTTACTAATGTTAAAGAACCCAGTCTGCCTCACAATTTACCCATAGCTGCGGAGAAAGGGAGCATAGATAGATTTGTGCTTTTCCTGAGGCAAAGTCTAGGATTTGAACCCGAATAACTGATTGCATAACTTTCACACCACCACTGAAATCTTGTAGCATCCTTCGTGTTATAGTCATTGGAAACTCAACTTCAAATCCTGGATGGGGCTGTTTGCATTCCCCTTTGTGCTAATGCCCTTGCTGAAAGGGCATGAAGCCATCTGTTCTTTCTTATCATCAATATACATAATCGTTTCTAACTTTCTGAATGTGTATGTAATGATATAATAGCCATCTTGTTTCTCTTAGAAGAGCATTTGCTTTAAACTAGGCATAATTAAAAAAATGAAAAAAATAAAAAATAAAAATTCATATACTTAATAGTATATGAACTTTTTTTTTTTTAAAATTATTCCAAACCTGCTTGTTGTGGTGGATGGATAATTCCTTTAGTCAAATAAAAACAATATTTATTCAATTTTATCAGATGATGCATTCTAAATTATTACAATTATTTTGGAAGCACTTGTGGTATAATTGTTAGACACTAACAATTATACCACAAATCCTTTCCATAGGAAATGGGCACAATGATCAGAGTTCAAATCCTGGATGAGGCTGTTTACATTTCACATGGTGTTAATACCCTTCAGAAAGGGTATGCATTCAACTATTCTCTCTCCAGCTGTGGGTAAATAGTAAGGCAGACTGGGGTCTTTCACTTTACTGTGGCAACCAGTCTAGGAGGAAAACTAAATTTAAACCTGTTTATCTCTGCTTAAAAAATTGACCTTGTGTCACACCCTGCTTGAGAGTTAGTAAATACATTATCATCATTATTGATGATTGAATTTTTTAAAAAATGGTGTGATGGTTATTCCTTTAGTCTAAGTTCGAATTCTGGACAATGCTGCATTTCACTTTGTGCTAATGCCCTCGAGAAAGGTATGAATCCATCTCTTTTTCCTACCTCCCCCTCAATGAGTAAATAGTAGGGTAGATTGCATTCTTTAGCCGTAGTAAGGCAACCCAGTCTAGGAAAGGAAAATTCTGACTATGAGCTCTAATTTCCTTAATGTCACATCCTGCCCTTGAGGTGGTGGTGGATAAATACAAACACACCATAATGTATTTCAGCATCAAATTGTTTTCTTCTAACGTAGAGAGAAGGCCATATAAGTGAGAAGCTTTTTATCCGACTCTCCATGAGGCCAGAATGTGATATGAGTTAGGCTTAGAGTGGGGAGCTCTGCAGGAAGCAAACCTCCCAAGGGGAGCTTTTAAAAATTGCTCAGATTCTGTTGGCATTTCCATTCAGGAATGCTTCAAGCACTAGGCAATAAACCTAGCCTTCACCCCTTTTAGGTGAGAAGGTAGGTGCTGCCTAAGAGGAAGAGCACTCTTCACAGCAGCACCTGGAAAGTAAATGTTGGTTACTGTCTCAACAGACCTAACATCCTATAAAAAAAGTCCTCACTTGAATTTGAGGATATGACCAAGAGAAGAGTGGGAGGGCTCTATAGTCCACCCCTAAAATTATCATCTTGGTGTGGTCACTAGCTACTACGGACCAGGCTGTGATAATCACCAACAGGGCACTGTTCACAGTTCATATTGCTGTTAGAATTCTACAGAAAGAATTAATTCATACACAATTACCATATCTATAGGACACCAAATCGTTTCTCACTGGTAACCACCAATATTTATAGAATATCACAAAGCCTTATAGTTGAATTTTTTTTTTTTTTTTTTTGCATTTAAATAAAATTAATATTTTTTCATTTTCAAACACTTATCTGCTGCCAATGGAGAGTGGTGTGCCAGAATTCATATATAGTTGCACTCTTCACAGCAGCACCTGGGAAGTAAGCTGTTCATTATTTTATGCCCTTTCCAAACCAAAAGGTCATGTACATGGATTGAATCTTCTCCCATAATTTTACGCAATGAAGGTACCATATATAATTTGGTTTGGTTTCCAAGTTTAATGGCATATCAACATTTGTGGGTAATTCAATCCCAAAGCCATCCTTGGAGGAGAACAGAAGAGGTACTATTCAACCCTTCAACCTATACTGGGAGGATAAGGAGGTTTATACTTTTCCAAATACATTACCATATATGTTGATGTACAAGGCAACGGGGGGGGGGAAATAAGGCAACCTGGGGAGTGGGGACTGTGAGAATTTTTCAAGTCATCACAGTTGTTTTATTCATTCATTTTTTGTACAGCACAGGATTTAAGGTTCACATTTTATACCTGCAGTCTAATATGACCTCCTATTTTGGGAGGTTTGGTTTCTGTTTCATGGCATACCAACCTTTATGGGTTATTTAATGCCAAAGCCATTCTTGCGTATTTGGAGGAGGGGGAGGTAGTTAAGGTTAAAGGTTATCTTGTACACCAGTATATACAGTACACGTTAAATAGAAAAAGGCGGGTATTTTTATTAATTCATCCCCCATACACACACACACACACATACAATATTCCTTTTATGGATTATTCTCTCACTGAAAAGATAAAAAGTGCTTGCAAGTTTGAATCGACTAAAAGTGCAATGGAAATTTAGAGAAGAATCTAGCAAAGAAATCCCTGTAAAAAAACAGCTTTTATAGATGGCATTAATCACTGTTGGTGTAGACAAGTGGCATTTGTAATATTGAAAGAAAAAGGTGTCCTATTTCAACTGAAGATAATGCAACACTTGTTGTAAACCATTTTTAAAAAAATCCTCATACCCAATAAATACTCTGAGTCTTATTTTCTAGTTATGTATTAATGGTCTGGGAGACATGGGTTCAATTCCAGGTTGCGTCATACCCAAGACTTTAAAAATGGTACTTGATACCTCCTTGCTCATATTTACCAACCCCTCCGCTCGGGCAGGATATGACACAAGGTCAGTTTTTAAGCAGAGTTTAACAGGTTTTAATTCAGAGTTTTCCTTCTCCTAGACTAGTTGCCTCACCAAGGCTGAAGAACCTAGTCTGCCCTGCTATTTACCCATAGCTGGAGGGAGAATTATTGGATTCATACCTTTCCCAAGGGTATTAGTGCTATGTGAAATGCAATCAGTCTCGTCCAGGATTTGAACTCGTGTCGCCATGTGCATTTCCTACGACGATAACCATTACACCACGGGCACCTCCTGCTTGATACCTCCTTGCTTAACACTCAGCAATATAACGTATGTATCAAGGGTAAAGTGGAGCAATCCAGGGAAAGGAGTAGCACTCTCCCCTACACCTCGGTGTAGTAGCAATTGAAAAGGGAGCCTTCTGGTCACCCTTGACTACAATCGCCAACTTTACTTACTTATTGTTATGTTAAGAAGATATACATGGCATAAATTACACAAAATCCAAATTTTCTAAAAATGAAGGTAATTTTTTTCCTTAAAATCAGGGGTCCTGCATATAATCCTATAAAGAAAGTTCTCACTTGAATTTGAGGATATGACCAAGAGAAGAGTAGGAGGGCTCTATAGTCCACCCCTAAAATTATCATCTTGGTGTGGTCACTAGCTACTACGAACCAGGCTGTGATAATCACCAACAGGGCACTGTTCACAGTTCATATTGCTGTTAGAATTTTACAGAAAGAATTATTTCATACACAATTACCATATCTGTAGGACACCAAATCGTTTCTCACTGGTAACCACCAACATTTACAGAATATCACAAAGTCTTATAGTTGATCTTTTTTTTTTTTGCATTTAAATAAAATTAATATTTTTTCATTTTCAAACACTTATCTGCTGCCAATGGAGAGTGGTGCACCAGAATTCATATACAGTTGCATATCTAGCACCAGAAATTGAAGAAAAAAAAAAAAGCATCGACATATCAAATTCTATAAAGCGGAAATGTGAAAACTTTATTAGTCTGTCGACAAAACAAGATACTTGATGTTTTTTTCAATAAGTTAGTATGATCCATCCGGAATTGTTTTGTAGAAAAATTGACCAAGCAAATGTTGAAAGTTAGCCACTTCTGTGATGAATAAAGCCTGAAATCTAAAAGTATTTCACCTATACTAAAATGCTTAAATACATGTTATCAAGTCATTGCATTTGATATCTGATATCTATAAATTGAAATGATATTATCAAGTGTCTAAATTATAATACACATTATTAGATAGTCTCATTTGATATCAATAAACTGAAGTGTTATTTTCCCAATGTCAAATGTCTAAATACATGTTGGTTCGGAAAATAAGTAATCTATGTTGTCAAAGTAAGATTCAATGATTTGTTCTATAAAAGAAATGTATTGGCCAATGATTCTTACTATTAAAAATGTATTGGCTAATGATTCTATTAAAAAGTACTGGCTAATGATTCTATTAAAAAAGTACTGGCTAATGATTCTATTAAAAAAGTACTGGCTAATGATTCTATTAAAAAAAGTATTGGCTAATGATTCTATTAAAAAGTATTGGCCAATAATTCTATTAAAAAAGTACTGGCTAATGATTCTATTAAAAAAAAAGTATTGGCTAATGATTCTATTAAAAAAGTACTGGCTAATGATTCTATTAAAAAAAGTATTGGTGAATGATTCTATTAAAAAAATATGGGCTAATGATTCTATTAAAAACGTATTGGCCAAGGATTCTATTAAAAAAGTATTGGCTAATGATTCTATTAAAAAAAAGTATTGGCCAATGATTCTTACTATTAAAAAAAGTATTAGCCAATGATTTTTACTATTAAAAATGTATTGGCTAATGATTCTATTAAAAAGTACTGGCTAATGATTCTATTAAAAAAGTACTGGCTAATGATTCTATTAAAAAAGTACTGGCTAATGATTCTATTAAAAAAAGTATTGGCTAATGATTCTATTAAAAAAGTACTGGCTAATGATTCTATTAAAAAAGTATTGGCTAATGATTCTATTAAAAAAGTATTTGCTAATGATTCTATTAAAAAAAGTATTGGCCAATGATTCTTACTATTAAAAAAGTATTGGCTAATGAGTCATACAAAACATATTCTTACAAAAACCATGGTACTATCAAAGTACAAATAACACTTATTAAACCAATCAATACTCTGGTCTCCATGTTTGCTGTTATTAATAGTATATTTTTAAAAAAAATAAGTATACTATTAATTCTTCAAGTTTACATTTCTACTCCACCATAGGTACAGTGTGACACAAAATCAATATTTCCTAATTCTATTTGCTTCTTACTAATAATTTTCCCTAGTTTTATCATGCATCTTCCTTATTCAATTTGCTTTCCATCAGTTTTCACTTTTATTATCCTTCATCTTCCTAATTCTCTTTCCTTTTTCTTAATAATTTTCACTCGTATTATCCTTCATCTTCCTAATTCTATTTCATTTTTATTAATAATTTTCACTTTTATTATCCTTCATCTTTCTAATTCTATTTCCTTTTTATTAGTAATTTTCACTTTTATTATCCTTCATCTTCCTAATTCTATTTCCTTTTTATCAATAATTTTCACTTTTATTATCCTTCATCTTCCTAATTCTATTTCCTGGTAAAAAAATGACCCCCACCCAACTGCGAGATATGGGTAACTTGTAGAAGTTTGGGTTCTTTAGCCTTGGTTTAATAACTAATTTAGGAAAGACAAATCCGAATTCAAACCAGCTGTACTCCACTTAAAATCAACCTTGAGTCGCTTCCTGTTCATGGTGGAGGAATTGCATAAATACATATTCATAAGTAGAAATCTTAGTTAAGTAAATTGATTACCTTATGATGAAAACAAGCATTTATTCTATAAATTTTTTTCAACATAATCTCATTCCATGACAATACACTTAACCGAACACTTCTTGATTATCCATATACATTAAACCTTATATATTATCATTCTTGATTTATATGAGTAGCATCTTGACTGGATTAGGTACATTTACGAAGGATATTATGTTGAAAAATAAATAAATGCTATAACAAAATAATTACTGTTTTCCATCGTTAAACAATGGAAGATGTAGTGAATTTTTTAAGTGTATGACATGAATACCTTGGGGAGGAAAAAAAAAAAAAAAACATTTCAATTTCTTCTGCACCTCATATACAGAAGTTTATAAACGATAGGTATCTTGAGGCATTTTTTTTTCTTATATTACTGAAAATAAAAGTGTCATATTCAAAAGGTAAGTCTTATACAATAAATTGCTTATAAGCCAAGGCTATACCAAATAAAGGTCTGGCAGCCATACAACTAGAACCTTTGACTGGACACAGACATATGGTGGCTTAAATTACAACTAACCTATAATTATTGAGAACATTTTTAGTAAAGGACTTGTAAGTGAAATCTGAAACTATCCCTATTACAAGGCAATCAATTATCATTTCTTAAAATACTTCAATTTAAAGAATATACACTTTGATCCATGACATGATGGGTCAAGTTATGGATATCTATTGGATGAAATGGCATGCCAAACATTTGTTTACATATCAGACCTAGAAATTAGTATCATTTAAGATATTAAATTATTTTTATGCAGTAGGCTACGTTACAGAAAAAAATTGTCCTAGAGAAGAGGATCTATTTAATGATCAAGCTTTTAATTGTCAAAATTACGGTGTTTTTTTAAAAAATAGGTTGTGGTTATTAAAACATGCAACAGGATACCAAAATTCAGTAGGCTTTTTTCTATTTTTAACGATGTTTGGTGTTGTCTATTTAAAGACTTGCAGTAATTCTTTGACAAATATATTTATATCAGTTTTCTAGGTGCATCATTTCAATATGAAAAGAGAGCAAGGAGTTCTAGTGTCAAATATTTTATTTTAATAAGTATTATTTCAGTCCCATAAAGAAACATCATTAAAGGTTTGGAAGTTGTCGAATTTTTAGCGGATTATTCTCTTCGTATAAATAAAAGCAAAAATAGCAAGTAGAAATTAAATCTATGAACATGATAAAAAAAATTGTGAAATTATTGTTTCTTATGAGGCGAGATAGTAAAGTTGGCGACCTTAGTCGAGGGTGACCCGAAGGCTCCCTTTTCAACAGTTACTACACCAGGGTGTAGGGGAGGGTGTTACTCCATTCCTTGGATTGCTTCCCTTTACTCTTGATTCTTATCTTGTGTTAAGAAAAACAGCATCAAGTACTATTTTTTGATTCTTTGCTATGACTCGACCTGGGAATTGAACCTCAGTCTCCCAGACCATTGGCGAATACTCAACTCATTAGGCCAAAGGCCCGATTAATGAGCCTAATAATTCATTATTTTTTTCCCTACAGTATTTTTAGGATTCTTCACAGAGTATTTCTTTAAATAGAAATCATTTTTGGATTTATAATTGGACATTTTTCTCTGCTTTCTGGCTTCGTTTGGTTTCTTTGTTTAATGGCATATAAACCTTTGTGGGTTATTTGATGTCGAAGCAATCCTTGTAGAAGAACAGCAGTGATACTATTTAATCCATAGTTGGGGTAAAAGAGGGTTCATGCCTTTCTCAAGGGTATTAGTCCAAAAGTAAATGTAATAGAACAACTGGAGTTCAAACTCACTACAATGTAGCAGGCCAGCCTGTTAACCATTACATCACAAGGACTTCCCTTGGAACTGTTTGGATTTTCTACAATTGCTAAGAAATTCACAAATTCAGTCAGTGGTGTTATGCTAGTTTAGTTTTTGTTTAATGGCATATCAACCTTTTGTGGGTTATTCAATGCCAAACGTAGAAGAACAGCAGTGATACTATTTAACCTATAGCTGGACAGCATAAGGAATGATTTTAGGTTTCTTTATTCAATGGCATATCAACCTTTGTGGGTTATTTAATGCAAAAGCCATCTTTGTAGAAAAACAGCAGTGATACTATTTAAGGTTTCTTTGTTCAATTCATATCAGCCTTTGTGGGTTATTTAATGCAAAAGCCATCTTTGTAGAAAAACAGCAGTGATACTATTTAAGGTTTCTTTGTTCAATTCATATCAACCTTACCAATCCTTCCAGGTAAAACATTTTCTTTTTTCCTTTTCCTGTACTTTTTAAAAAAATCCACAGCTGAGGGATAAAGAGGGTCCTTGCCTTTCACTCCGTATTAGTTTAAAAGTGAATGTAATAGCGCAGCTGGAGTTCAAACTCACTACGATATCACAGACTCTTTTTATCAACCTCTTCACACAGGCAGGATGTGACACAAGGTCAATTTTTAAGTGGAGTTTAACAATGTTACAGGCTAGCACTTTAGCAACTACACTACAGAGACTACCCACTCAGCATTCTGAACAAAGCTATAGTAGCTGATTCTCCCTTGAAGTTGTCTTAGAGTATTTTCTTCATATTCTATGAAAGAAAATTAAAACCGTAAATATGAATATAAAAAATAATAAGTCATTTCCCTGCTTTAAAATATCTGTTTTACTAGTGGCAATTTTTTGGTAAAGTAGAAATCATTTTCAGATACAATTTATACAGATTCATTTTCTCTTCTTTTGGATCAATAAGAAAGGAAAACAACTGATCCCAAGTAATAGATATAGTTGCTAATTATTGGAGATCATTGTCAAGCCTTTCGCTAAGAATTTTTTGTTATTTATAATATACTGCCTCCAATCAAAGACTTCAGTTACATGGTTACCAAAACTTTACTTGGTATAGCCTTGAAACAACATCAATGTTCTTGTTGGCTTGATTTATGTTATTTTTTTTCCATGATTTTTTATCCTATTTAATTTGGTTGGGTTTTATGGCATATCAACCATTGTAGGTTATTTAATGCCAAATCCTCTTTATACATATATATTAAATATATAGGATTTGGTTGGGTGTATGGCATGTCAACCATTGTAGGTTATTTAATGCCAAATCCTCTTTATACACATATATTAAATATATATGATTTGGTTGGGTTGGGTTTTATGGCATATCAACCCTTGTAGGTTATTTAATGCCAAATCCATTTTTATACATATAAACAGTTATATTTCAAACATTTCAGCTTAGAATAAGTATAATTTTTTGTTTACACTCAGTTAAATGTCAAAACAGTTCTACTTCAAACAGTTCAGTTTAGCATACAAAAACAGTTCCATTTCAAACAGTTCAGTTTAGCATAAGTATGCAGTTTAAATGTCAAAAACAGTTCTATTTAAAGTAATTCAGTTTAGCATAAGTACAGTTTAGTTCTATTTGACCAATGGATAGGACCCTATCAGGTGCTAACATTCCAAGCCAAAAATGACCTGGGAGCGATGGCTATGAAGGAGTACAACACATTCCTCAAAGCTCCAGCATTACTGGGACCTCACCATCAGATTGTTTAGTGTCATGTCCAGGACACTTGTTGGAGTGTGGGAGGGAGGGTTTACCCCTCTGCAGAGAAGCAGTCAGTGTATTCTACAGTCCCAGCCGACTGGACAACCCTGCAATAGGTGTGGTTGCTGATTATTGGATATCTAACTTCATTACTTATAATTTTCTAAACGTTAGTATTAATCTAGGCCAACACATGTCCACTTTCAAAGATTCTCATCCCTGCAATAGCTTCACTTGGTATAGCCTTGTTATAAGCCAATATATATTTAACTAAAAATAGATTTGAACAAACATCTTTTTTTTAAATAACAAATGGTGTGTTTTATTTTTTTTTTGTTTTCATAACAGAATGGTAAGCATAAAAAAAAATACAGTTCAAATATATTACATAAGAAATCATTTATTTCTGTGGAACATAAAGAGAGAAATAGAGAGAGAGAAAGAGAGTAGGCAGTCCAGAAAAGAGGAAGAGGTGGGGCAGGTGGACCAGGTAGCATAGGGCAATGATTTTGAGAGGAACTACTAGTACTGGCAAAGGTCAAGGGAGGAACCTCTTTCATAAAGAATATTCCTAAATATTCTATATTTTATTTGAGAGAGAGAGAAAAACAAAAAAAGTCATTTTAATTTCAATTCCTTTGTTTTTTTTCATGGTTTATCTGTTTTGTAAGGAACAGCAATTGGTTGTGTAATTTAAGGTACTATCAACCTCTTATGGGTTATTCACAGCTGAAATTGGATCATGACTATTTTCAATGTTCCCATGCATTTTTTTTTTTTTTTCCAAAATAATTTGTTTGCACAGTTACAGGGTTTCAAGTATTCCTATCTAATACAAATAATCTGTACATGGTTACATGGGGCCTAGAATTCCAATCCCATACAGATCGATTGATTTTAATGGCATGTCAACCTTTCTAGGGTTATTTTATGCCAAGAGGTTAGGGAATTGCATTCACAGAACATTTATATTTACGTTTTTTTGTGTAATTTCTTAGATTTTTTTTTGTTGACAGCTATAAGATATGAAGTATTTTTATCTAATACAAGCAATTTGCATGCAATTGTACAGTTTCAAGTATTCTTATCCAATACTAAAAATTTTCAAATAGATTTAACCCATCATGGGACCCAAGCAGGTCAAAGTGGACTTTGGAGTAATAGTAACAAAATATCTATTCTCCTTGTTTCTTTATATATATATAAGATTCCTTGAGTCTATGCTTAACTTCCAAAATCTAGTCACCCAAGATGAAGATACTACTTCAAGCAGATTTGTGTATGATAATGATAATTCCTCATCTTAGAAATGGCCAAAACATTGTGACTAAAACAATCAAGATGAGGATACTCGTCTAAATGCATCATTATATAATAATGATAATGCCTCATCATAGAAATACATCGCGATGTTGTCTATTCAGAGATTCTTTTAAAATGAAAATATTTGTGACATTAGGTTTTTAAAAGGGAGATGCAAGTTAGGTGTGATTTGATTTTTTCTTTAATGGCATATCAACCTTCATGGGTTATTTAATGCCGAAGCCATCCTTGTAGAAGAATAGTAGTGATACTATTTAAGGTTTCTTTGTTCAATGGCATATCAACCTTCATGGGTTATTTGATGCCAGAGCCATCCTTGTAGAAGAATAGTAGTGGTACCGTTTAGCCCATAGCTAGGAAGGGGAATTAAGGGGTTCATGCCTTTCCCCAGAGGTGATGTCTAGAGTTCAAACTCTCTAACTATGATGTCTCAGTCCAGCATATTAGCCACTATGCCACAGAAACCACCCCCTACAAGTTAAGCATAAATACTTGGTGTTAAAATCCTTTAAGTATTTTATGAACATCAGTGATTATCTTAAAAACCTGTATATAATACAGGTAAGTACTGATAGTTATAGTAAGTAATATGGCGACCGTTGTCAAGGGCCACTAGAAGGCTCCTTTTTCAATAGCTACAACACCAAGGTGTAGGAGAGGGCACTACTCCTTTCCCTAGATTGCTCCACTTTACCCTTGATACGTACTTTATATTGCTGAGTGTTAAGCAAGGAGGTATCAAGTATCATTTTTAAAGTCTTTGGTATGACACGACCTGGGATTGAACCTAGGTCTCCCGAACCATTGGCGAACACTCTACCCACTGGGCCAATGAATGTGCCTATTTTACACAAATTCATTCATTTTTTATATCTAATTACATTTCTTTAAGAAATATATTAAATAAATTTTTCTATTTATATAATAAAGTGTATAATCTAGCATGAAGTTAAGGGGGATTTATCTGTGTTTTTCAACTGGTGTCCTCCCAGCAGCCGAGGGATTTTCAAGATAGTTAAGACATAATCATTAATAACGGGATATAAGAAATTTTACGCAGGGCTTCCTCGATAAATGAAAAATATTTCAAGGGTTCAACAAGAGTCAAAAGGTGAGATAGATAAGAAAAGGAGAGAGGGTTAGTCGATATGGATTTCAAACACCGAGAGGAACCATTCCCTCAGGTAGAGACAAAGAGAAGACCATTTGGTAAAGAATATTGATATTGTAAATGAAATCATATTTTCTTTTTCTTCATTTATAAAAATTTGACTAAGTAAATCATATTGTAGTAATGATAAATAATGATTAACTTACTTATCTTACATTGATTTAACTATTTCGTAATTTATCATTCAATTACGTGTTGCCATTAGCGTTTATGGCAAGCCTCTTCAGAGATGAATTGAGGTCTTGGCAACCATTTGAACAGATGTATGTAAACAATAGTAATTGTGATTCATAACCGTTTAAAAAAAATTTACTTTGCAGCTAATATCTCCTTGTGGCTGAATGGTTAGAA
>OY757947.1:9659862-9782362 GCA_963585895.1 Sepioteuthis lessoniana | reverse complement strand
AATTAAAAATAAATAAAATTTAAAAAAAAACAAAAAACCCTAAATTAATAACAATGAATAGAAAGACATTTTCCAGACTTTGCACATTTTAATTTCTTTTTAAAAGTTTGGGCAACAGTATGGAAAAAATTGAGAAAAAGTAATCTAAAAGCGATGAATTTATTTTTAAGGAAAGTTGATGTTAAAACGTTTCAGATTTAATGAATCTTCATCAGGACTTTAAAATAGTGAAACAGGTGTTGATAGAACAAAAATGAATGTTTGATAAAATACAAAAAAAAAAAAAAAAAGACGTGTGAAAGAAAGAATATATACAAAGAAAGATCATAAAACCGTTCAATCATTAAATCAGGGTTCTTTTAAAAAAAACTATCACGTGATTCTTTTAGTGGTTCCATTTGTTTAAACATCATTGCCAGTGACAATCGCGTGATAGTTTTTTGAAAAAGAATGCTGACTGAACAGTTATATGATCTTTCTTTGTATATATTCCTCTTTCCCCAGTTTTTGTATCTTATTAAAACATCCATCTTTGTTCTATCAACACTTGTTTCACTATTTTAAATTCCTGAAGAAGGTTCATTAAAACTGAAACGTTTTAACTTTGTTTTTCAGTTTTCTCCAGACTGTCGGATTCCTTCCCATTATTTACTTCCACAACTAGTATTGTAGTTTATGCCAGAGGAAGGCTAACAGATGCAACAGCTTGCTCAGTTATGACCTGGGAACAATATAAAGCACGAGTATTCAGTATCCCAAGTCAAATTTCATTAACCCTGATTTAGTCCAGGTTAAAAAGGTGAGGGTAAATCCTAAGCCAAACTTTTTTTTAGACCTTATTTCCCCCAATGCCAATATAATTGGAGAACATGAAAATAAAAATTTAATTTAAGAAATAAAATTGTAGTTCCCAATGATACTTGCATTGGAAAAATAAGGCTCAAAAAAGCTTGGCTTCGAGTAAACCTTACTGCACTTTTAACCAGTACTAGATGTAAGTAAGTTGGTTCACCTTAGTTAAGGGCACACTGAACACTCCCTTTTCAATAGCTACTACACCAAGGTGTAGGGGAAGGTGCTACTCCTTTCTCTGGATTACTTCACTTTACCCTTGATCTGTACCCTATAATGTTGAGTGTTAAGCAAAGAGGCATCAAGTACCATGTTTTGAGTCATTGGTATGACTCAACCTGGGATTGAACTCTGGTCTCCCCTGTTTTTGTATTTTATTAAACATCCATTGGCAAACACTCTACCACTGTGCCACTAGATATGATTGATGTGAAGGTAGTATTTCTCAATTATATATTTTAAAAAAGAAAAAAAAAAAAATGTGTGTGTGGGGGGGACTGTATTGTGGAGATGATTAGCCAAAAAGACAAAAGAGAAAATGTTAGCCTATATTATTAATAATGATGAATAGAGATATATTTCATACAGCCAGATGCTTTTCCTTGTGTTTATAATTAGTTTTAAAGTTCGGTCAACCAGTATTGTAGCTCTGTGGTATGCTAACCGGTGCAACATCTTGCTCAATGGTGACCTGGAAACAGCATAAAGCAATGAGCATTCAGTACCCTGACTTTCAAATTTCATTAATTCTGATTGTGATTAATGTGAAGTTAGCATTTCTTATAATCATACAAGGTGTTTCAGAAAAATTGATATTTTGTGATTTAATAATTGGACCAATTCTCATTCAAATTTCAACAGCATGTGTAGAAACAATTTTAAATTCTGTTTAATTTCCCCCCCCCTCCCTCACTCCCAGGTATAGAAATTCTATTCACTAGAAAAGAAAAGGCATTTAAACATTATTTGAGATCATTTAAACAAGAGTTGGTTGGTTGGTTGGGTTTTATGGCATATCAACCTTAAGAGTTGGTTATAAGATTACAAACTGATATCAAGTTTTCCTGAAATGCCCTGTAGATTTCAAATTTTCATTTCACATGTGTAGAAACAACTCAAAATTATATGTTAAATGTTTTTCTTTTCAGATAGAGAAATGCCATTCACTGGGGTAAAAAAAAAAAAAAAAAAAAAAAAAAAAGCACTTAAACATAATTCTATAAATATCAAAAACCTTGTTAGATTACAAAATTATATCAATTTTTATGAAACATGTACATCTCAAATGATATCAAATTTTTTTTAAACACTGTATGAGATAATAATGATTTTATAAATATTAAAAAGCTTATTAGATTACAAAAGGATATCAATTCTTATGAAACACACATTTCAAATGATATCAAATTTTTTGACACAAACTGTATAATAATAATTCTATAAATATTAAAAACCTTATTAGATTAGAAAATGATATCAATTTTTATGAAATATGTACATCTCAAATGATATCAAATATTTTGAAACACTCAGTTATAATTATAAATGATTCTATAAATATTAAAAAACCTTATTAGATTACAAAATATCAATTTTTATGAAACATACTGTATATTTTAAAAAGAAAAAAAAAGGGAGGGGGTGGGAGTCTGGACTGACTAGATGATTAGTGGTGGTGGCACCTGCCCATACACCCTGATTCCCAAAGAGGAAATATACCCACACAAGCGTGAAACGAACAACAAAGATGACTGATATTTACTTGTGGATTTTCAAGCAGAGAACAGCAACCAATTGTTACTGAAAAGACAAATGAAAATCTTTATTTAGTTTAACAACTTCTCACAGTGAGCTTTTTTGTTAATTGAAATAAAAATGGTTAATATAGTAAGGCTGTATATAGTGTCAGTGATTGATTGCCAAAGGGACTGAGGGAATTCCTTTACAAAGTCCCAATACATTTCACAGAAAATATTCATTAAGACTATACACACACATACACACACGCAACAGAAGGCAACTATGCAATCAACACTATTCTTTGTACAAAAACATGTATACCTGCATCAGAAAAATAAGGTCTAAAAAAGTTCAGCTTTAAGTTACCCTTACTGTGCTTTTAACCTGGACTAATTGTGATTCATGTGAAGTTAGCAGTTCTCATACTAAAAAAAAATTAAAAATTTAAAAAAATAAAAAATACCCAGACTCACATATAGTCAGTGCTTGCCAAAGGGGCAGAGAGAAATCCTATACAAGGTCCCAAAATATTTCAGGGGATACACATACACATAAATAAATAAATATATATATATATATATATATATACACTCACACACACAGGGTGTCTCAATATACATGGGACCCATGTGACTGCAAATAAGTCTACTAATAAAGTAAAGTTGGCAGTCTTAGTCGAGGGTGACCCAAAGGCTCCCTTTTCAATAGCTACTACACAGAGGTGTAGGGGAGGGCGCTACTCCATTCCCTGGATTGCTCCACTTTACCCTTGATCCATATCTTATAATGCTGAGTGTTAAACAAGGTGGAATCATGTACCATTTTTTTGAGTCTTTAGTATGACTCGACCTGGGATTGAACTCCAGTCTCTCGGGCCATTGGCAAACACTCTACTCATTAGGCCAATGTCCCATTTTATGCCTCAGACAAGAGAGGAAAAAATATATTCCATTATTACTTATTTGGAGACACAATCATTCAGAACTGTGCAAGCAAAATTTCACAGGAAGTTTAACGTAACAATTATCCCCAGAAAAGTCCTATTTATCACCGAGTACACAAATTTCAAGTCACAGGGTCAGTAAACAACAAGAAGGCAGAAAAATCCCAGATCTGGCAGGAAATTGACTGCAAGATGTCCTGACAATGTGGATGCAGTGCAAGTTTCTGTCGGAAGGAGTCCAAAAGAGTAACATCTGAAGACATTCACAAGAACTTAGTCTTTCATGTGCACTGTAGAATAAAGTCAATCAATTTCTGCCCTTGTCATCTGGTTTGACCTTTCCAAAGTCATACGATTGCTTTTTATGACTCAGATTAAAGATGACTATGCAATAGGAATTATGATATTAATCGGTTGCATCTACTTTGAGACACCATACACACACACACACACACACAACAGGAGGCATCTATTTGGTCAATGCTTTATTCATTGTACAAAAAACATGGTATCATTGGTGTTGGTAGATAGAAAGAAAATTGAAAAATTTCCCTTTAAGAAATAAGACCACTTTATTTTTTTGTTTTATAAAAACTTCTTCCATAAAATAGGTAAATTTTACATCTTTTTGCCATATCAGAATTTCTAAAAATTATATATTAAAATAATTGATCAAATTGTGGTTGGTTGGGTTTTGTGACATATAAGCCCTAGAAGGTTATTCAATGCCATATCCTTTATATATATATATAAGTAAAGTTGGCAACTGTAGTTGAGGACAACCCAAACACTCCCTTTTCATTAGCTACTACACAGTGGTATAGGGGAGAGCGCTACTCCTTTTTTTGGATTGCTTCACTTTACCCTTGATCTGTACCTTATAATGCTGAGTGTTAAGCAAGGGGGGTATCAAGTACCATTTTTTGAGTCTTTGGGCTGACTCGCGAACACTCTACGCACTAGATCAATGGGCCAGTATATATATATATATATTTAAAATTTGATTTATAAACAAATAGTTTGTAGGT
Organism: Sepioteuthis lessoniana; assembly: GCA_963585895.1. NCBI lineage: Eukaryota > Metazoa > Mollusca > Cephalopoda > Myopsida > Loliginidae > Sepioteuthis > Sepioteuthis lessoniana. The sequence continues at coordinate 9,777,799 of OY757947.1, read as the reverse complement.
AATATTTCTAAATGAGCCATATAGCTCATTTGTTTGCACACAAATGGTTTCAAGTATTGCTATTTATTGTTTGTACACAGTTAAATGGTTTCATGCATTGCTATTTATTGTTTGCACACAGTTAAATGGTTTCAAGCAGCACTATAACACTAATAGTTCAATTTAACATTAATAACTTATAAAAAATGATTAAATATTTCTATTTGACCCCTAGATGAAACCTAAACAGATACCACCACTCTGAGTCAGAGTGGACCTGGGAGTAATAGCAAATGAAAGGGTACTCCATATTTCCCTAATTCCAGGACTGGATCCTCATCATCAGATGTACTTTAATGCCAAACCCAGGGCAATCAGGTTGTGTTAAAATGATTCTTTTATTTTATTTTATTTTTTTTAAATTAGAATTTGTAAATTTGTTTTTCTTTTTTTCCCCATCAATTTTACTTCCGAAAATTGGCAGAAAGGTTTCAGATATAAAAAAAAAACAAGCCTTGCAAAGTAGTAATTTACACGGCTAATCCTTAAGGCGAAATAGATTGTTTGCTTTTTATTTAGGTAATAAAATAAGGTTTTCAACTGCCAAATAAAACTAATTTAGAGTTTTTTTTATTTTTTCTTTTAATTTTGATTGGCTAATACAGTTGAGGATTTTTATGTATATAGAACACTTTCTGCCAATGGATCACCGACCAACACCAATTTTGTTTAACCGACCCCACCCCAGGCCAGGGAGGAAACTAATTTTAATTTAACATACAAAATTAAGTAATCAATGAACCCATCCCCTCTAAAGTTATTTTTCTCTCCCCCTCAGTTCCTTAAATATTCTTTTGGACCAGCTGACTTTCACGATGGCAAGAATATTGACATTAAATCACTCATAAAAAAACTAAAACATTCAATTTCATTCCTAAAAGGGGTGTTAAAATATACAAGAGTCATTCAATAAATAAGGTGAAATATTGCCTAAGGAGTTGGCAATAAGAAACACTATTTACAGTTGCACCTTTTTGAAGGAAATCAATAGGGATGGGTCCTATCATGTTCTAGAAGACTGTCAGCATGACCTTCTTTATTGACCGCTGTGCTTGAAACGTTTTCTTTGCCAGAGAGTCAGTTTGGTTTGGTTTCTTTGTTTAATGGCATATCAACCTTCGTGGGTTATTTAATGCCAAAGCCATCCTTCTAGAAGAACAGTGATGGTGCTATTTAACCCATAGCTGGGAGGATAAGGGAGTTCATACCTTTCCCGAGGGTATTTGTCTGAAAGTGAACATAATAGCGCGACTAGAGTTCGAACGTGTGCTATGATTTTGCAGACCATCACTTTAACCATTACACCATGGGGACACCCCCCAGAGAGTTAGTGTTTCCACTCCATTCCACTTCATCCTTAGCCAATTCATAAACATTTTTCTTGAACTAAAACATGAATTTCTGTATACATCACACATTCTTCGGTAAATTTCACATGGTTTGCATTTCCCAACCAGCAAAAATTTGATGACAGACCTCTGTTCAAACCAGGAGCATCTTTTTGTGACTAAAACATGTTTCTCTGTACACATCACACATTCTTCAGTAAATTTCACATCGTTTGCACTTTACAACCACTAAAAATTTGATGACAGACCTCTGTTCAAGCCTAAAGCACTCTTCTTGATTTACCACCATTTCGAATAGCTTCTAAACAAACATTTTTTTTTACAAGATTAAAATAATTTTTGCTACAAACCAACTCCAAACAATATAGACTTTATTATATTCATGGAAATAAAATTCTGCCCAGTCTGCCGTATTTACCCATATTGTGCTTTTTTTTTTTTTTTTTTAAAGATAATTCCCCTTATTCATTGAATGACCCTTGTAGAAGGAAACAAATTTATTTCTAAAATTATAAGGAAAATAAAACTGTAATTTCTATATGTGAGTATGATAGCAGACATTTTTGGGATACAAGTCAAGCTTTGGATCACAATAATGAAATAAATTACTGGACTTCCATATAAGGTAAAATTTATCCAATCTTGTAAATAGGAATGATTATTAAAAGGATAACAGATAATAATTCTTGATGAATTCTTTTACAGTTCAATTATTAAAATAGTGACATTATCTAATCATATTTCAGATACAAATCAAATACACAAAAAAATAAAAACAAGTCTTGACTTTATGCAGGATTGTCCACCACCTACAAAGACGACCAAATGACTTGTATGCCAATAACAGGTCACAATGATGGACAGGAAATAAAGCGTGTCCAGTGCCGGTCGTGCAGTTTTTCCTTGTCATGCAAAAATGTCTTTAAAAAAAAAAGAAAAAAAAAAAATTTCTATTTTATTAAAAAAAAATTATTTTTTTTATTTTAACTAAAATTTTAGAAAATCTACAAAACTTTAGTTATTTGTCTGAATTTTTGAGATGAGACTGGATGTGCACTATTTTGGTTGTAATTTTTGGACTGTTGTTATCATAGTTAAAACAACGTTTCGGCCACTGTATCCTCTGGCCTTCCTCAGGTGTCCCTTGTTTATCTGGGCATAGAAATGATTCAACCGGGGAAATCATTTTTCAAGTTTGACTTTTTATGCCTAGATAGACAAGAGACACTTGAAGAAGCCCAAAGAATACAGCGGCTGAAATATCGTGTTACACCTAACAACAATAAAGATGAGGACAATAGTCCGAAAAATCACACACAAAATCTTTATCATATTTTTTCTAATAGATTTTACAGTATAATTTTAAAAACCAAAAATAAAAAGTTACCAAAACGACAATAGTGATGATGGTTGTTAATCACAAGTGAAATATGGATTTACTAAACTCCTCTGCCCCACGCAGAATGTGACACAAGGTCAATTTTTAAGATGAGTTTAATAGGTTTAAATTCAGAGCTGTTTTTCTCCTAGACTGGTTGCCATACCAAGGTTAAAGGGCCCAGTTTACCTGATTTACCTTAGAGAGAGACTAGTTAGATTTACACTGCTCGCAAAGGTGAAATGTAAACAGCATCAGCCAGGAGTTGAACTTGGGTTGCCATGTCCGTTTCCTATGACAAGAACCATTATACTTTGAACGACTAACCGGGGTTCAATCTCAAGTCGAGTCATACCAAAGACTCAAAAAATGGTACTTGATGCCTCCTTGCTTAACACTCAGCATTATAAGGGATGGATCAAGGGTAAAGTGGAACGATCCAAGGAAAGGAGTAGCACCCTCCACTATACATTGGTGTAGTAGCTATCGAAAAGGGAGCACTTCAGGTCACCATCGACTAAGGTCGCCAACTTAACTTTTTTTACTAAAAGTGGATAATAAACTCAATTTTGTTTCTGAAATGGTTTAACCTCTAAAACCCTGAGTCCCCAACCCTGGGTTTCAGGCAGAAAAAAATAGATGAGCTGTATTGTTGCTAGGCAATAGTGATGTACAAATAGGGGTTCACCAGCTGAAATTCAAGCCACTTGTACGTCTAGTTCTTAAGATTAATGAATTTATTATTAACCCTTACTGAATAGAAACAGAGTATATATGCTTCTGTGCAAGTGTAACTGGGACGCAGGAATCAAGTAAACTTATTTTTGTGAGTAGGGTACTTTTTAAAATTCTTTACAATTCATGTGATGTAGTACTCACGTTCAATTTTTACTGGACAATAGAAAGAGGTTGCGAGAACTGATTTGTGGGTGATGTGGGTTAAGTTGGCTCCACATACTGAATAAATGACATCTTGGACTGCTGCATTCTATGCTTGATGGTTGGCAGCCAAAGCACTTGTAATGTCCAGCCCTTCACAGAGCCATTAATGAACACCATAAAGACGTGTGCCATACGCGAGCTAGCAATCCAATTTCACAGCAGCTAATTAGGTCCTTAGCTAACCACCTTGGCATTTTCTCTACCCACAACGAGACATTTTGGTTTAATTGCTTAATTGAACATATATATCATTTGTATGTTACATTACCAGCTTGTGAAACATACCTCTAAATTTAAAAGTTAATCAGTAGTGAGTGGCAAGATCCAAGAAAATGAGTTTGTTTTTTATTTTACAAAGAAAAAAAAAATGAATATGATTTTTATCTGTGAAGGATGACAAGGAATAAGGAAAGGTGAAATTGATTTTTGTAGTTTCTTCTTGGCCTGTTAGAACAGGATTTTTGGCTTGATAGTCCCTCATAACAGATGGTTAGGGACCACTGATAAAGTTTACATTCAGGAGCCCACTCTCAATGTTTAACAGCTTTCACAACAGATAGTTAGGGACCACTGATAAAGTTTACATTCAGGGGCCCACTGCCCATATTTGGCTTTCACAACAGATGGTTAGGGACCACTGATAAAGTTTACATTAAAGGAGTCCACTCTCCATGTTTAGCAGCTTTCACAAGTTTTAGGTAGCCAATTATTATCTTTAACAACCTTCCAGTTGATTCTCAGTCATTTCTATCTTTTACGGTTAGCGACTTGTGGTGGATGAATTTTTACTACCGACCATTGTTTTGGCTTTTTTTTTTTTTTGAAAACAAAAAAAAATAAATAAATACTATGTTGCTGTGATATTTTGACAAAAATGTTTCGTCTTCATCAAAAATGCTGAGACATTTTATTTAATGTCTTAAATTATCAAAAAAAACAAAAAAAAATTGAATTGTAAAAATTTAGTTACCATATAGTGCTAACAGTGAAAGGTAGTAGTGACCTATAATCAACAGACAAGTAGTTAAGAATCCACCACTACTAAAAATCTGATCAACCCAAAACAGAAACCCTTGGAATAGTTCATTTCTAAAGGGTAGTGTGCTCTATACCATTCACTAAATAGACACTTTAACATTCATTATTTAAAACCCCAGGCAGCAACCAGATTCCTAGATTGAAGCACCTCTAAAAGGCAGGTAATGGCATGTTGTTCTTGACAATGCCCATCTTTTAAAATTGTTTTTAAAAACATCTTAAGTCAAAAATCTGCTTATAACAATGGAGCTAGGGGATCAAAGTAAACCCTAATTCATGGGGTCAAAGTAAAACCTAATTCATGGGGTCAAAGTAAAACCTAATTCATGGGGTCAAAGTAAAACCTAATTCATACTATCAAAGTTTCTGTTTTTAACTTTCTTGATTTAGCATAAAAAAAGTGACCAATCACAATTATTCGTAAGCACAAAACCACCAATTCGAATAAACCAATTTCTAATCTAATTTAAAACTAAATAGTGTGTGGGTCTGCATCATGCTGATCCTCAATGTATTTTTAAAAAATGATCAAGTGAGATAACTCTAGGTATATAAAATGTTAAATACAGAGTATTTACTTTTATTTATTTGCAAATAATTTCCTATATTTTGATCCATTAACGTATGTTTATTTTAAAACAGCAAAAAATGACATGATCTTGGTTAATTCAATACCATTAAAATACTATCAAAGAAAAAAAAAAAAAGAAAATTCTAAAAAATGATCCAGTTTCTCAAGGGACATAACTCCAAGCAAATTTCTCAAGTAGTTTTCTTTAATTTCTTCATTTTATTAAGTGGTATCTTGACAAATTGGTTTAGAGGAAGTGTGAGAGTCAAAACTTGCACAATTCAAGATAACTTTTTCCATTTAAATTTAATGCAATTTCAATAAGATTTGTAAACGATAAAGAATTTTAGATAATTATTTCAAACCCACAAAAGTCAAGCTCATACTATATTTGCAAATAATTATAATAGAGGGTGTTTCAAAAAAAAAAAAAAAAAAAAAAATTGATATCATTTGAGATGTACATGGTGTTTTAAAGAAGAGGAAAAAAAAAAAATAAATAAAATAAAACAATACCATTTTGTAATCTAGGAACTTGACCAATTCTCATTCAAACAATCTCAAATTTTAAAACCTCAAAATTCTGTTTTTTTTTCTTTTTAAGTGTAAAAATTTAAGCATTAAACAAAATTTAAGTAAAAATCTGAGATCATTTAAACAAGAATTGGTTACGTTATTAGATTACAAAATGATACCAATTTTTCTGAAACACTCTGGACATCTGAAATGATATTAATTTTTTTTTTTTTTTGATACATTGTATTTTTACAATTCTAGTCTTAATAGAAAAACAGACAGCATTCTAGAAAAATCAATATCAATACTTAATTTAAGATGTACACGATATTTCCGAAAAAAATATATAAAAAAAATCAATACCATTTTGTAATCTAATAACTTGACCAATTCTCATTCAAACGATCTCCAATTTTAACAGCATGTGTAAAAATAACTCAAACTTATTTATTTAATGTTTAACCATCTTTCCTTTTCCAGTGATTATCATTTCTATACTTGAAAACAAAACAAAAACAAAACAACACATTGCATTTTTGATTGTATAATGTTTCACTAGAAATGTTAAAGTCCTGGTATCTTTAGCTCAGAAAAAAAAAAACTTAACTTTTTATCAAAAAATTCTTAAAAGTGAAATTGCAAGTTGAGAAAAAAAAAAGCATTTAAACATATCTACATTTACTCAATAGTTTGTTGCAGAAAAAAATCGATACTTTTTTATTGATCTAATAACTTGACCAATTCTCGTTCAAATGATCTCAAATTTTAACAGCACATGTAGAAACAACTAAAAATTCTGTTTAATGTTTAAACGCCTTTTCTTTTCCATCTGAAAAGAAGAAAAACATTTTAAAAAATTAAAAAGAATATTGACTTGTTTTTAAACATCCTGTTAAAATCTTAAAATCATTCAAATGAGAATGAGTCAAGTTATCAAATAAAATGATCTGAATTTTTCGGAAACACCCAAGACATCTGAAATGATCTCAAATATTTTGAAACACCCTTGATAATATGACAATATATAACATTGATTCTTTAAATATCAAAAACCTGGTATCAAAATTGGCCTTTTAGAGTGTTGTCAACATTTTTTTCTGCATTACTTATAGCAATAAAAAAAATAAATGAAAAATATTGGCCCACTGATATTTCCTTGTTGAAATACGGTATATATTTGTGTAAGTCAATTTTATGTAGAAGTCAAGCCTTGATTTTGAGTCACAAATTCATTTTAATTAATAGAATCTATTTTTAGAGCTTAAAAAAAATAATAATGTTGCTTCTTCTATTGTTTACATTTTAGTTTCAATGCTAGAAAATTATTTATTGTAACATGCTATAATAATTGGGATCAATATGGATCAGTAGGACCCAAAATTGATCTTAAAAACAAAACAAAAAAAAAAAAAAAAGAAAAAAGAAAAAGAAATTATATCACAGTGACTTAAAATTACATTCATTTTTGTATTGGGGTGGTGGGGAATAGAAAAAAAAAAGATTTTTTTTTTGTTAAGGAAAAAGTCTAAATATTGAAAATCAATGTTAAAAATGGGAATTATGAAAATGTGTCACTTTTTAAGGTGAATCAATTCCGGCTGCAATGTATACTTACACCACCCTCCAAAACACACATATATACACACACACACACACACAATATATAAAAAAGTTTTTGCATACATATATGTAAAAATCCTACTTTGTATATATATATATATATATATATATATATATATATATATATATATATATATATATAGAGAGAGAGAGAGAGAGAGAGAGAGAGAGGGAGAGAGAAAGTATATATATATATATATATATACACACACACAGTTGACGACTGTAGTGGAAAGCAACCCTAAGGATCCCTTTTCCTTTGCTATTACACCGAGGTGTAGGGGAGGACGCTAATCCTTTCTCTGAATTGGTTGACTTTACCCTTAATCAGTACCTTATAATACTGAGTGTTAAGCAAGGTGGCATCAAGTACCATTTTTTGAGTCTTTGGTACGACTTGACCAGGGATTGAAGCCCAATCTCCAAGGTCATTGGTGAAAATGCTATATATATATATATATATATATATATATATATATATATATATATATATATATACACATACACAAATATAAAATGCTATATACATATATAAACAAAATGCTATAGACGTTCCTTCTTAAAAATTTACCAATATAAAATACTATGACCATTATATATATATATAAATGGTTGCCACTTGAATAATGCAAAGCTCTTCTAATGAATATTAATCATTTGTATGCACACAGTTAAATGGTTTCAAGTATTCCTATCTAACACAAATGATTCAGCTTAATATAAATCATTTGTATGCACACAGTTAAATGGTTTCAAGTATTGCTATCTAACACTAATAATTCTATTAATCACTTATTCCTATGTAGTATAAATAATTTGCACACAGTTGTATGGTCTCAACAAACTAATAATAATCCCTAATAAAGGATTGAACAATTCTATTTGACCTATAAAAGGGACCCTAACAGGTACTATCACTCCAGGTAAGAGTGGACCTGGGAGTAATGGTAATGAAGAGGCACTCCACATTTCCCCAAAGCTCAAGTACTGTAGCCTCACCAACAAATGCAGTTTAGTGACTTATCCATGACACGAAACTTTTGGGTAGGCTCTTGAGACATTGATATTTTAATATAATATTGTATTTAATTACTAATTTCTGACAAATTCTACCAAAGATATGATAGTAACCAATCACAAATAAGAGGAATGAATTTTGATAAACATTAAAATGCAATGCAAATGAAGGGTGAGCAAGAGACTGAGACTAAATGGGGAATGAGGAAGGGGGAGCAAGAGACTGTGACTAAATGGGAAATGAGGAAAGGGGAGCAAGAGACTGGGACTAAATGGAGAATGAGGAGGGGGAGCAAGAGACTCAGACTAAATGTGGAATGAGCTGGGAGTAAGAAACTAAATATGAAAAATAAACAAAAATTAGTCTGAATTTCTGAGACAAATTATTATACAAGAATTGACTAAGATTAATATCTTCACATTAGTCACAAAACTGTGGATATTGTACACTAGTAATACATAATCTTCCAGGAAATTTTCACTGAATCTCTTATTCTATCCATTGGAGTGGATATTTACCTAGCCCCTCCACCATAGGCAGGACGTGACAAAAGTTCAATTTTTAAGTGGAGTAAAGATAGTTTGAATTCAGTTTTTTTCTCCCAAACTGGTTTCTCTACCAAAGCTAAAGAACCCTGTTTTCTCTGTTATTTTACTCATAGCCATGGAAAAAGGGATAGTTGGATTCATGCCATTCTCAAGGATATTAGTGCTATGAGAAATGTAAACAGCTTCATCCAAGATTTGAACACTAGTTCCCAGGTTCATTTGCTATACGATGAGTGCCTGCCTTCAGGTTAATTTTCAATTGAGGTAGAGCTGATTTAATTTACTGATGTCCTTCTCCAAGACCGGTTGCCATACCAAGGTTTAAGAGCTCATTTTGCCTTACTAGGGGCAGAGGGAGTGAATTTAGGTCTTTCTCAAGGGTATTAGTGAAAGTGATACTCAAACAGCCTTGCCCAGGTTTTGATTTGGTTTCTTTTAATGGCATATCAACCTTTATGGGTTATTTAATGCCAGAGCAATCCTTGTAGAACAGTAGTGGTACTATAATGGTCATTCAAAATGTTCAAATCCTCACCCAGAAAGAATAGATATGTTTCAGTTTCTTTGGCCTATCAACTTTTGTAGGTTATTTAATGCCAAAGCCCTCTTTGTTGAGGAACAGCAGTGGTCCTATTTAACTCATAGCCAAGGGAATAAAGGGATTCATGCCTTTCCCAAGGGTATTAGTCCAATAGTGAGTGTAATAGCATGACTAGAGTTTGAACTTGCTTACTAGGATGTTATCTGAAATACAATTGGGACTGACCCTCTAGGATTTGAACTCTGATTGATTAGTCCATTTCATAATACAATGACTATAATGCCATGGCAGAAAGGGAAAACTGTTGTGACTAACCAAGATACCAATATTAGTCAAAATACATCAGTGTATAATAACAATAAAAAAAAAAAAAAAAAAATGGAAATTTGTGTTTTGAAATGAATGGATTGCTGATTACTTAATGAAGCAAGTCAAGATAGAGCTCAATATCATATTGATTATCATATTCTCAATATTATTATATTGTGGTCCTATTTACCCAACCCCTCCGCTCGGGCAGGATATGACACAAGGTCAATTTTTTAAGCAGAGTTAAGCAGGTTTGAATTCAGAGTTTTCCTTCTCCTAGACTAGTTGCCTCACCAAGGCTGAAGAACCTAGTCTGCCCTACTATTTACCCATAGCTGGAGGGAGAATAATTGGATTCATACCTTTCCCAAGGGTATTAGTGCTATGTGAAATGCAATCAGTCTTGTCCAAGAATTGAACTCGTATCGCCGTGTCCATATCATGTGACGATAACCATGACACCACGGGCACCTCCAAAATTATATTATTATATTGTGGTAGAGCCTGGTCAGAGATGAAATTTTTTTTTTTATAGGTTGGTTAAACAGAAAATAAACAAAACCTTATTGAAAATGGGATGGGGGGGGAGAAAACATAACACAAAAGAAATAGGGATTTAAGACAATGTAAAAAAATATTATGTATCCAAATAAACAACATGAGATAGTAAAAAAGAAAAAATTATGTGTGTATCCAACTTAAAGGGAATAAGACAATCCCTTTATTGCCTAATATTATATATATATATATATATATATATATATGAGTGTGTGTGCGCAGTTCAAGGTGAATAAAAAAGAAAGAAAAAAAAAAAGATCCACTGAGAAATCAATGTGAACTAAGTAGTAGTAAGTAAAGTTGGCGACCCGAAGGCTCCCTTTTCAATAGCTACTACACCGAGGTGAAGGGAAGGGTGCTACTCCTTTCCCTAGATTGCTCCACTTTACCCTTGATATGTATCTTATACTGCTGAGTGTTAAGCAAGGAGGTATCAAGTACCATTTTTAAAGTCTTTGGTATGACACAGCCTGGGATTGAACCTAGGTCTCTGGGACCATTGGCAAACACTCAACCCACTAGGCCAATGAGCCAGTTATTGGGAACTAGACAATCTATAATTTGTAATTTCCGATCAAATTTTAACCCCTTCCCTGTTTTGAGATCTCCATATGGTCTCCAGTGTTTTCCTCTGTGATATGTTTGAGGATCATATATGCCTCTTAAACTAAATTTAAAATAAAGGATGAAATCTTGTCAAAACATGTGAGAAGACTGCTATTTTTGTCTTGAACAGCAAAAGGGTTTAAGGAATTCACATTTATAGCAACCCTACATCAAGTCCTACCTAAGGTTAAAGCATTTGAACAGAATGCACAAACCAAAATGTAATATGGACTTGCCATTACTCTTTGAGAGCAGTACCTTTTATGAAATAGTATGTAAATAGTTAAGTTGAAAATTAGTTTATTGATTTTAATGGCATGCCAACCCATTTAGGGTTATGTTATGGCTAGAGGTTAGGGAATTGCATTCATTGTACATCTATATTTACATTTGTGTAGTAGTTACAAAGAGTTTTTTTTGTTTGCACACAGTCCTATCAATTATGAATAACTTTTAAACATATCTATTTGATCTATGAATGGTTTTGTTTAACGGCATATCAATCTTTGAGGGTTATTTAATGCCAAAGCCATCCTTGAAGAAGAACAGCAGGGATATTAATTAACCTATAGCTGGGGGGGATAAGGGGAGGTCATACCTCCCCCAAGGAGCATTAGTCCAAAAGTGAACGTAATATCACAACTGGAATTCAAACAATGATGTCACAGTCCAGCCTGTTAGTCCCTACACCATAGGGATGACTCCTCTCTATAGATGAGACCATAACAGGTATTACCACCACTCCAGGTCAGAGTGCACCTGGGAGTAATGCTAAAAGGGGTACTCCATATTCCCCAAATGTACAAATTAGGTACTAGGGTAAATCTTTTTTTTTTACTCAAACAGCCATGTTCCTCAAAATTAAGCTCATTGGTTTTATAGCATGTTAATAATATTTTGGTTATCTTATGCCAAAGTCAATTTAGCAATTAAGGTATCTTCACAATCATTTTAAACAGATAAACACTTTATAGTTAATTATAGTGTTTTAAGAACAAATGTAGTTCAAAATAATCTCAGATCTATTTGACAAATGGATGGGATCCTAACAGGTATTACCATTTTAAGTCAGAGTGGGCCTGGGAGTAATGGCAATGAAGGTGTGACACCACACTCCCAAGAGATCCAAAAATGGAACCTCACCACTGGATGCAGTTTTGTGGCATACTCCGAATACCAAAAATTGGGAGTAATAGCAATGAAGGAGTGACTCTACACTTCCCAGAGATTGAGAAATGGAGCCTCACCACCGGACACAGTTTGGTGTCAAATCTGGGATACACAAAATTTGGGGGTAGCACCTTACACTCAATTATTTCCAGACAGTAGCAAGATTTAAAATATCAAAAAATATATTTTTAAATTAAAAAACAACAACAATAAAACAAAAAAAATCCTATACATAAATATAAAAGGTACCTTTTATTTGTCGCTGCCTCCCACCAGACACGACTTGACACAAGGTCAAAAGCCCGAAGGCCGATTAAAGTGGGGATAAAGGGGAGGGGAGGTCGGGAACGAGCCGAGACTCGAACCCTGCTTGTCAGTGCTGCTCATCAGCTCACTTAGTGCAATGTGAGCCTGATGAGGCAAGCAGTTTCACGAACCTAAATGTGGGTCTGGGCACGTATGCCAGTTTGCGGCTTAAACTAGACGCATGGTCTAGTGCCGTACAAGGGGGACAAAGGAGACAAAAATGCAGCTCGCCCACCCGAAGGTAGCCTAGTCGAAACTAGGTGCCTAATTAAAGGCCCCAAGTCTGCCATTGTTCCTTTTCCAGAGCCACGCTCTGGACTGAAGTCCAGAACAGGCCCCGGGGCTTCGCCAGGAGGTACCTATCAACGTGCATTGGTTAGCAAGCCATCAGAGCAGGTTCAATCTTCACCAGATTCCTTACTATTGTAAATTTGAGTCAAATTAAAATATTTATTTTTTTTTTAGTCTCACATTAGATAACATGAATCTATTATTCAAACTAGAAAACAGATGCACCCTCTGTATATAGTAAAGTTGGTAACCTTAGTCGAGGGTGGCCCGAACGCTCCCTTTTCAATAGCTACTAAACCATGGTGTAGGGGAGGGCGCTACTTCTTTCCCTGGATTACTCCACTTTACCCTTGATCCTTACCTTATAATGCTGAGCGCTAAGTAAGGTGGCATCAAGTACCATTTTTTGAGTCTTTGGTATGACTCGACCTGGGATTGAACCCTGGTCTCCCAGACCATTGGTGAACATTCTACTCATTAGGCCAATTCAGAATGACTAAACAAGAATGCATATAAAGATCTATTTTTATTTTATTCTGATTTCCATTACAAAATTATACGTTGTATTATTTATATTTGATCTTTAGTGGTTTCTTTTTTTTTTTTGCTAAATGGCATATCAACCTTTGTAGGTTATTTAATGCCACAGCCCACTTTATACATATATAGTGAGTCATCATCATCATCTCAAAAACCACGAACAAGACATGCTGGGTACTGGTGGGGAAGTAAGCACTTGCATATATCAGCTCTGGGCAGACACTGGATGCAGTCTAGAGGAACTGCCAGGAGTGATGGATGATAGGAATGGATGGTGAGAGAGAGAGTCAAGGGACTATGTCATCAGCCTGACTTGATGATGAAATCATCATCACCATCATGTTGTGCCGCAACAATATCCCTGACCCTCTCTCGCCACTTTTCCCTATCGTTCATCCCCTCTGGCAGGTCTTCAAGGGCTACATTCAGTATCCTCACATAGCTGCTGAATGTATGTTCGTGCTGGTCGTCCTGCTTTTGCCCGGCCATATGTGGGGGTCAATAAGAGTACATCACTTATGAGCTCGTCCCTGCTTCTCCAGCAGTGTCCTGCATGTCTGGTTTGTCAAACTTGGATAGTTTTTGTGATAGGAGGCAGGTGGCTGTAATGCTATGTGTCTCTAATAATTCAATTAAAAATCAGTCATTTGTTTACACACAACCTTTTTATTAAACTCTCGGAAAAAAATTCATTGGAATAGACAAACATTTCATTAAAAAATTTCAACTAAAATGCAAGACCTGTTGTAAACAGTTATTCAAAATTAAGAAAACAGACAATATATATATATATATATATATATATATAGTCATCCACTGACAGATCTGTTTCATTCTATCAGAACTCATTAGTGTGGCTAGACAAACTAGCTTCCCTGTAGCTGGTATCGAAACCCGGTTGACTCAAACGCCAATCCAAGACTCTACCCCTCAGCCACAAGGAAACCAGCAGCAGCAAAGTAAATTTTAAACGGTTATGAATCACAATTACTATTGTTTACATACATCCGCTTAACGGCTACTGAGAGCTCAATTCATATATGAAAAGCCTTGCATAAATGCTAATGGCAACGCGATTACTTCATTCGCTAGAGAGCTCAACCCTACAGGGATAGGAGAGCATATAGTAATCCACATGAAGCAGAGCATACCTATTTTAAAAAGGCTATATACAGAGCTCATAATTCAATTTGATTTGGTTTTATGGCATATCAACTCCTGTTGTTAATTTAATACCGATTCCTTTTTATACATACGTATATATTAAATATAGGATTTCTAAACACATTTTGTAGATAACATTTTAGAATGAGCCTGAGCTCATTTTTTCCCCCCACACAGAAATAAGTGAAACCATTTAACTATCTAATACAAATAATTCTATTGACTATTTCTCATTTATTTGCACATAGTTAAATGTTTTCAAGTATTGCTATTTAAGACTAACAATTCAATTAAACATCAGTCTTTTGTTTACACACAGAGGACAAACAATTCTATTTCAAGCAATTCAGTTTAGCATGTCAACTAAGTTAAATGGTTCAAAGTATTGCTATGTATCAATAACAATTCAATATCAGTCATTTGTTTACACACAGTTAAATGATCAAACAGTTCCATTTCAATCAATTCAGTTTAACAAAATCATCTGTTTAAATGTCCAAGAATTGTATTTGACCCAGAGATCAGGTGTTGCCAATCCAGGCCAGAGTAAACCTAGAGCGATAGCAAATACAAGGATATTTGACATTCCCCAAAGTTGTAGCATAACTGGAGCCTCACCATCAGATTGTTTTAGTGTCATCTCCAGGAGACTTGTTGGGGGAGTGCAGTCGGTGTATTCTACAGCCCCAGCCTACTGGGCCATTATGATTCAAATCTATTTGTCTAACAATACGTTTATCTCAACAAATTTTAACGAAAATCTTTTCTATACAAAGTGTAATTCACTTCAAAAAGGAGGAATCAACTTTTTCAAGCAAAAAAAAAAAAAAAAAAAAAAAAAAAAAGTGGGGGGGGGAATCTTTTAACGACACCAGTTAATACAACAAGCAGAAAATCTTTATATGGCAAATTCTTACTGTAGTGAGCAATCTATTAATGATTTGGTTCAACCCTTAATGCCAAATCCTGTTCATACATAGATCTTAATATGCCATAAAAGCAAACTGTACCGCCTTGAGCTACCGAAACTGTGTTATCACCCTGGTTGGCGGCTGATGAGGTTAGGGTATCGCACGTGCTTTCACACGTACGATGGAAAAAAAAAAAAAAAAAGATTTGTCAACAAATTTGGTTCGGTTTACTTTTATGGCATATCAACCATTGTAGGTTATTAATGCCAAATCTATTTTTATACATATAAACAGTTCTATTTCAAACAATTCAGTTTAGCATAAGTACGTAGTTTAAATGTCAAAACAGTCCAATCTCAAACAATTCAGTTTAGCAAAAATACACAGTTTAGTACTATTTGACCCATAGATAAGACCCTATCAGGAGCTACCACTCCGAGTCAGAGTGGACCTGGGAGGGATGGCAATGAAGGGATACTCTGCATTCCCCAAAACTCCAGCATTACTGAAGCCTCACCATCTGATGGTTTAGTGTCATTATCAGGACACTCATTGGAGGAGTCTTATCCCTCTGCAGAGAAGCACCTGATAATGTCCTATCTATGGGTCAAATAGAACTAAACTTGTGTAATTATGCTAAACTGAATTGTTTGAAATAGAAATGTTTTGGCATGTAACTGTGTATAAAGAAAAAAAAACTGTACTTTCACTAAACTGAATTGTTTGAAACTTTTATCAAAATGACTTAATTTGGCATTAAATGACCAGAAAAAAGTTGATAAGCCATAAAACAAAACAACCAACCAGGACTGAAGCCTCACCATCAGATCCAGTTTTGTGAAATATCCAGGACACTTGTCCTATTTGACCCTAACAGGTACTACCAGTCCCCATCAGAGTAGACTTGGGAGTAGTGGCAATGAAGAGGTACTCCATATTCCCCAAAGATCCAGGACTGAAGCCTCATCCATCAGATGCAATTTAGTGACTTACAAAGGATAGACTAATCTATAAAACTCTCCTCATTCCGACCAAATTGTCTACTCCTAAAAATTCTGTTAACTTCCGCCAGACTTTTGGCTTGAATTAAAAGTACCCACTCTAATCAGTTTCAAGCCAGTTGTACCATTTTCTCATTGTACTGAGTGGCATGGTCAGAATAATAAAACACCTGTGTGTCACTGGTGGCCAAGACTGAGTAATTTTTGTGCATATATATAGATCCACCTTGATCTGAACATCTTTCAAATATTACTCATATGCTTTATCCAAACTTTGGTTGGGTTTTATGGCATATCAACTATTGTAGGTTATTTAAAGCCAAATCTAGTTTATACATAATTATTAAATATATGATTGTTAACTAACAATTCAATGAAACCTCAGTTGTTTGCATACAGTTAAATGATCAAACAGTTCTAGTTCAAACAATTCAATTTAGCATAAGTCATTTGTTTGCCCTCAGTTTAAATGTCAAACAGTTCTATTTGACCCATAGATAAAACCCTATCAGGTACTACCACTCCAGGTCAGAGTGGACCTGGGAGTGATGGCAATGAAGAGGTACTCAACATTCCCCAAAATGCCAGTATTACTGGAGCCTCACCATCAGATTGTTTAATGTCATATCTAGGACACTTGTTTGAGAGGGGAGGTCTCATCCCTCTGTAGAGATGCAATCAGTAAATTCTACAGTCCCAGCTGACTGGGCCCTCCTAACTCGGTCATTGTCCCATCTCCAAAATTAGACATGTTCCAAGCAGCAGCAGGATTGTCACTCACCAAGATGGATTTCACAAACAAGCATCATTTATATATATTTACCAACCCCTCCGCTCGGGCAGGATATGACACAAGGTCAATTTTTAAGCAAAGTTTAACAGGTTTGAATTCAGAGTTTTCCTTCTCCTAGACTAGTTGCCTCACCAAGGCTGAAAAACCCAGTCTGCCCTTCATTGCCATAGCTGGAGGGAGAATAACTGGATTCATACCTCTCCCAAGGCCATTAGTGCTATGTGAAATGCAATCAGTCTCGTCCAGGATTTGAACTTGTGTCGCCGTGTCCATTTCCTATGACGATAACCATTACACCACGAGCACCTCCAGTATAATTTATAAGCTTGCTGAAATTTCTCTAAAACACTTCATCCTCACTTGCCTCAGAGAAGATCTATTTTGAATTTAAACTGGGTGATTAACCGAAGACTAACTTCCTATTCTCAAGGGTGCTTTTTCTCCCAGACTATATCTGCTTTGCAGGGTTGAGTTTATTGCTCAGCCCCTGGGTCATACCAATAGAGGAATGCTGATGGGACCAAGCATTTTTGGGATCAGCAGCACACGGATCTCAATTTATGTGTGACTCCCTACAATAAAACGATCTTGTATCATATACCAACTTGGTGAAGAAGTCAGTTAAATCCTTTCATTATCTACTGCTAGGAGGATCTCAATTTTTCACCTAAACCTTTATGTTTAATAACATCAGTTAAGCTGAGATTATATGAGCCTCAACTAAAACAAACATTAAAAAAAAGAGTGTTTTACCAATACAATTCACATCTCTTCTCTATATTCCAAATTCACACCTAGTGTTTCTCTCTTTCTCTATAGTCCTTTTATTCATATAGAATTCCCTACTAACTTTTCTCTCTCTCTCTCTCTCTCTCCTTTAAATTTCTCTTATATATTATAAAAATGGACTCTGTGTGTGAATGTGTGTGTGCATTTTATAGATGTGAAAATTACTCAATTAATTTTCAGAAATATTTATGTGTGTGTATATATATATATATATATATATATATATATCTTTAAGAAAAAACAAAAACCAGTCACATTAGGATTATAAATTTATTTCCATCCTGTTATGGGTTTTGATATAAATCAAAAATACCCCCACCCAAAAAAAAAACTAACAGGACTTCTTCAGATCTTATGGATAAAATAATTCAGAATAGACACAGGAAAGAAGGGTGGGAGGGGATAGAAGAGGGGTGAAGAGTTTTCTCCTCATTTAGCCCACTTCCATTTTTTTTATTTTATAGCCGGTTGGAATTATAGTAAATTAATTTTTTATTTTAATTTTTTAAATTCTAATACATTTCGACTTAAAACTCCAGATTTAATACTAATTTAGATAAATACAACTTTTTTTAATAACTTTACATAAGGATACAGTAATACTTACATTAAATTCAAAATTTATATATATGTGTGTGTGTGTGTATTTACCCAACCCCATCTGCAAGAGCAAGATGTGATACAAGGTCAATTTTTAAGCAGAGTTTAACAGGTTTGAATTTTGAGTTTTTCCTTTTCCAAGTTTAGTCTGCCCTACTATTTACTCATAGCTGAGAGGGAAGGAAGAATAGTTTGATTAATACCTTTCCCAAGGGTATTAGCACTACATGAAATACAAACAGCCTCATCAAGGATCTGAACTCAGGTTACCGAGTCCATTTCCAAGAACTATTATACTACAAGCACCTCCAATATATATGATGAATGCATAAAGCATGAAACCCAAGGTCACATATACTACCATGTTTTTTGTTGTTAGTCCAAAGAGAGAAAAAAAGTAGATATTTCAAAATGCATTGGTCCATTAAGAGATTTGCATTTTTTAAAGAATTATTTATTTCATTCTTACATAGGTGTGTGTTTCCAGCTTGTGTCTTTCATCAGAGAACAAGTGTGATACAAGGTCATATATGGATTGGGCACCCAATGAGACTCAAACTCATTTGTGTAAGTTTAATAGTCGATTCGACTCGCTTCCTTTGTTCTCTGACGAAACATGTTATGACCTTCAACCATGGTCTGGACAAAAACAAATACCTAATCCCCCTCAAAGTTTTTGCCAACTTCAAAACTGACCTCTTATATTGAAAATGAAGAAAGATTAATATGAAATTTTGATTTGAGTTAGTTTTCTTCATTTATCAAAAATAATCTTTTTTTTTTAAATTTTGACACTAGATGAAAAAAAAACAAACATCGACAAACTTCAAAGATTAAAGGCTACATTGAATAGATGTCAGGTCAACTACATAATCAAGTTACCTGAATTGATTTTTTCAATAAAAGTTTTAAAATAAAGCTGTAGTGTTGTTTTCTTTAGGACGACAATTTTATCGTTCCACCCTGTATATATCAAATATATATGATTTCTAAACTTATTTTGTAGATACATTTTTAACAAGCTTGAGCTCATCCTTTTGTCCACAGTTAAATGGTTTCAAGTATTTCTATCTAACATTATTTCTGTTTACTATTAATCATTTGTTTGTACACAGTTAAATGATTTCAAGTATTACAATGTAACATCAGTCATTTATCTGCACACAGTGAGGTGGTTACAAGTACTGCTATTCAACATTAATTGATCTATTTAACACTATCCGTTTATTCATTTGCACGCAATTAAATGGTTCCAAGTATTGCTATGTATCACTAACAATTCAATTAGATATTTGTTAATTGTTTACACATGGTTAAATGTAAAAACAGTTCTATTTCTAACAATTCAATTTAGTATAAGTCATTTGTTTGCACTCAGTTTAAATGTCAAACAGTTCTATATGATCCATAAGACCCTATCAGGTGCTACCATAATGTACCTGGGAGCAATGGCAATGAAGGAGTTCTCCGCATTCCCCAAACCCCAACATTACAGGAGCCCCACCATCAGATTGTTTAGTGTCATATCTAGGACGCTCTTGGGAGGTGGGAAGGTCTTACCACTCTGCAGAGATGCAGTCAGTGTATTCTACAGCCTCAGCTGACTAGGCTGACCACTATAGGTTGCAGTGGACCTGGGAGTAATAGCAATGGGGGGGGGTACTCCACACTCCCTCAGAAGTGGAACTTCACCATCAGATGCAGTTGAGTGTCATCTCCAGAACACCTCATTTGAAGGTTGGGAGGCGGGGGTCAAAGGTAAAGTGGACCAATCCAAGGAAATGAGTAGCACTCTCTCTTACACCTTGGTGTAGTAGCTAATGAAAAGGGACCCTTCAGGTCACCCTTGACTATGGTTGCCAACTTTACATATATGTACACACACTTGTGTTATATAATTTTGTTTCATATAGGTTTCTTGGTTTGGTTTCTTTGTTTAATGGCATATCAACTCTTTTTAGGTTATTTAATGCCAAAGCCATTCTCCTAGAAGAACAGTAGTGGTACTATTTAACCCATAGCTGGGAGGATAAGGGGGTTCATACCTTTCCCGAGGGTATTTGCCCGAAAGTGAACGTAATAGCGCGACTGGAGTACAAACTCGCGTACTACGATTCCACAGTCCATCGCTTTAACCATTACACCACGAGGACACCCCTTGTTTCATATATTTTTCATTTGAAAAAAAATTGTGTTATAAAGACAGTTTATAACAAAGGATAAAAGTAACTCTAAAACCTGATTGTACTTAAATCAGCATTTAATAAAAAAAAAAGTTTAGTTGATTAGCAAAGGCATGAACAGCTAGTGATAGGCTATCGATCACATGGAAGTCAGACCAGACCGATAAAATAAAACACAGTTTTTTTTTCCAAGTAGTGGTCATGTCGATACTACTACTACATGGATGCTAACTAAACATATGGAGAAAAAGCTTAACAGCAATTACACAAGAATGCTGCAAGTAATATGGAACAAATCCTGGAGTCAACACCTCACAAAACAGTAGCTACACGGCCACCTACCACCCATCGTGAAAACTATCAAAGTTAGACGAACCAGACATGCGGAACAATGCTGGAGAAGTAAGGACAAACTCCTAAGCGGTATACTCCATGGACCCCCTTCACATAGACGAGCAAAGGTAGGACAACCAGCAAGAACCTATATACAACAGCTCTGTGCCGATACAGGATATAGCTGGAAGACATCCCGGGAGCGATGGACAATAGAGAAGGGTGACAAGAGAGGGTCAGCGAGATCTGTGCTGGCAGCATGACATGATGATGATATTCTAAAGATGTTTTCAGGATTAAGTACATTCTCCTGAAATTATCAACAGGATCAACTGTATTTCTTTAATGCTTATGAAATATAAATTTTGTTTTTGGAAAAATCATTTCATTACATATATTACCTAGTATGGATAAATTGGAACAGTCAGTGGATCTTGTTTTATTGTTAATGTAGATAGTATTTCCTGCTATGAACAAAACTGAAGTGATAACTTCATGCTTCATATCATCCAGTCGCTCTAATAGACCTGAATTCCTGACTCTCTCTCGCCATCGATCTCTATCATCCATCTCTCCTGGCAAGCCTTCTAGGTTGCACCTAGTGTCCACACAGAGCCGAAGTAAGTAGGTCTTTACTAGTTGGCCAACACTGGCATGTCCATGAGCTAGAGAATGTTGCTAAGTAGTTTGTCCTTGTTTCTCCAGCAGTTACCCACGTCTTGTTCATCTTACTAGAATAGTTTGTGAGATTGGAAGCAAGTGGCCATACAGCTGCTGCATTACACAGCCAGTTTATTAAACATGGTTTATTGAAATGGTAGTCAAGATCACAAAAAGGTTTATGTTTAAAAGATGAAAATATCTTGATAAATGACACCAGGTGGCACAGAATTATTGTATGTTTTTACCAAATTTAAATTCATTATTCAGGATTAGCACAGTCTGGTCCAGCAAACAATACAGCCGCTTACAAAGTAAGCAGCACGAGTAAGTATATTTGCATCGATGAGATGCCCATTTCATGAAATGCTAGCTGCTGCATTGACACCCCTGTAAGCCTCAAGAAGGATTTCAAGTTCCTACTGCTGCGACTTGTACTGAGCTTGAAAATTTGATTTTATTTCATACAAACTAAATTTTTTTTTCTTCTTAAAATATAAACCTTCCTGGTGTAGTTAATATGTAATTGTTTCTTAGAAAAACAAAACAAAAAAAACACAGACTACCATTTCTAAACAAAGTAAGTAAAGTAAAGTTGGCGACCGTAGTCGAGGGTGATCCGAAGGTTCCCTTTTCGATAGCTACTACACCAAGGTGTAGGGGAGGGCACTACTCCTTTCCCTGGATTGCCCCACTTTACCCTTGATCTGAACCTTATACTATTTACCCAACCCCTCCGCTCGGGCAGGATATGAAACAAGGTCAATTTTTAAGCGGAGTTTAACAGGTTTGAATTCAGAGTTTTCCTTCTCCTAGACTAGTTGCCTCACCAAGGCTGAAGAACCTAGTCTGTCCTACTATTTACTCATAGCTAGAGGGAGAATAATTGGATTCATACCTTTCCCAAGGGTATTAGTGCTATGTGAAATGCAATCAGTCTCATCCAGGATTTGAACTCGAGTCGCCGTGTTCATTTCCTACGACGATAACAATTACACCACAGGCACCTCCACTTGATCTGTACCTTATAATGCAGAGTGTTAAGCAAGGTGGCATCAAGCACCATTTTTTGTGTCTTTGGTATGACTGGACCTGGGATTGAACACAGATCTCCTGGGCTATTGGCGAACACTCTAACTATCATGCCAATGTCCAAGACCATAATAAATATGCTTTATTTCCTTAACATTTTAATGGTGTTTTTATTATGCCATAAGCTAGATGATAAAGTGTTAAAAAAAAAAAAAAAAAAAGAAGACAACTCCACCTATGAGTTCAATCCCTGGGTTAGCAAGTCATATTTTGGTTAAGGCACGTTACATCTCCAAAAGAAATTAACTTAGAAGAATTGATAGATACAAAATATCCTCTAAGTACGGACAGCAAAATCAGAATAAAATACCTTCAGAGAGGAAATAAAGGGTTGAGTTTAGAATTCTCAGAAAGTTACCAATTATAACAGATGCCTGAAACAACCAAGATGAGGATACTCAACCAAATAAATCAGTGTATTATTATTATTTACTCATTAGAGTTTTTCACATCAGCATTAACTGATGGTTTTTCACTGGAGTCTGAGTGACAGCAAGTCTCCTCAAGTCTCCAGGACTCTTCTCAATATTCTGGCCATTCTCAATAATGTAGTAGTTTGGATGGTCTCCACTCATCTGCTAACTTCCAAGTCCTCCAGTCTCTTTAGTAATCCTTTAGTTATTGTTCCAAATGCACCAATTACAATTGATATAATTGTCACCTGCATGTTCCATAGTTTTTTTTTCAATTCCCTAGCAAGGTTGAGGTATTTATCCTTCTTTTCACATTCAGTTTTATTCTGTGGTCAGCCGGGACAGCAAAGTCGACAATTTTGCAAGTTCTATTCTTTTTGTTGATTATTATTAGGTCTGGTCTTCTGGCCGAGATTATTATTATTATTGCTCAAATGGAATATAAAAGACAGCATAATAAAACCTGTTAACATATTCATTGGCATCTCTCTAAAAAATTTTGGCTCCAATCTATGATTTCTCCAGCCCCTCCACCACAGGCAGGGTATGACACAAGGTCAAAGTTCGCCAATGGCCTGGAAGATTGCGGCTCGAGTCATACTAAAGACTCACAAAATGGTACTTGATGCCACCTTGCTTACCACTCAGCATTATAAGCTACAAATTAAGGGAAAAGAATAGTACCCTCCCCTACACTTCATTGTAGTAGCTAATGAAAAGGGAGCCTTTGGATCACACTCAACTATAGTCGCTAACTTTTACTTACTTTCAACTGGTTTAAATTTAGAGTTTTTCTTCTCCTAGACTGGTTACCATATCTGAAGAGCCCAGCCTGCAATTCTATTCATCCATAGCTTAGGGAAGAAGTGAATTCATGCTTTTCTCCAAGGACATTAGTGAGAAAGGGAAACACAAATAGCTTCATCCAGAGTAACCACAATACCATACACCTCCAATATAGCTAACTCAGTTTCCTTTTCCTAAACTGGTTGCCATACCAAAAGTTAAAGAGTACAGACTGGTCCATCTAGTGAAAAAAAAAAAAAAAAAATGTAATTATTAGGACTACTTACAAACAAATCTACTATTTGCACACCTCTGGTTTGGTATGGTTTGGTTGTTTTATGGCATATCAACCCTTGCAGGTTATTTAATGCCAAATCGTGTAATTACATATATGATTCGTAAATTAATAGTTTGTAGGTGACATTATTTTTAAACGAGCCAGAACTAATTTATCTTCACACAGTTAAACAGCTTCAAATATTTCCGATATATCTAATATTAATCATTTGTTTGCACACAGTCAAATGGTTTCAAGTATTCCTATCTAGCACTAATAACTCTATTTAATATTAATCATTTGTTTGCACACAGTTAAATGGTTTCAAGTATTGCTAACATTAATTCTAAATGGTTTTAAGTATTATTATCAAATACTAATAAATTTATTTGATATTAATCATTTTTATTTGCACACAAATAGTTTCAAGTATTGTTATTTAACATGAGTAATCCCATTAACAAAGTATTCTTATCCAATACAAACAATTTGCACACAGCTGTGCAGTTTCAAGTAATGATGTTAATTTTCAGTTAAGGAATGAATAGTTCTATTTGACCAATAGATGCGACCTTAATACTTATTACCCCTCTGGGTCAGAGTGGACCAGAGAGTAATGATAACAAAGGAGTACTGCACATTCCTTAAACTCCAGATGCAGTTTAATGTCATACCCAGAACATCCTCTGTTTAGTGTAAATGGGATTGTTGGGGAACTAAACATAGTGGTCTCCTTTTTTAGGAGTTATGGGTGGAGCTTCCAAGAATCACATGACCATTGGTCAAGAGACATTTCGAGAAGTGGGTTCTACCACTTTTTGGTACAAAACACTAGACAAAGAGGACGCCTCTCTCTCTTTCGTTTGTTTTTTTTTTGGGGCAGCACATGCATGCAAATTATCCTATGTGGACCATTTCCTTAGGCTAGAAAAAAAATCTAAGTTTTTACCTGCTGTCTTGCAGCATTTCTAAGTCCGTGCAACAGCTTATGTACATTTTTTACACTTAGGGACAGTATGTCATGTTTCTTAATTATGTATACTACGTGTGTATAGAAAATATATGTTGTTGTCTAAATGGACTTTGTTGTTTTTTCCTTACCGAAATGTGCTGTGTGGGTTTATCCTTTCGATAGACTAATACATTATAGGAATAGGAGGGTGGTAGTCTCAATAAGTACCACCCACACATCCATAAATTCCTATTGGATCTTCTCATTCTCCATACATCCTGGGTGACATAACTAGGATAATAAGACAGACAGACTGGTGACAACCCAGCTAGATTACACTTACTATAGATTACTATAGATTCAGTAGTGACCAAAAGGTCTTCTTCAGCAGACTAACAAGAAAAACTGACACAAAATGAGAAGACAACAGTAATACAACCGCAAAGTTTACATTTGTGGTTTAAAATAAATAACCTAAAATGTATTGACATTTGACAACGATAAAAAATAGATG
Source organism: Sepioteuthis lessoniana (assembly GCA_963585895.1). NCBI lineage: Eukaryota > Metazoa > Mollusca > Cephalopoda > Myopsida > Loliginidae > Sepioteuthis > Sepioteuthis lessoniana. Next base: position 9,751,991 of record OY757947.1, on the reverse strand, counting down.
TATAAAAAAATAAACATGATGCCATCAGAATTTTGGGTAAAACTGTCTTTTAAAAGAAATCTTGTCTTTTATTGCGTAAGTAGCAAAAATTTAATTAAAATCTGATGATTAAATGATTTGTAGGGAATTTATAGCTATGCTAAACACAACATGAACCACATGATGAATGAAATGTACAATAAAAACTTAACATCCTATTTTCCATAAATCCTGGGAGATACAACCAGGATGAAAAGACACATAGACAGACTGGCGACAACCCAACTGGATTATACTTGTTCAACAATAGATTCAGTATTGATCAAAAGGTTAAATGACATCTTGTTCTTCTTCACCAAAATAAAAAGGAAAACTTACACGAAACAAAATGATAACAGTCATACGACCACAAAGTTTCCATTTTTCATCTAAAATAAATCACAAAAAACATCCTAATAGCAATAATCAGAAACCAAGGACATAAATCAGGAAAATAAATCTAATTCAAAAAATACATAACAAGGAAGCCTTTCTAATAAAATTCAGACATTTGTCTCTAAAATAAATCACAAAAAACATCCTAACAGCAATAATCGGAAACAAAGAACGTAAATAAGGAAAATAAATCTAATTAAAAAAATACATAACAAGAAAGCCTTTCTAATAAAATTCAGACAAAAAGAATCTTGTGTCCTATAACAACCAGAATGACATGATGAATTCAACACACAATAAAAACTGAGCTCCAGCATCATTTTGTAGTCAAATAAAGCTTGGTTAGCAGCTCTAAGTGAAACTCAGTGTTATTACAATTTATAAGATATATTAACATTAGATATCCCAACAGGCAGTACTTTACAGAGTCAGTTCATAATTTAGCATCTTGTCCTGAAGTCTCGACAATTCCAATTTCTCCTGCTGTGAAATGAGATGAGAAAAACCCAATTCCTGTATGAGAGAGGATGCTATGCCATGTCATAATGAAGGTGAGAAAATGGGGTTCCAACAGGAGCTAAAAAGATCTAGTTGAACATAAAAACCTCCCAATCAATATCGATGGAGCCATTAACGCTGAAATTACCCACTTTTTTCCAGAAGGGAAGAATGTGCTATAACAAACAGAATCAGGTGATGAACACAATGAACTGTAAGGACTAAACTCCGGTACCATCTTATAGCAAGTTTTAGTGTGACATTTCTGCAGGGAGAGAGGACTCCTGGAAATTCCTATTGTATTCTTCTTCACTACCCGTTGTCGCTTTCCTAATTATGAGGGTAAAAATTCCAACTCCACCCCTTGGGCCAAGAATTACTCTACTCTGCAGGCTGGAATTTGTTCTTTTGTGTAGGTCAAAACTCTCCTTTCCTCCAATCGCTGGATTAGTGGTATTCTCAAGAATCTTCTAGACAATTCCACAGCATTTGAGAAACAGAAAGTGCATGGCCGTTTCCTGTTTCTTTGTTTTCTTTACTCACAAGAAACTTAATTCTTACTTAGGGTCACCGAGTCATTTTGTTTAACTTAAAACCGGTGCCAACATGACTTGACCATGATACATTACGCCAACTCCATCTCTGCTTTGTGGTGGTGGTCACATTACAAAGGGATTCTATATATATATATATATATATATATATATATATATATATATAGGAAGAACTTAATTTTAAAAGAAAAATTTTTATTGGTAAGTTTTTTCTTGTGGTCTCTGGTGAATTCTAGTAGCATCCAAATAGCATCCCTTTGAAATGTGACCCCACCACCACCATCATCACAAAGCAGAGATGGAGTTGGCGTTATGTATTATGGTCAAGTCATGTTGGCACCGGTTTTAAGTTAATAACTCATTTAGATATATTTTAGTTTAAGGAAAAAAGAAGTAAAAAAAAAATATATATATATATATATATATATATATATATATATATATATATATGTGTGTATATTTTCCTTAAAATAAAATATATCTAAATGAGCTATTAGTCCAACAAAGCTTGGTTAGAGGCCCCAAATAATTCTCGGCATTCTTATTACATTGCATTATAATTTATTTGACTCCCACAAAAACAAAAAAAAACCAAAAAACAATTCAAGCTTGAAAACAACGTGGAAGCAAAAATGACTGGACATTGACCTGAATCTACCAACAGCTGCCAGAGATAACTAGCATTGGTATACTATCTTATTAAACTACTTGGATGACCACCAAGACAGGATACTGAACAAATACTGGGTCCTTTTGAGCCATAGGAGCACCAGTGTGTTTGAATACATGGAAGGGTGTACAGATTTTAATACTGCTATACAGAAATTAGTTTATTCCTTACGATACGGGACCAAGTTTTTGCAAGAGACCTGTTGGTCATGAGACGACAAAAGCCAGGAGAGTTAGTGGACAAGTTCTTCAGGGAGCCAGAGAAGTTAAAGAAAAACTGCAACTTCCAAGACCTTACTGCTGAGAAGTATAGCAACAAAGTTATTGAGAGACGCATTCATTGCTGGCATAGCTTGACATGCAGCGTCTTTTGGAGAACAAGACTCTGGATTTACAAATGGCAGATATCCAGGCTTCTGTGTTTGACATAGCTTAATGCAGTAATGATTCATATACAACTTCGAAGATTGCAATGGTAAATTCTAAATGCTCACAGTTTAAAAAACTAGTTATGTTGATTTGATTTTCCTATTAGATGATCTCTCTCCTCCCATAATTAGCCTCGGAATCTGTTGTTGGCAACATAACAATTAGTCAACAGGTGTGTTTGAGACCCCTGAAGTAAAGTGACTATTATAAAATGTTCCAATGCACCTTACACAAATACATAAAACAACAAGGAAGGAGCCAAAGAAAAAGTCTCTTACCTTGACTTGGACTTGATATTTTAACATGGCTGATCGTAAAATCAAAGCCTTAAAAAAAAAATAAATAAATAAAATAACAAGTGAAAATTCTTGACAATAATGAAATAATCAGATAAAAAAGAATAAAGAAAAAAAATTGTCAGCCTAACATATGCTTGCTGAAATCTGGAACAGTTTTTTTTTCTTTTTTAAAATAGTAAAGAGAGAAATTCTACATCCAAATTCACATCAGCATTTACACTCCAGTGCAAGCTAATTCCTGTTCTTTAATAATTCAAGCCATCAAAGTTCAACAATAAGGGTTCATTTAAATTTTTTTCAAGTAGGGTGTATTTAGTTAAATATTTGTTGGTATCATAATTTCATGATTTATTAAAATAAACAGCGGGTGTCCTCGTGGTGTAATGGTTAAAGCGATGGACTGCGCAATCGTAGTACGCGAGTTCGTATTCCAGTCGTGCTATTATGTTCACTTTCAGGTAAATACCCTTGGGAAAGGAATAACCCCCTTATCCTCCCAGCTATGGGTTAAATAGTACCACTACTGTTCTTCTAGGAGAATGGCTTTGGCATTAAATAACCTACAAAGGTTGATATGCCATTAAACAAAGAAACCAACTAAAATAAACATTTATTTCAAATATCTTATTTTTAAATCATTACTGCTTTTATATGTTTCATTGATTGATTTTTAGTGGCATATCAACCCATCTAGATTCATTTTGTCTTGAGGTTAGGGAATCACTTCCAGTGCACATTCATATTTGTATTTTTTTTTGTGTAATTGTCTTTAAGAGGTCACCCCACCACACAGGGTTCTATCAAATATGAATAAATAAAAAATAAAGATATTATTATCACTTAAAATATTTGGACTATTGACCTCGTCTTTATTGTAACAATAGGTTTTGGCGATATCTTCTTTGGCCTTCTTCAGGTGTTTCATGTTGAACAAAACAAAACGTGATGGAGGTTAATATTGTGAATTGAATTATCATGACCAGAAAATCCGCCGAACACTTACATACGATATACGGGAACACTGGATAGCTGTTTTGACCTTATTAGGTCTCATCAGCAGTGTATACCATAATCTCCACCACTAGAGATCGAACCAGCGACCACAGATTGCAATGCCGAAACTCTACAACTGAGCCACCAGTTCATATCGCACACAAGGGACGCCAAACCAACTAGTCATGGTAATTGCGCAGCCAAATAACCTAAATGTGTCCCCCGGGGCCACGTCTTCCCAAGAAGCTTAGAAATACGCATTCACTCAGCCTTGTGCCACATTGAAGAAAAGAGCTTCATAAATTACGATAATTATTATCAAGCTTCATCTTAGAAATCTAGATAAGAGATATTATTTGCAAAAAAAAAAAAAAAAAAAAAAAAAAAAAAAGGGCTTTTACATTTTTTATATGTTTATTCATCCACTTGTTTTTCTAAGGCCACGGGGGTTTCAAGTGACCATGATTGATCTTTAGCAGCTTGTCAACCCAAATAGGTTCATTTTATGTCTAGAGGTTAAAGAATTGCTTTCAGTATACATATCTACATTTTTATTCATGTAATTGCTTTTAAGACGGGTTTATTATTTTAGATGGTTCTATCAAATATGAGAGAAAAAAAAAAAAAGATTATTTGTAAAACAAAGTAGGGGCAAAGATGGTAAAAAAAAAAAAAAAAAAAAGGACGAAGGATTTCTATGTTTTTCCACCTACCACCCATCACGAAAACTATCCAAGTTAAACAAACCAGACACGCAGGACACCACTGGAGAAGTAGGGACGAGCTCGTAAATGACATACTCCTATGGACCCCTTCACATGGCCGTGCAAAAGCAGGGTGGCCAGCTTGAACATACATACATACAGCAGCTCTGTGAGGATATGGGGTGTAGCCCCGGGGACCTACCAGAAGTGATGAACAATAGGGAGGGGTGGCAAGAGAGGGTCAGGGATATCCATGCTGATGGCATGACAAGATGATGATCTGTGTACTCATTTTTTTTGTATCCTACTGTGGTATAAGACCACAGAGATCTTCGGATTGATTTTAATGGCATGTCAAACCGTCTAGGTTTATTTTATGCCTTGAGGTTAGGGGATTACATTTATGGTATGTTAATATTTACATTTTTGTGGATTGTATCTCAAAGTTGGGTTGGGTTTTATGGCACATCAACCATTGTAGGTTATTTAATGCCAAATTCTTTTTTTTACATATATATTGAATATATATGATTTGGTTTGGTTGGGTTTTATGGCATATCAACCATTCTAGGTTATTTAAAGCCAAATCCTTTTTATACGTATATTAAATATATATGATCCGTAAGCACATTTTGTTGATAACATTTTTAAACAAGCCTCAGCTCTTTTTTTCACACAGTTAAATGGTTTTAAAGCATTGCTATGTAACACTAATTCTATCCAACATTACTTGTTCATTTGCACACATTTAAATGGTTCCAATTATTCTTATGTATTCAATTAAACATCAGTCATTTGTTTACACACAATTAAATGATCAAACAGATCTATTTCAAACAATTCAATTTAGGATAAGTCATTTGTTTGCACATAGAACTGTTTGAAATTTAAACTATTTGGGCCATAGATCGGACCCTATCAGGTGCTACCACTTCGGGCTAGAGTAGACCTGGGAGCGATGACAATGAAGGGGTACTCTGCATTCCCCAAAGCTCCAGCTTTACTGGAGCCTCACCATCAGATTGTTTAATGTCATATCCAGTATGCTTGTTTGGCGAAGCGGGGGTCTTTCTCATCTGCAAAGATGCAGTCAGTGTATCTTACAGCCCCAGCCGACTGGGCTTACAAATTTTGGTCAGAGTGGACCTGGATGTAATTGCAATGAAGGAGTACTCTACACTCCCAAAGCTGAGGACTAGAGCCCCACTATCTAATGCAGTATAGAGTCAAATCAGGACACTCTCTAAAGGAAAGGGTCATGCAGGTGTGCAGCAGGCATATCCTATGGCTGAAGCTGACAGAAGAGATTTAAATATTAAACTGATTTCATTGGAATATTTTTTTTTTTTTTTTAAATCAGAAAACATTAAAGACAATGCAGATGCAGAAGGATTTTGGCATTCCGTAAAGAGAGTTCTGTTTTTTTGCAAAATCTTTTCCAAATTTCAGAAAAAGTTGGAAAAAAAAAAAAAAAAAAAAAGGATAAATAATTGAAAATAAAAAAAATAATTACTGAAAATGTCAGGGAAAAAAAGAAAAAGAAAGAAAGAATTTGTGTCAGTTTCTTACTTTTGTTCTTCGTTCATATTCTTGTCCCATGGCTATAGATTTCTCAAAAGTGGAACTCCGTTGATCAATATCTTTGGCATATAAAATCTGAAAGAAAATAAAAAGACCTTAAAAATACAAACACAGAATTTGGGAGAGAGAGAGACAGAGAAATAGTGAGGGAAGAAGATGAATACAGAGAGAAGAGTAAGAGAGAAATACAGAGAAAGTGAAAGAGAAATAGTGAAAGAAATACTGAGATTGTATGAAAGAATAAAGAGAGAGAGAGTGAGAGAAATAAATAAGTTGGCGACTGTAGTTTAGGGTGAACCAAAGGCTCCCTTTTCGATAGCTACAACACAAGGGAGGACGCTACTCCTTTCCTAGGATTGACCAACTTTACCCTTGATCTGTACCTTATAATTCTGAGTGTTAAGCAAGGAGGCATCAAGTACCATCTTTTGAGTCTTTGGTATGTCTTGACCTGGGATTGAACCCAGGTCTCCCAGTCCACTGGTGAACACTATAACCATAATGCCAATGTCCAGTGAGAAATAAGTAAAAAGACAAGAATATAGGGAGAAAAAGAAATAGTCAGAGAAAAACCATCAGCTTTCCCTACCTGTGCTGTTGCGGGTGAGGATTGAACTCATAGAAAGAAGCCAATGGTACTCTGGTATTTCAGTGCCTTGAACAGTGATTTGGTTAGCAGACCATCGTTAACAAATTTGAATCTTACTCAGTGCACCATATTTTTACCTTTACAGACAAAGATTATGTTTGAGTGTCCAGCAATTTAAAGATGTAAATTTCTAGACTGCCCACCCTGGGGATTTTTATTTATAGTAATGAAACCTTGTGTAGAATTATCGACAGATTCTTTGATGAGCTGATAACAGAAAAATGGCAACACCAAATTAAGCTAAGGTTAAATAAAGGACTACTATCCCAGATCGAGTCATACCAAAGACTCAAAAATGGTACTTGATGCCACCTTGCTCAACACTCAGCATTATAAGGTATGAATCAAGGGTAAAGTGGAGCAATCCAGGGAAAAGAGTAGTGCCCTACCCTACACCACAGTGTAGTAGCTATTGAAAAAGGAGCCTTCAGGTCACCCCCGACTACGGTTGTCAACTTTACTTTTTTATAATAGTTTTTGGGCGCCTCGGGAAGTGTAATGGTTAGCAAGCTAGACTAACAAACCTTCATGAGTGAGTTTGAGCCTCACTGGGTGCCCCATTTATACGGCCTTGTGCCATATCTAAGCAAAAAGCTTAGTAAATTACTACAATTAATGGGCTTTTGGCGCCTCAGATGGTATAATGGTTAGCAAGTCAGACTAGCAAACCTTCACAAGGGAAATCAAGTCTCATTGGGTGCCCTATTCATACGGTCTTGTGCCACATCTAAGCAAAAACCTTAGTAAAATATTACTACTACCCTAGTCTTTTAGGAAGAGAGTAGATGTTATATTATTTGCAACTGGCAGGGGATGCTGTGCTGTGCTGTTTGTATTATTTTCTTGATATAAGCCATAAACAAATCCCTGTCTAAAATAAATAGCCATCAACATTGCATTCTGATTAGAAAAAATCTTCTAATTATATAATAAAAAGACCCTGACAGGTGTAGGCCATTTAATACAATTTTTCCTGCAGGGAAAAGGGACTTCTTGCTGATGTCGGATTTGCCTACTAGGAACTTTTACTTTTTGGGATTTAATGTGGAACTGGATTGTATAATCTTTGACTTGAGACTTGATACCAATCAACTGTGAGTTAACTGGAACTGAAACTCTTTTCACGTTTATTCAGTGTTACTATCTAATTTGTCACATCTTTGAATGAAATGATTTGCTTATGATTTAGTTTCTTTGGCAGATTAACCTTCATGGGTTATTTAATGTTACTGCTATCCCTGTAGGACAGTAGTGGTACTATTTAACCCATAGCTGGGGGTATAAGGGGGTTTCATACCTTTCCCAAGGGTATTAGTCTGAAAGTCGACATAATCGCACGGCTGGAGTTTGAACTCACTATGATGTTGCAGTCCAACATAAAGGGATAAGGGGGTTCATGCCTTTCCCAAGGGTATTAGTCTGAAAGTTGACATAATCGCACAGCTGGAGTTTGATCTCGTTCACTATGATGTCGCAGTCCAACATAAAGGGATAAGGGGGTTCATGCCTTTCCCAAGGGTATTAGTCTGAAAGTGAATATAATAGCATGACTGGAGTTTGAACTTACTCAGTATGATGCTACAGTCCAGCATGTTAGTCCCTCCGCCACAGTGACTCTCTCCCCCAGTACATATACTATATTCCTAAGAAAAGATTTTAGACTCCTGGATAATTTTTACACTTAGTTTTATTTTTTGCTTTTTTTTTTTTTTTTGAAAAAAAAAAAAAAAAAAATAGTGGAAATAAATGAATATTTCAAGAACCAACACTGACTTTTCTGAAGCAAAATGAACGCGCTGCTTTATGTGGCCATTTGTAATGTGAGTAGCATGTACATGCAGGTTCAAGTCCTTAAGGTTACTATCATTGGCCTAATGAGTAGAGTGTTCGCCAATGGTCTGAGGGACCGGGATTCAATCCCAGGTCAAATCATACCAAAGACTCAAAAAATGGTACTTGATTCTGCCTTGCTTAACACTCAGTATCATAAGATAAGGATCAAGGGTAAAGTGGAGCAATCCAGGGAAACAAGTAGCATCCTCCCCATTATCTTGGTGTAGTATTGAAAACGGAGCCTCCAAGTCACCCTCAACTAAGGTCGCCAAGTTTACTTATTCTGTATACAAGGACTTGTTCAAAGCAACACAACATTAGATTTTTCACTTGGTATCCAGGCTGGGTGGTAGTTCATAATAAAAGATCAGTCTTAGGGGACTTTTGCTCCAAGTAACATTTGCCCCTAACCTAAAAGAGGTATGAGCAGGATTGATTGCCTAGCACCTGAAGCCCTCCCCAAGGGGAATGCAGACAGGACATGAGCAATTTTGGTACCCACTTCTCATTTGGTAGGAGAATCAAAAACAGAACATTGGAAGAATAAAATTCTGTCCAACTTTTGCCACTGAAAAAAGAAGTATAAGTTCTACCTGACTTTTTGTTAGTGAGAGAGGATAAAGAAGGAAAATGAATTATCTAACTTTGTCGGAGTGGAGGGTCTGTTTTGGAAGTTCAGTTCTAATAGCAGTTAGAAAGATGTGACTCGCAATGAGAGATGAAATAAGTCTCTCTGTGTTTGCTCGTTACATTTCTTACCTTGTTATGAGAGTCTATCCTTGCGTTAATTTGACCCTCCAAAATGAGTTGCATCAATTCATCTTCTAAATCCTTTACATTCGTATTGAACGCTTCAGCCATCTTGTGCATATCAGCTGAGAGGTAAGGGCTGAAATACTGAAATGAATAGATAATTAAAATTAGAAAAAAAAAAAAAATAAAAATAAAATAAAAAATAATGTTGGTTGGTTGGTTTTATGGCATGTCAACCCTTATTGGCTTATTTTAAATTATGATATCCAATTAACTTATTTGTACACCACTGCCATACAGAGCTTATATACAGCATGTTTGAAGTGATCTTCCTTGCTTTTGTTTAATGTCTTAGTGAAGAACACACTGTTAAAAGCTATAAAATCGGAATTGGCCTAACGAGTAGAGTATTCGCCAATGGTCTGGGAGGCCAGAGTTCAATCCTAGGTTGAGTCACACCAAAGACTCAAAAAATTATACTTGATGCCGTCTTGCTTAACACTCAGCATTATAAGGTAAGCACCAAAGGTAAAGTGGAGCAATCCAGGGAAGGAGTAGTGTCCTCCCCTACACCACAGTGTAGTAGCTATTGAAAAGGGAACCTTTGGGTCACCCTCGACTAAGGTCGCCAACTAACTTTGTACTTATTATTTTCATCATTCACTGATTTGTTCTATGAATCGCAAATGTTTTCATTTCTCCATTTAACAGCATATCAAACTTCATGGATAATCTAATGCCAAAAACCATCTTTGTAGAATAACACTAATGATACTTTTTAACCCATAGCTGGGAGAATAAGGAAGTTTATATCTTTCCCAAGGGCATTAGTCCAAAAGTAAATGTAATATCACAACTGGAGTTAGCAATTGTTTATTACAATGTCACTTTTCAGTACATTAGCCACTATACCACAGGAACTAACTCTCGACCCCAAAAGAGACTTATATATAGAGTCAGTCATAAGAATGAGTCTAAGATATGGTACAAAACGTATTTTAAACAAACACCTCATACTTAGTTGTAATATCAATGTTTTAAATCAGTCTACAGAAAAATAGTCTTAACCCTGAATCTCACCTAACAGAGAGAGAGGCGGGAACCTACTAGCTGAAACAATAAAATGAATGTTACATGCTGTTAAATACCTGATTACAATTTTACATTTTAGAACAATAAAGTAAAATATGGGTCGAATAAAAATATTTAATCATTTTTTTATATTTGAAACTATTTGTGTGCAAACAAATGACTTGTTAAATTGAATAACCACTATTACATAGCAATACTTAGAATTATTCAATAAGATGCAAACAAATGAATAATGTTAAATAGAATTATCAGTGTTAAATAAAAATACTTGAAACCATTGAACTGTGTGCAAATAAAACTATTTGTGCTAGGCAGAAATACTTGAAACAATTTAACTAATAAAAAAGCTGTCTTGTTTAAAAATTGTTACCTACAAACTATTTGTTTACATTTTATAGCTTTTAATGGCAAGTCAAACCTTCTAGGTTTATTTTATGCCCAGAGGTTAGGGGATTACATTCATAGTATGTTCATATTTACATTTTCGTGGATTGTTTCTCAAAGTTGGGTTGGGTTTTATGGCATATCAACCATTGTAGATTATTTAATGCCAAATCCTTTTTATACATATATATTAAATATATAGGATTTGGTTTGGTTGGGTTTTATGGCACATCAACCATTGTAGGTTATTTAATGCCAAATTCTTTTTTACATATATATTAAATATATATGATTTGGTTTGGTTGGGTTTTATGGCATATCAACCATTCTAGGTTATTTAATGCCAAATCCTTTTTATACGTATATTAAATATATATGATCCGTAAGCACATTTTGTTGATAACATTTTTAAACAAGCCTCAGCTCTTTTTTTCACACAGTTAAATGGTTTTAAAGCATTGCTATGTAACACTAATTATTCTATCCAACATTACTCGTTCATTTGCACACATTTAAATGGTTCCAATTATTCTTATGTATTCAATTAAACATCAGTCATTTGTTTACACAATTAAATGATCAAACAGATCTATTTCAAACAATTCAATTTAGGATAAGTCATTTGTTTGCACATAGTTTAAATTTCAAACAGTTCTATTTGACCCATAGATAGGAGCCTGTCAGGTGCTACCTTGGACAACCAATTTGTTGTTCTACATTCTTCTCTGCTATGAAGAGGAATAACAACACGACCACATTTTCATGTGCACATTAGTTAGTTAGTTAGCGACCATAGTCGAGGGTGACCCGAAGGCTCCCTTTTCGATAGCTACTACACCAAGGTGTAGGGGAGGGCGCTACTCCATTCCCAGGATTGCTCCACTTTACCCTTGAACCGTACCTTATAATGCTGAGTGTTAAGCAAGGTGGTATCAAGTACCATTTTTAAAGTCTTTGGTATGACTCGACCTGGGATTGAACCCGGGTCTCCCGGGCCATTGGCGAACACTCTAACCGCTGGGCCAATGTCCCGGTTTTTAAAATTCCTACAATCTATCCAACTAAACGTGGAGTTTGTGATAGATTGTTTCGTGTTATATCCAGGACACTCGTTGGGAGGCGTCTTACCCATCTGTAGAGGTGCAGTCAGTTTATTCTACAGCCCCAGCCAACTGGGTTGAGTTTTTTCAGGGCTGATAGCTCTTCTAATTTGGAATTGAATAATAATGAATTGCACTTACCTGACAAAGGGCCCGGTTTCTAATTTGTATATATAGTGCGTTAACATGTGCAGCTAAGTACATATCCAATAGCAAATTATTCTGAAAATATAAAAATAAAGATAAACGTTTATCCTATTTTGATACACGCATTTTTCTGAATTCAAATAGTATCATAAAACAAAAATGTATTGGATTTTGTTACACAATTAATAAGGAATGCAACTCAATTTGAAAAGAGATGACATGAATGATTTTCAAACTAATTGTAAGTTAATGATGCATTTCATTAACATAAAACAGATACTACACTTTCATCCAAAATGAAATATGGACTAATAACTTATTTTAATAGCATGTCAACCTGCTTAGGATTATTTCATGCCTAGATGTTGGAGAATTAAATTTATCGTACATTTGCTAGTTCTCTGAAACTAGGGGACAAGTGTCTCATCAACCAAGACAGACATCAACATGCAACTAATAAAAGCATGGACAGCTATTGATAGGCTATCAGTCATATGGAAATAAAATATAGTTTTTTCCAAGCAGCGGTCATGTCAATACTGCTATATGGATGCACTACATGGACGCTAACTAAACGGATGGAGAAAAAGCTTGACGGCAATTACACAAGAATGCTGCAAGCAATATTGAACAAGTCCTGGAGGCAGCACCTCACAAAGCAGCAGCTGTACGGCCACCTACCGCCCATCACAAAAACTATCCAAGTTAAACGAACCAGACATGCAGGACACTGCTGGAGAAGAACTCATAAGCTACATACTCCTGTGGACCCCTTCACATGGACGAGCAAAGGCAGGAAGACCAGCTAGAACCTATATACAATAGCTCTGTGCCAATACAGGATGTAGTCTTGAAGACCTACTGGGAGCTATGGACGATAGAGACGGGTGGCAAGAGAGGGTCAGGGAGATCTGTGTTTGAGGTTTTTTTGCACACAATTGTGTTATCAAGTATTCCTATCTAATACAAATAACTTGCATACAGTTGTATGGTTTCAAGTATTCCAATCTAATACTAGTAATTTTATTCTTACAAGTTATTATTTGTATTCAATAATAATTTGTTTGCACAGTTATATGGTTTCAAGTAACTAATAATAATCCTTAGTAAACAATTCTAGCTTCAAGTAACTATTCTTAATACAAATAATTTACAGTTATATGATTTCAAGTAACTAATAATAATAATAATCCTTAGTAAACAATTCCAGCTTCAAGTAACTAATAATAATAATAATCCTTAGTAAACAATTATAGTTTTCAGTAACTATTCTTCATACAAATAATTTAGTTATATGGCATCAAGTAATCAAACAAATAGGGGAATCATCTGTATAAGGGAGACCAAATTATTTTAAAAAATAAAAGAATGTTAGGGCCCTTTCCTTTGGTACTATTCATACAATCCCACTGGAGAAACGTTTAAAAACGGGTAATACAAATAGGGAAAATGATAACAAAATGTGACCAAGAAAAAAGGGACGGAACGTTATGTCACACCTAATATGTCTCCTAAAATATGTAAGTTATGACTGGTTCTCCGTCTACATAGACAGGGGCAATCTAAAAAAAATGTAGATTGCCTCTAAGATGGTCAAAATGGATTTTACTCCTCGCTCTATGCCGAACAGAAAACCAGCCATCTTAGTAGTTGGTTCTGCAACTATTAGTAGATATCAAATAGAAAAAATTCATAAACAGGCCTATTTGACACATAGATAGGACCCTAACATGTAATACCCACCCCAGGACAGATCAGACCTGGGAGTAAGAGCAATGAAGGAGTAAACAAAATCACATAACTCATTTGCCTTAATCATCTGTAGCAGCTATTTTATCCTATTTACCAACCCCTCCGCTCGGGCAGGATATGACACAAGGTCAATTTTTAAGCAGAGTTTAACAGGTTTGAATTCAGAGTTTTCCTTCTCCTAGACTAGTTGCCTAACCAAGGCTGAAGAACATAGTCTGTCCTACTATTTACCCAAAGCTAGAGGGAGAATAATTGGATTCATACCTTTCCCAAGGGTATTAGTGCTATGTGAAATGCAATCCGTCTCATCCAGGATTTGAACTCGTGTCGCCGTGTTCATTTCCTACGACGATAACAATTACACCACGGGCACCTAGCAGCTATTTTATTAACTAAGTAACAAGAGCAATTGCTATAAAAGATCTCTGAAGTTACACCTATAACATATCCTTTAATTTATCTCGGAGTTGTCAGTGCAGTAAGGTTGATATCATTTCTACATATAGAGGTGGGAGGAGAAACACTTTGAGGGGAGTGAATTTGATATCAATAGGAAGAATATAAAAGATGTGGGAGGAGAAACAAGTTGAGGGGAGTGAATTGGATATCAATAGGAAGAATATAATAGAGGTGGGAGGAGAAGCAAATAGAGGTGGGAGGAGAAACAAGTTGAGGGGAGTGAATTTGATATCAATAGGAAGAATATAAAAGAGGTAGGAGGAGAAACAAGGGGAGGGGAGTGAATTTGATATCAATAGGAAGAATATAAAAGAGGTGGGAGGAGAAACAAGGGGAGGGGAGTGAATTTGATATCAATAGGAAGAATATAAAAAAGGAGAGAGTGAATTTGATATCAATAGGAAGAATACAAAAGAGGTGGGAGGAGAAACAAGGGGAGGGGAGTGAATTTGATAACAATAGGAAGAATATAAAAGAGGTGATAGGAGAAACAAGCTGAGGGGAATGAATTTGATATCAATAGAAAGAATACAAGAGAGGTGGGAGGAGAGAGACAAGATGGAAAGTGGTAATTTTATATCAACATTCTTAGCATATTTTACATTTTTTTTTTTTTTTTTTTTTAAATGTAGCATTTTCAATCATGTTTTCCTTTTAATCATAGTAGAAATTATAACCTAAGTTAGAATAAAAACAGGAGAAGGGAGCTACATGTTGTACAGAAGAATAAAACAAAAAAAACAAATAGAAAGAGAGGAATATAAGAATATACCCCCCTAACTTTACTATCAGCCAGCTCATATTTCTTTACTTGGCTTCAATTTACATTGTACCACATGTTGCTCTGGTCTCTTTTTCATGTTGCCATCTTTGTCTTGTTCACTGTGTTCTGTCATCATCATCATCTCTTGTTGTTCTCTGCTGGGATGACGAATAATAACACAACCGTATTTTACTTTTATTTCATGGTAACAATTATTCCCTGCTGTGGTCTAAACAGGGAATAAGTGAGTAAGATAAAGCATTTAAATTGTTTAGGTTTAGAGTTTCTTATTCACTTATTTTTTAACTTGAAAACCATTTTGGTCATCTGACTGAAACCCTCCAATGAGAGTTGTGGTTTCACATTGACCTCAAGTTCAATAGCTGTCAATCATACCGGTTGAACCTTTGGTATTTTTCCATATGTTCAACAGCTCAGGACTTAATTTGAATGCTACACATGTCAATAATAGGTCTCACCAATCTATTATGAAACAATATCAAACATTCCTATGTCATCTAAATAATTTGCAAAGAGTTGTGTAGTTTCAAGAATTCCAATATAATACTAATAATTTTCAAACAGATCTATTTTACCCAGAGATGGGATCCCAAAAGGTACTACCACTCCAGATCAGAGTTGACTTGGGAGTAATGGCAATGATGAGGCCTCCAGAACTGGAGTCTCACCACCAGATGAAGCTTAATGTCATACCTTGGACAACCAATTTGTTGCTCTACATTCTTCTCTATGAAGAGGAATAAATAACACGACCACATTTTCATGTGCGCATATTACATCTATTTTTTGGCAACTTTTCAAATTCCTACAACCCATCCAACTAAACATGGAGTTTGTGATAAGAGTAGAGACGGAATATTTCAACAACTGGATTCAAGAGTCTTTTACTTATTTCTAAATCTTGAATCATTTTGGTCACCTGATTGAAACCATCCAATGAGAGCTGTGGTTTCAGGTTGACCTCAAGTTCAATAGCTGTCAATCATACAGGTAGAACTTACTTTGTTTTTCTACATGTTTAACAGCTCGAAACGTGATTTGAAATTTGAATACTACACTACATGTCAACAATATATCTCACCAATCTATTATTTAAATGAAGGAGGGTCAGTGCAACAAGACAAAAAATAAAAATGTTAATATGCTCTTGAAATGTTTCATTAATATACCTTAATTTTTTCCAAAAGTGTCAGGCAGGAATCATATTTAGATTGGTAAAACATATGCAAAATATCTCGAAGTTGAGGGTCAGATTCAAGGAATAATTTGAAAGAGCTGGAAAAAAAAATAAAATAAAATGAATAAATAAAAATCAAGTTATGCAAATAAATATGATAACATATGATATGATCAATAAACTCATCTCACAGACCATTGTTAATGAGTTGTTTTCAATAACCAATGCAACATTTACAAACAATTAGATATACTGAAAAAGGTAACAAGCCAGAGATCATTTGTTTGCACACAGTTTAATGGTTTCAAGTAATGCTATCTAACAGTAATAATTCAATTCAACATTCCTTATTTGTTTGCACACAGTTAAATAGGTAAACAGTTCTATTTGACTCATAGATGGGACTCTTTCAGGTGCTACCACCCCGGGCCAGAGTGGACCTGGGAGTAATGGCAATGAAGAGGTACTTAACATTCCTCAAAGCTCCAGAATTGGAACGTCACTATCAGATTGTTTAGTGCTATATCCAGGATACTTGATTGGGGGGTAGGAGCACCTTACCCCTCTGCAAAGTTGCTGGCTGGCATATTCTACAGCCCGAGCCAACTGGGCTATTACTTTTACCTGGTATCTAATACCTTTCAAACATCACCACTTACTTTTAATTTATCTATTCACTGTAGACGACTGGGCAATAAGTGAAAAAAGTTACAAAATTTCCTCTAACAGAATAAGCCACTTCATATACAGATATCATGATCCTAAATATTTATCTAACATCGATTATACTAACTTTGATTTAGTTGGGTTTTATGGCATATCAACCATTGTAGGTTATTTAATGTCAAATCCTCTTTATACATATATATTAGATATATATGATTTGGTTTGGTTGGGTTTTATGGCATATCAACCATTTTAGGTTATTTAATGCCAAATCCTCTTTATACATATATATTAAATATATATAATTTGGTTTGGTTGGGTTTTATGGCATATCAACCATTTTAGGTTATTTAATGTCAAATCCTCTTTATACATATATATTAAATATATATGATTTGAATTGGTTGGGTTTTATGGCATATCAGCCATTGTAGGTTATTTAATGCCAAATCCTCTTTATACATATCAAATACATATGATTTGGTTTGGTTGGGTTTTATGGCATATCAACCATTGGAGGTTATTTAATGCCAAATCGTCTTTATACATATCATATACATATCATTTAATTTGGTTGGGTTTTATGGCATATCAACCATTGTAGGTTAATTAATGCCAAATCCTCTTTATACATATATATTAAATATATATGATTTGGTTGGGTTGGGTTTTATGGCATATCAACCATTGTAGGTTAATTAATGCCAAATTCTCTTTATACATATCAAATACATATCATTTGGTTTGATTGGGTTTTATGGCATATCAACCATTGGAGGTTATTTAATGCCAAATCGTCTTTATACATATATGATTTGTAAACAGTTTGTAGATAACATTTATAAATAAACCAGAGCTCATTTGTTTGTGTACAGTTAAATGTTTATATAAATGTTTTGACAGTAGTTTGTGGATAATTTCATTCTTAAATGAGCCAGAACTAATTTGTTTAAGCATAAGTATTACTGTTGTTTGCACACAGTTAAATGGTTTCAAATATTTTAACACAAATAGTTCTATTTGCGTGTACTCACAAATAATGATTTTAAATATTGCTATCTAAAATAAAGTTTTTTTTGCACCCAGTTATATGGTTCCAAACATCACTAAAATATTCAATTTAGACACATAGTTAAAGAGTTTCAAGTATTGTTAACAAACACTAATAATTCTATTCAGCATTACTCATTTGTTAGCACACTATTAAAATAGTTGCAAGTATTGCTATATATCACTAACAATTCAATTAAACATCAGTCATTTGTTTGTACACAATTAAATGCTCAAACAGTTCTATTTCTAACAATTCAGTTTAGCATAAGTCAACGAAGATAAATGGTTTCAAGTATTGCTATATATCACTAACAATTCAATTAAACATCAGTCATTTGTTTGTACACAATTAAATGCTCAAACAGTTCTATTTCTAACAATTCAGTTTAGCATAAGTCAACGAAGATAAATGGTTTCAAGTATTGCTATATATCAATAATTCAATTAAACATCAGTCATTTGTTTGTACACAATTAAATGCTCAAACAGTTCTATTTCTAACAATTTAGTTTAGCATAAGTCAACGAAGATAAATGGTTTCAAGTATTGCTATATATCAATAATTCAATTAAACATCAGTCATTTGTTTGTATACAATTAAATGCTCAAACAGTTCTATTTCTAACGATTCAGTTTAGCATAAGTCAACGAAGATAAATGGTTTCAAGTATTGCAATATATCAATAATAATTCAATTAAACATCAGTCATTTGTTTGTACACAATTAAATACTCAAACAGTTCTATTTCTAACAATTCAGTTTAGCATAAGTTATTCACACACAGTTTAGATATCAAACAGTTCTATTTGACCCATAGATAGGACACTATCTATTTCTGGGCCAGAGTGAACCGGGGACAAATGGCAATGAAGGAGTACTCCTCATTCCCCAGCGCTCCAAGGCAGGAGCCTCACCATCAGATTGTTTCATGTCATTTTTAGGATGCTTGTGGGGAGTGGTCTTACCCATCTGCAGAGATGCAGTCGGTATATTCTATAGCCTCAGCTGACTGGGCAGAATTGTATAAAGATTGTTAGTCAGGTTTGTGATATACTTACCTACTAGAGATGACATTTTTCTGCAGTTCTTGACGATCAAAGGAAGCAAGTGCACACAACGCTCCATAAGTGGCTACATTACTTGATGAAAGCAACTAATAAAAAAAAGGGGAAATTTAAAAAGGTATAATCTTAAGTTAGAAGGAAAAAAAAACAATATCTACTCAAAATTACAATTTCAAAAAAAAAAATTAAATTTCAAAACCAAATTTTCAAAATACAAATATGATTGTCGATTTCAAAATACACTCATTGGCTTTAGAGTGAGTTAGGTTCTGATTGAACAGTCTCAAGTCAGACTGCTTCATATACCACATACAGCCGATGTAAATTTTCAATTGGATTTAGATCAGGACTAGTCACTAGCCATATCAGTGACTTTATATACCTTTCCTGAAGAAAAGCTTTCATCTCCTTTTCTCTCCAACTAGATGCACTGTCATCTTAAAAAAATGACTTCTTCATCACCAAACCAATTTTCTATCAATAGAATGAGAAAATTATCCAGAATTTCACTGTATAAGTGCACTGATAACTGAGATAACATGATCTCCCATGTCCTTTTAAATGACATGCAACCACTGATCATGAATGATTTGGGAAATTTACTTGTTTTCTTTCAGCAAACGTCTTCATACATCTCATTTAAACAACACCAGACAAAAAGTTCCAGCATCATTGTCTTGGCTAATGTAGATTCTTGATTCATCACTGAATATCACTTTCATCGAATTGTTCACACACCATGATTGTTTCTCTGTAGCATACTTTAATGTACATTGATTGTTGAGGTAATGATAAAATTAGCACACTTACACAATGTTCCCTTAGGATTTTTCTTAATTTTTTTTCAATATTTTTATTTAGTAGTAAGGTAAGTAAAGTTGGCGACTGTAGTAGAGGGTGACCCAAAGGCTCCCTTTTTGATAGCTACTACACCAAGGTGTAGGGGAGGACATTACTCCTTCCCTGAGATTGCTCCACTTTACTCTTGATCCTTACCTTATAATGCTGAGTGCTAAGCAAGGCAGCATCAAGTACCATTTTTAAAGTCTTTGGTATGACTCAACCTGGGGTGGAACCCCAGTCTCCCAGGCCATTGGCGAGCACTCTAACCATTTTACCAATGTCCGGTTAAATAAACCAATTCTTCCAACCATGGATAGATAGATATGCACTATGTTGATGTTTCTTCAATTTGGCAGCATACACAATATTAGGTACATTACTGTTTTAGTTCATATACACACATCTTTTCCCTTCAACAAAAATCGTCAAATGAGTGACTCGTTCATGTATTCACCTAACCTTCTCTGCTCTGCATGAGAAGGATGTGGCACAAGGTCCATTTTAAAGCAAGGTTTAACAGTTATATATATATATATATATATATATATATATATTTATATATATTTCTGCAGCAAGGTGTGTGAGCATATCTGTGTATACATCTGTATGAAAATGCGAATATGATCATCAGTTCAGTGTGTCCAAAATTTTTACAAGGCAAGTTTGAATGATTTAAAAAAGTGCATTGACAATAGCTTCAGCATTAACGAGTAAAATATGATAGATAGATATGAACAGACTAAGATGTGTTTTATCTAAGCACATGTCTTCATTTAAATTAAAAATCCTTTTTTGAATGTAAAAATAAATTTAATATTTCAGTCTCAATTTTTTATCACACCTCATTATCAAAACAAATTTATTAACACCTTATATAATTTACCAAACATTGCTTTAACAGGCACATACAGTTACATTTTGTGATGAAGGATTGGAATATCAGTCACTAAAGTGAAGATGAGAATTTTCAGTTAGTCTTTTGACAAAGTTGTGGAAGGCCACACTTGAGTATTTAGAGGGCCACATGTTCCTCACTCCAGATAGAGATGAGGATTTTAACATCAAGATATCAACTTGAAAAAAAAAGAATGTGTTCATTGTTAGGAGGTGTGGCTTAGAAGGCCACAAGTTCCCCACACATGATAGAGATGATTTTCACATTGGGATACCAGCTTCTAAAGGGAATGCATGCAATTCTTGTTGGCCTTTTAAATAAGGCCACATGTTCCTCACTCCAGATAGAGATGAAGATTTTAACATCAAGATATCAACTTGAAAAAAGAACGTGTTCATTGTGAGGAGGTCTGTCAATAAGGCCACACTTTGTGACTTAGAAGGCTGCAGGTTCCCCACACATGATAGAGATGATTTTAACATCGGGATATCAGCTTCGAAAGGGAATGCGTGAAATTCTTGTTGGCCTTTCAAATAAGACCACATTTAGTGGCTTAGAAGACCACATGTTCCTCATCCCTGATGCAGACTGACATAAACACTTTCAATTGGTATGAGAGAGTGACAAAAAAAACTGACCAAGAAATGATGTGAGGAAATTTTTCAAAATTCTTAAGACATCCCTGTCTAATTGCTGTACAGTTGAATAGCCGGTACTTAACCCCTTTCTGCGGTTTCTTAATGTTCACATAACAAAACGAAGCATGATATGAAAATGTTTAAACAGTAAAATGAGAAAGAGTAGGAAAAGGAAATATTTATAACTAATAAAACTGCCAAAAAACATGGCTCAAATGTTGAGACAGTTGGATCGTGTTTGAAAACAACTTTCATTTAAAGACAAGGTTATTAATTTTAATAAATTTGTCATAAGATATAATCGTTGTCTAGTGGTTGGGTGAAGTCCTAAGTTGATTTAATCATTTCCAAAGCATTTTTATAGCATAAATCATTGGCCAATACATTTTTATAGTATAAATCATTTCCAAAGCATTTTTATAGTAAAAATCATTTCCAATGCATTTTTATAGTAAAAATCCTTGGCCAATGCATTTTTATAGTAAAAATCATTTCCAATGCACTTTTAGAATAAAAATCATTGGCCAATGCATTTTTATAGTAAAAATCATTTCCAATGCACTTTTAGAATAAAAATCATTGGCCAATGCATTTTTATAGTAAAAATCATTTCCAATGCATTTTTATAGTAACAATCATTTCCAATGCATTTTTATAGTAACAATCATTTCCAATGCATTTTTATAGTAAAAATCATTTCCAATCCATTTTTATAGTAAAAATCATTTCCAATCCATTTTTATAGTATAAATCATGGGCCAATGAATTTTTTTTAATATAAATCATTGGCCAATGAATTTTTATAGCAAAATCATTGTCCAATACATTTTTACAGATAAACATTTTGTGACAAGGTTAAGTCCTACATTGATTCGGTTATAAGTTGGTCAGCTATATACACCATCTATAATGCATACACTGCATACCAAAAGTCAAACATTGTTTAGTCCTTTTATTTACATACTTCTATGATGATAAACTCAAAAGATTCTTTGAAAAACAAACACAGTTTTTGCTTTGTGCATTTTCATTCACATATCCTCTGCAACTTCCTTTTGATATATATTTGTCACTACAGAATATTATCACTTTACAACCAGGTTAAATTTTGACAGGCCGTAAGTTGGTCAGCCGTATAAACCAAACTAAACAAAATAATTATGTGAATAATCGTGTGATAAAAGGCAAATTATAGCAAAGAAAATAACATTTCCAGAGTTGAATATGTTGAAAAATGTTTAATGATACTCACTTCTGGATAATTGAAATTATCAAATGAAGCCTGAAGGAAATTTTTGGCAGCAGCCTTGTATTTTCCAGTGGCCAAATCCGCCAATCCAGCAGCACATTTCAATTTAGTTTGGACAACTGGATCCACTTCCTTTTTAGTATCATGCAAATTCAAAAAAAATAAAAATAAAAAAATAATGATGATGATAATAATAATAATTGTGGGAAGGTACAATATGGATTGCAGGGGGAGGTACACACTGTGCGTCACAATGACTGCAGGGAACATGCACGCTATAGGTCAATACTCTAAGAAGGGAGCTTTAATTCATTTGCAAATGACCGTCTTTAAGTATAACAATATTTTCAAAGTTCCATGTCATTTTTCTTTGTCTATAGTTTTCTGATATCAAGTATTCCTATCTAATACAAATAATTTGTACACATATTATTTAAAGTATTCCAAACAAATACAAATAATTTGCACAGAATTGTCTGGTTTTAAGTATTCCTATCTAATACTAATAATGATTTTTTCCCATATGGTTTGTTTATTTAATGGCATATCAACCTTCTCGAGGTATTTAATACCAAATCCAACCTTTTAGAAGGACAGTAGTAGTACTATTTAACCCATAGATGGGAGGATAAGGGGGTTCATATCTTTCCCACGGGTATTTGCCCAAAAGTGAACGTAATAGCGCGACTGGAGTTTGAACTCGTATACTATGACTTCGCAGTCCAGCGCTTTAATCATTACACCACAGGGACACCCCCTCTTCCCACATGGCTATATGTCATCAAGCATTCTGTAAGATAAATGATTTTCAAACTACTGATCTACAAACTGATCACAATTAGAGACTACTACTGCAAATCAGAGTGGACCTGGGAGTAATGCCAATGAAGTGGTAATCCATACTCTCCAGAGCTCTATAACTGGAGCCTCATAACCAGATGCAATTTAGTGTCATGTCCAGAATGCCCCATTGAGATAGGGTGTTGAAGGGGCCTTTACCCCTCACAACAAGGAATGCAGTCAACATATTCTAAGACTATCAACATGTTTTTTTAATATAAAAAATCCTGACACATTCCCTGTACATCATTATGACAAAAACAAAGAGAATACTCTCAATTACTGAGGTGGTGTATATATTCCTATCTGAATTTGTTGATAATAATAGCTGAGATAATGACAATGAATATATTACTCAGTAAGTTTGTTTTGGTTTTATGGTATATCAGCCATCATAGGTTATTTAATGCCAAATCCTCTTTATACATATATATTAAATATATATGATTTGGTTTGGTTGGATTTTATGGCATATCAACAATTGTAGGTTATTTAATGCCAAATCCTCTTTATACATATATATTAAATACATATGATTTGGTTTGGTTGGGTTTTAGGGCATATCAACCATTGTAGGTTATTTAATGCCAAATCCTGTTTTTACAAATATGATAAATATATTATTTGTAAACACATTTTGTAAATATAAAAGTTAAATGATAAGAGCTCTTTTTCTAACAATTCAATTTAGCATAAGTCAAAAAAGTTAAATTATTTCAAGTATTGCTATGTATAACTAACAATTGAATTAAACAGCAGTCATTTGTTTACACACAATTAAATGATTACACAGTTCTATTTCAAACAATTCAATTTAGCATAAGTCAAGTCATTTGTTTGCACTCAGTTTAAATGTCAAACAGTTCTATTTGACCTATAGACAAGACCCCTTCAGGTGCTACCACTCAGGGAGAGCGGACCTGGGAGCAATGGCAATGAAGGGGTACTTTACATTCTCCAAAGCTCCAGCATTACTGGAGTCTCATCATCAGATTGTTAAATGCCATACCCAGGACACTCGTTTGGTGGGAGAGGTTTTAACTCTCAGTAGAGATGCAGTCAGGCTTATTCAGTAAGCTTTATTTACTTATAGTACTCCCTTTTACTAAGTGATCACCTATTCAAGTACAAATGATTGATTTTAAAAGCATGTCAAACCTTCTAGGATTATCTTATACATAGAGGTTAGAGAATCACATACATATTCACATTTTGGGGTTTTTAAAAGTTTTTTTTCTTCACTGTCATATCAAATACAAATAATTTGCTAATGGGA
Organism: Sepioteuthis lessoniana; assembly: GCA_963585895.1. Lineage (NCBI taxonomy): Eukaryota > Metazoa > Mollusca > Cephalopoda > Myopsida > Loliginidae > Sepioteuthis > Sepioteuthis lessoniana. The sequence continues at coordinate 9,727,195 of OY757947.1, read as the reverse complement.
CTCTAACAAGCACTCCCACTCCACGTCAAAGTGAACCTGGGAGTAATGGTTTGGTTACTTTGTTTAATGGCATATCAACCTTTGTTGATGCCAAAGCCATCCTTCTAAAAGAATACTGGTAAGGATAAGAAAGTTCATGCCTTTCCCAAAGGTTTTACTCTGAAAATGAACATAATAGTGTGAGGAGAGTTCAAACTCACCTACTATGAGGCCGCAGTCTGGCATGTAGGCCACTACACCACAGCAATGAAAGGGTACCGTGTACTCTCCAGATCTCCACAACTAGACCCTCACCACCTGATCTAGTTTAGTGTCATACTCTGGACACCCACTTTTTTGTGGAAAGCATTGCTTTAAATTTGACATTGGCAAATAATGAGATGATAATTTGCCTCCCACCAGACAGGACTTGACACAAGGTCTTTTTTGTAGTGGGGGCTTAAGGGAAAGGAAGGTCAACCAGGAGCTGAGACTTGTGCCCTGCTGGACAATACTAGTCCTCTGGCTCATGAGGCACAATGTGAGCCAGATGACCCTGCTGGATTTGGACTCACTAGATCTAATGCGAGTCCCGCACATATGCCTGTTCATACCTTAAACTAGAACAGGTGGACTAGTGCTATGCTCTGTTATCAATGCAGTTCACCCAGCTGAAACTGGAGGCCATTCAGCTTCAAATCTGACACTGAACGTGGTCTTTTGGCCCCATCTGGCATGAATGCAAATAGTGAGGTGAACTGACTTGGTTTCTTTGATTAATGGCACATCAACCTTTGTAGGTTATCTAATGCTAAAACCCTCATTGTAGAACAGCAGTGATACTATTTAACCCAGTTAGGGGAATAAGGGGGTTCATGCCTTCTCCGAGGCTAAGAGTCTGAAAGTTAACATAATAGCATGGCTGGAGTTTGAACTCACTTAGAACGATGTTACACTCCAGCACATTAGCCACGAGGCCATGAGGACAATTCTAATTATAATGATGTGAAAACACTGGCATTTTAAGGGTTAATTGCCACAAATGTAAGGAAAAAATATCTCAATATGTTAACAAAATGTACTTACTTCTGTTCGGCCTGTTGTACTTTCAGCTTTTTGCACATAACTGATCACATGAGACCAATTTTCCAAGTATACACTAACCTAAAAAGAGAATGAAATATAATTCTTTAATATAACTTCCATTGTTAGTATTTTTACTATGAATTTCAGTGTACAAATCAATTTTTTAAGCCTGAAAAATCACAACAAAACTAGAGATTGACTTATAAGGCAGAGCTAAAATCAAAGTATTTAACAGACTAGACAACAAATGGAACAGTACTCCTAACAAGTGATATACACCACATACCATAACTCCATTAGACTATCACAAACATTTCAAACTTAAATTTGTGTTTGTTGACCATACTTAACAAATTAATACCGAGAGTAATATAAAATAATAAAGCTAATACAAATTAAGAATTATATTAATATTATATCACAGGCCATTTCCAGCAACTGTGGCACAAACAGTGAACACTAAGAGGAACATCACAGTACCCAGGCAGCCAGTCAGACAACTATGTTATGTGGTCAATCTGTGAAATTTTATGTTAGTGCAATAAATTGTGAATTCATATCCTCATATTCAGGCCTACTGTGTAAGTTTTGGCCTACCAGAAGCCTAATGTACATTTGAAGAGGAGGGGAGGGTCGCTTTATACAGCAGGTATAAATCAAACCAAGAATTTTGACCAAAAAACCATGAGATTGAATTGCATGCAGCAATTTCTGGCATACAGATAATGTAAGTAAAGTTGGCAACCACAGTTGAGGGTGACCCGAAGGCTCCCTTTTCAATAGCTACTACACCGAGGTGGGGGGCGCTACTCCTTTCCTTGGATTGCTCCACTTTACCCTTGATATGTACCTTATATTGCTGAGTGTTAAGCAAGGAGGTATTAAATACTATTTTTTAAAGTCTTTAGTATGATGCGACCTGGGATTGAACCCAGATCTCCCAGACCATGAGCAAACACTCTACCCACTAGATCAATGAGATGGTACGGTCCAAATAATGTAGACTGGTTGTAAATATACCAATCAGTGCTAATTGGGACAGGTCTTCACTGATTAAGCCCGAATCTTACAGTGTTTTGGGTCTTTGACCATCAGTCCTCCTTGCTTTGGCAAATGAGCTCCCAACTTATGTCCAAGTAGCAGGCTTGTTCTCAAATAAATCCCCCACTCCTTTCCCACAGCTCTGAATTGTGTTCTCCAGAGCTCTTCTGAAATCCATGCCCACATCTTATCTACAGCCCCCACCGCCCAAATCTTCTATAATCTATGACCCCCTCTTCATCCATCGCTTCTAAGAGTGTTCTTGAGAACTCTTCTGAAATCTATATCCCCTTCTCACCCAGAACCCTCTAGTGTTCTTCAGAGATTTTCTATAATCCATGCTTCCTCCTCATTCACAATCTCCAAAAGTCTTCTTGAAAGCTCCCAAATTCATTACCTATACACTTTGTCCTCTCAGGGGACAATAAGTTCCAGAACAACAACTTGCTTTGAAAAGTTTGGTTTGGTGGGTTTTATGGCATATCAACCTTTGTAGGTTATTTAACGCCAAATCCATTTTTATGTAAATAATCTGTTCTATTTAAAACAATTCAGTTTAGCATAAGTACACAGTTTAATTGTAAAAACATTTCCATTTCAAACTATTCAAGCAATTATATGTAACAATTCAGTTAAGTGTAAATATAGTTTTAATGTCGAAAAACAGTTCTTTTTCAAATAATTCAGTTAAGCATAAGCATGCAGTTTAAATGTAAGTACGGTTTAATTGTCAAGAACATTTCTATTTCAAGCTATTCAGTTTACTCAAACAATTCATTTTAGCTTAAGTATGCTGTTAGTTCTATTTAACCCATAGATAGGACCCCTTCAGGTGCTACCACTCCGAGCCAGAGTGGACCTGGGAGCGATGGCAATGAAGGAGTACTCCGCATTCCCCAAAGCTCCAGCACTGCAGGAACCTCACCATCAGATTGTTTAGTGTCATATCTAGGACACTTATTAGGAGGGGTCTTACCCCTCTGCAGAAGTGCAGTCAGTGTATTCTACAGCCCCAGCTGACTGGGCAATTACTTTGAAAACTTTAACTGTTAGCACCATGTCTAGGTAGAGCAAAGAAGTTACAATGCTCTGCAGAAACTTGAACTAATTTCTGACATCAAATTAGAGTTGAATTTGTTACAACAACTCTACGATTTTCCTGACACTTTTATCGCTTTGGTTTCTTCCTTTGTGGGTTATCTAAAGTCAAAACCAATTTAACCCATAGCTAGAGGGATAAGAATATTCATACCTTTCCCCAAATGGTGTGACTGGAGTTTGAACTCATTTACTACAATGTTGCAATTTAGCTCATTAACCATTGCATCACAGAGGACTCCTCCCAAGATCTTAGAAGATAAGGTAGGTGCAAGTATGTGCAACAATATATCTAACAAACAAAAGCTTATTGAGAGCACAGTTGCAGGATTATGACATAAAAATGTTAATTGATTCTCTACTTTTTTCTTTAATACATACAAGCATCTTGATGGCTGTAGGACTTAGGTTTTGATCAGTTGGGTTGTGTTTTATGGCATATCAACCATTGTAGGTTATTTAATACCAAATCCTCTTTATACATATATATTAAATATATATCCTTCGGTGGGGTTGGGTTTTAGGGCATATCAACCATTGTAGGTTATTTAATGCCAAATCCTCTTTATACATATATATTAAATATATATGATTTGGTTTGGTTTGGTTCGGTTTTAGGGCATATCAACCATTGTAGGTTATTTAATGCCAAATCCTCTTTACACATATATATTAAATATATATGATTTGGTTTGGTTCGGTTTTAGGGCATATCAACCATTGTAGGTTATTTAATGCCAAATCCTCTTTACACATATATTAGATATATATGATTTGGTTTGGTTCGGTTTTAGGGCATATCAACCATAGTAGGTTATTTAATGCCAAATCCTCTTTATACATATATATTAAATATATATGATTTGGTTTGGTTGGGTTTTATGGCATATCAACCATTGTAGGTTATTTGATGCCAAATCCTGTTTATACATATATATTAAATATATATCATTTGGTTTGGTTGGATTTGGTTTTATGGTCTATTAATCATTGTAGGTTATTTAATGTCAAATCCTTTTTATACTTCAGGCCATTGGTTAGAGTGTTCGCCAATGGCCCAGGGACTGGGGTTCAATCTCAGGTCAAGTCATACCAAAGACTCAAAAAATGATACTTGATTAACACTCAGCATTATAAGGTAAGGATCAAGGGTAAATTCAAGGAAAGAATTAGCGCCCTTCCCTAAACCTTGATGTACTAGCTATTGAAAAGGGAACCTTCAGGTCACTCTCGACTAAGGTCACCAACTATGATGTGGTTTGTCTTAGGTTTTATTTCATATCAACCATTGAGCGTTATTTAATGCTAAATCCTTTTAATACATATAAATCCTTTTAATACATATAAATCCTTTTAATACATATAAATCAAATATACATGATTTGTAAACATATTTTGTAAATAATATGCTTTTCTAGTTTGTTTGTTTATTAAATGACATATCAACTTTCTCGGGTTATTTAATGCCAAATACATCCTTTTAAGAGGAAAGTAATGGTAATATTTAACCCATAGATGGGCAGATAAGGGGGCTCATACATTTCCCAAGGGTATTTGTCTGAAAGTGAACGTAATAGTGTGACTGGAGTTCCAGCTCGCGTATTACAATTCCACAGTTCAGTGCTTTAACCATTACACCATAGGAACACTCCCAGATAACATTCTTAAATGAGCGTGAGCTCTTTTTGCACAAGTTTAAATGGTTTTAAGTATTGCTATATAACAATCATAATTTAACATCAGTCATTTGTTTGCACACAGCTTGTTCTATTTGATCCTTAGATAGGACCCTATCAGGTGCTACCATCCTGGGTCAGAGTGAACCTGGGAGTAATGGCAACAAAGAGGCACTCTCCATTCCCCAAAGCTCCAAGGCTGGAGCCTAGCCATCAGATGGTTTGTCATATCCTGGACACCCACCCCTCCTGGGCTAAGCAGTAGGAGTAGTAAAAACATGCTTATCCTTGTGGAATGTTTTTTGTGAAAGATATGGCTGAGTGGAGGTGAGTTTAACTTACATGAACTATTTTGCAGGTGAAACATAATATTATAATGAATGATGAAAAGAAAAATTTAATGTACTATTAAAATGAAAAACTATTTTTTTATGAATAGTGTTCATGTTTTTAAACTATTTCTAGACATAAGAAATATTGTTTTTATAACATTGAAAATAGAGAATGTTAGCGTCAAATCCATTTCAGCTTTATCCTATTTACCCAACCCCTCCACTTGGGCAGGATATGACACAAGGTCAAATTTTAAGCAGAGTTTAACAGGTTTGAATTCAGAGTTTTCCTTCTCCTAGACTAGTTGCCTTACCAAGGCTAAAGAACATAGTCTGCCCTACTATTTACCCATAGCTGGAGGGAGAATAATTGGATTCATACCTTTCCCAAGGGTATTAGTGCTATGTGAAATGCAATCAGTCTTGTCCAGGATTTGAACTCGTGTTGCCGTGTCCATTTCCTACGACGATAACCATTACATCACAGGCACCACCCATTTCAGCTTTATGTATAAACAGAATTCAATGAATAAATTTAAAAAAAAAAAAAATGAAATAAATGAATTAAAAAAATTACTATGAATAAAAAATGAAAAAAAAAAAATGAAATAAATAAAAATTAAAATAAAAAATGAAATTGTTACCTTGATGACATTTAGACACATATTAACAACATGTTTGGGGCTGGTGCAGTAGTCTCGAGCTCTAGAATAACATTTCAAGGCACTGCATAAATCTCCCATGTCCAAGTAATGATCTCCTAGGTCATCATTGCCTCGTCTAAAAGAAAAACAAAAATGAGGAATTACTAAAAGACATGAATTCTTATCATTAAGGGTTTTCGGACTACTGTCTCCATCTTTATTGTTATTTCCACAGCGTTTCTGCTGATATGTCCCCCGGCCTTCTTCAGGTGTTTGTCGAAACTCGGGAACCTTCACGGAATTTCAATGGTTCCCTATCTTCTAAGGAGACAATCATCTGGAGGTTAAGGTTCAATCCTGACTGCAGGCAAGTAACAATAAAGGAAGACTTAACACTTGTACCCGGTTATAACTAAGAGAATCAGAATAGGCGAACCCCGTTGATTCAATGAAGGATGTAGTTTGAAGTTCCGTGAAGGTTCCTGAGTTCGACAAACACCTGAAGAAGGTTGGAGGACATATCGGCCGAAACATTGTGGTAATAACAATAAAGATGAAGACAATTGTCCAAAAACCCTTAATAATAAAAATCACCAAGCTTCATCTCAGAAATTTAGACAACTTATAAACATGGATTCATCAATCAAAAAAAGTTTTCAGAGAATAAAGATTTGCCTAATTGCTTCCTTGTTGTTTAACCAAAGATAAAGTGCATGATATCAACCTAGCATCTTGAGCAAAGCACAAAAACCTTGCTTCCATTTTATTTTATATGACACTATGGGCTCTTAGGTATGCTAGTAAATATATATCTAGTTGCAAGCACGATCACATGGTTAGATGTGTGCATATATGTGTATTGTTACAAATTGACCAGAGGTGTGTGTGTATATATATATATATATATATATATATATATATATACACACACACATTGTTACAATTTCATATATGTGTATTGTTACAAATTGACCAGAGGTGTGTGTGTGTGTATATATATATATATATACACACACACCTCTGGTCAATTTGTAACAATACACATATATGAAATTGTAACAATGTGTGTATATATATATATATATATATATATATACACACAAGTCTATATAATGACCTAGGTGTATATGTGACCCTGTAGGTGTGCATGCATATCTATAGAGTTAGACATGCGGGTGTAAGTATATGTAGAGTTTGAGTGCATATAAACATGGGTATGTGGTGATGAATTGGAAGTTTATTTAAAAGTTTGGAAAGCAATAAAATCTGAATTTTATGGTAAGGGTTTTTTTTTGTCTCAACCAAAAACTCACATTTGTGGTAAGGTGGGCTGGCAGATAGGAGTCTAGCCAATTCAAGTATCTGAAATTTGGGTGCTCCATATACAGAAGTTGGAGGAGGATTTGGGGTTTCATATAAAAGTTGAGAAAAGATTTAGCTGAGAGAGTGGAGGCAGTTGGTGGTGACCAGACATAGCAGCAGTGGCAAGTTAGAGTGTTGACTAGCAACAGAAAGAAAATTTCTTTAACAGGCCATGTAAGTTATGTGGGTGGTAAACAGGATGTTCATCTGTGTCTTAAGGTAAACAAAACATAGCAGAAATACCTCGTGAATTGCGTGGATGGCATGCGAGAAAGAAAGCATCCACGGGGAAAGTGTGAGTGTCTGGAAAATTATATAACCACTGAAGATTTTCAACTTGGGTAAGAACGAAAGAACAAAGGAGCCAGCAGAAGAGTCACTAGACATCACACCACTCTAGACGCTGGCCTTGTGCCAGACGGCCCAGGGTTCAGAGGTAGAGAAAGGTCTGAACTGTACAAAACTTGCTAAAATGAGGGAGCTAAGATGATTAAATGCCTTGAGATAATGCTAGATGCCCATAGCAGAGAAGTAGAAGAAATATGAAGAAACAGGCTAACTAAATTTGAAAGTGGGTATGATCTCAAGAAAAAAAAAGTGCCTTGCGAAGATCCTGAAGTTCAAAGACATAGAAGGGTTGTAGTGTCTCATAGACCCAACCAAGAACATAATCAAAGATAATGAACGAATGAAACACTTTTTTTATACAAATATATCTCTCTCATTTTATTCTCGAAAGTTTGTTGTTAGTTGAGAGAGAGATGGAGAGACATATACTTGGAGAGAGGACTTCTTGTCCCAGATCTTCTTCCGAGAGCCAGGGGGTGCCAATGCTTGCACCCCCTAGCAAGCTGTATCGTCAAAGACACCTCTGACCAGCTGCATGTCCCTCGCTTGACTCCCAATTCTCTGCACTCCGTCTAAATCTGACCGCGTGATTATCACAGGGTCTCCTTCCGGTTACACACCTGTTGGACCTGACTGCTCGGATGCATTGTCATCCTCCTGTTTTCTAATCACAATGTGACAGCTTATCAAAGCACACAGGGTCACTAGGAACGAACTGAAAATCCATGTCATATGTTATATAACAGAAGCAGAGATAGTTAGATATTTTGTATAACCCCTGTAACAGTCTTGTAAAAGCAGAACAAAGAAGCAGATCACTGAAGATTGCCTATCTCCCTCTGTGGGTATATCTTAGCTATTTCTGACTCTCTCCTTCACTCATACATTTAGTAATAAAACAAAAAAAGCAGATTATATTTTTATACATAAACATAGTTTGTTCTTAACTCTGTTTTATACAAGAGCACACAACACCAGCCAGAAGAGGGGTCGGGGTAGAACAAAATAGAGAATGGTCCCAGAGTGTCACATCCTTTGTGAACAAGTCCATTCCTTCAAATCTTGGATTTTTTTCCTCCCTCTTCATCCTTGCGATACCACAATTTATTTTTTTATGGCATATCAAACTTCCGGAGTTATTTAATGCCAAAGCCATCCTTCAAGAATAACAGTAGTGGTATTATTTAAGGTTTTTTGTTCAGTAGCATATCAACCTTTATGGGTTATTTAATGCTAAATCCATCCTTTTGAAAGAAGAGTAGTGATACTATTTAAGGTTTCTTTGTTCAATGGCATAGCAACCTTCATGGGTTATTTAATGCCAAAGCTATCCTTGTAGAGGAATAGTAGTGATACTATTTAAGGTTTCTTTGTTCAGTGGCATAGCAACCTTTATGGGTTATTTAATGCCAAATCCATCCTTCTAGAAGAACATTAGAGGTACTATTTAACCCATAGCTTGGAAGATAAAGACACTCATACCTTTACCAAGAATATTTGTTCAAAAGTGAATATAACAGGGCGACTTGAGTTTGAACTTGCTTACTATGATTATGCAGTCCAGCACTTTAACCATTACACCACGAGGACACCCCCATGATACCATTGTTTTCTGGACAACAAGGTGGAGTCCAACATAACAGTGCATAAAGTGGCAGGCGAAGTGTTTGAGTCACATTTATCATAACATAGATCTCTCCCATGAATTTTTTCAAAAAATGTTTTTTTCTCTCAATGGATTTAAACAGTAAAATTGACCCTCATAATGTCAGAAATAAGGGAAAATTCTCAGATTAAAAACACATTACACAACAACACAACAACACAAATATCCAACAGGTTCAAATCTTGCAGACCTAAGCATCATCAATAAGTGGCAAGTGAGCTCTACATATAAGTACGTAAAGTTAGCAACCACAGTTGAGGGCGACTCGAAGGCTCCCTTTTCATTAGCTACTACATCAAGATGTAGAGGAAGGAGCTACTCCTTTCCCTCGATTGCTCTATTTACCCGTAATCCTTATCTTACAATGGTGAGTGTTAAGCAAGTAGGCATCAAGTACCATTTTTTGAGTCTTTGGTATGAGTCATTGGCAAATACTCTACCCACTAGACCAATATATCATCATGATGAAGCGCTGGTAGCATGGATATCCCTGACCCTCTCTCGCCACTCCTCCCTATCGTTCATCGCCCTAGGTAGGTCTTCAGGACAACATCCCATATCCTCACATAGCTGCTGAATGTATGTTCGTGCTGGTCGTCCTGCTTTTGCACGGCCATGTGTGGGGGTCCATAAGAGTTCATCTCTTATGAGTTTGTCCCTGCTTCTCCAGCAGTGTCCTGCATGTCTAGTTCATCTCACTTGAATAGTCTTCGTGATAGGGGGCAGGTGGCCGTACAGTTGGTGTCTTGTGGGGTGTTGCCTTCTTCAGGAGTTTCTCGAACTCGAGAACCTTCACAGAACTACATCCTTTTTATTGAATCCACGGGGGTCGCCTGTTCTGATTCCGTTAGCCATAACCGGGTACAAGTGTTAAGTATTCCTGTATTGTTACTCGCCTGCAGTCAGGATTGAACCTGCAAGCTTAGGGAACCAACGCCTATAACTGTTATGCTATATGTCATGCTGGACAATTCAGAGTGAATTTTTGGGACTTATAAACTTAATGTTCTTACTTGACAAGAATTACTAACATTATGTATGAATTTTTTTTTTTTTTTGCCTGTGATCATATTCAGATTTTTTTTTTTTTGATGTTGTATTAATTTTACAAAAATACTAAAAGATTTCTTTAAATCTTTTAGAGGAATTAAAGAGAATACAAAATATGAAGGTGTATCTGAAATTGTGCATAAAAAAATGAAGACAATCAAAAATGTAAAAAATTGTTTGGTTTGGTTTGGTTTTATGGCATATCAACCTTTGTAGGTTATTTAACGCCAAATCCATTTTCATGTAAATAATCAGTTCTATTTAAAACAATTCGGTTTAGCATGAGTACACAGTTTGTCAAAAACATTTCTATTTCAAACTATTCAGTTATATATAACAATTCATTTTTGTGTAAGTACAGTTTCAGTGCCAAAAATAGTTCAATTTAAAACAATTCAGTTTAGCAAAAGCACAGTTTAAATGTAAGTACAGTTTAATTGTAAAAAAAACATTTTATTTCGAGCTATTCAGTTTAGTCAAGCAATTCTACTTCAGGTAATTCAGTTTTGGTTTGGTTTGTTTGGTTTTATGGCATATCAACCTTTATAGGTTATTTAACGTCAAATCCATTTTTATGTAAATAATCTGTTCTATTGAAAACAGTTTAGTTTAGCATAAGTACACAGTTTAATTGTCAAAAACATTTCCATTTCAAACTATTCAAGCAGTTATATGTAATAATTCAGTTAAGTGTAAATACAGTTTTAATGTCGAAAAACAGTTCTATTTGAAATAATTCAGTTAAGCATAAGTTTAAGTGTAAGTACGGTTTAAGTGTCAAAAACGTTTCTATTTCAAGCTATTCAGTTTACTCAATTCATTTTAGCATAAGTATGCTGTTAGTTCTATTTAACCCATAGATAGGGCCCTATCAGGTGCTACCACTCCAGGGCAGAGTGGACCTGGGAGTGATGTCAATGAAGGGGTACTCCGCATTCCCCAAAGCTCCAGCACTGCTGGAACCTCACCATCAGATTGTTTAGTGTCATATCCAGGACACTCGTTGGGGGGTTCTTACCCCTCTGCAGAGAAGCAGTCGGTGTATTCTACAGCCCCAGCTGACTGAGCAAGTAAAAAATTTTCTCCCACCTACCAGCTTATTCTTTTAAACAAAAACAAATTCATTGTTCAGCTCATAATACATTCTATTCATTTCATTCATTTGTTTTTATTTTGAGAGATTAAAACATTTTTTAATGGTCTGGTGAGCCAATAGTTATTGGGAGGTCCTTAACCTCTTCAATAAATTTCATTTTCAGGAAAAAAAAGAAATAAAGAATGAATAAGAATAAAGAAAAATTAAAAGAAAAATATAATGAAAAGAAAAAATGAAAAAAAAAAAAAAAAGATGAAAAAGAATTAAATGAAAAAAAGAAAAGAAAAAGAAAAAAGTAAAAAAACAAAGAAAAAGAATTAAAAAAAGAAAAGGAAAATAAGAAAGAAAAAAGAAAACAGAAAAAAGTAAAAAAAACAAAGAAAATGAATTAAGAAAAGGAAAATAAGAAAAAAGAAAAGAAAAAAACAAAAAGTAAAAAAAATCAAAGAAAATGAATAAAAAAGAAAAGGAAAATAAGAAAGAAAAAGAAAAAAGTAAAAAACCAAAGAAAATGAATTAAAAAAGAAAAGGAAAATAAACAAAAAAAGAAAAGGAAAATAAACAAAAAAAGAAAACGAAAAAAGAAAAAGAATTAAAAAAGAAAAGGAAAATAAATAAAAAAAGAAAAAGAAAAAAGTAAAAAAACCAAAGAAAATGGATTAAAAAAAAGAAAAAAGGAAAATAAGGAAAAAAAGAAAAAAATGAAGAAAAAAAGATAAACATCAAAGAAAATGAATTAAAAAAGAAAAGGAAAATAAGAAAAAAAGAAAAGAAAAAGAAAAAAAGAAAAAGTAAAAAAAGCAAAGGAAAAGAATTAAAAAAGAAAAGGAAAATAAGAAAAAAGAAAAGGAAAATAAGAAAAAAGAAAAGAAAAAGTAAAAAAGCAGAGAAAAAAGCATGAAAAAGGAAAAGTAAAGAATAAAATAAAATTTTTAAAAAAGTAAAAAAAAAGTAAAAAAAAAAAAAAGTGGTTGAATTTGCATACCGTATACTTTCTTTTATTGAATTGCTTTTGTAGTTCTTCAGATCGGTATCAAGCTTTTCTAATTTTAGTTGTCCTTTTTTAATGGTCATCTCAATCCATTTATTGTCCAAAGGAGGAAGGTTGGCTACGGCATCTGGTAAGGTGGAAGGACTAAACAGGAAGAAGAGAAATAAACACTTGAAAGAATTATTTGGATTTATACATACACACTTCAATGAATAGTCAAAATAAGAGTTGAAAAAAATAAAAAATGATAATTCCATTTATACTTCTTCATATGCATATTCAAATTTTCATCATACAACGTGTGAAAGCACGGGCAATACCCTGCCCTCATCAAAAGGAGGTGCCCGTGGTGTAATGGTTATCGTCGCACGAATTGGACACGGGGACTCGAGTTCAAATCCTGGACTGATTGTATTTCACATAGTACTAATACCCTTGGGAAAGGTATGAATCCAATTATTCTCCCTCCAGCTATGGGTAAATAGTAGGGCAGACTAGGTTCTTCAGCCTCGGTGAGCCAACTAGTCTAGGAGAAGGAAAACTCTGAATTCAAACCTGTTAAACTCCGCTTAAAAAATTGACCTTGTGTCATATCCTGCCCTCATCAGTTGCCAACAAGGGATGTTAACACTCCTGGCACTACCAAGTAGCTTTTGCCACTAGACAGGGTATTTAAAAGATATATATATATATATATATATATATATATATGCCAGATCAACTAAAAGCCGAAATTACATTGTACATTCATCTTCATTTTTAGGGCAGTTTGGGATTTTTAAAACCTGCATTTACTTTCGGCCATTGATGTCATTACACGCTTACAGTAACATTCTTAAATGAGCCTAAGCTCTTTTTTTTTTAACACGGTTGAATAGAAGAACATATAATGTTATGGTCACCCTCATAGAAAATGAACATGGCGACCCAAGTTCAAATCCTGGTCGAGGCTGTTTGCATTTCACATAGCACAAATAACACTGGGAAAGGTATGTATCCAACTATTTTCCCTCCAGCTATGAGTAAATAGTAGGGCAGACTGAACTCTTTAACCTTGGTATAGTAACTGGGCTACAAAGAAAACTCCTGATTAAAATCTCTTAAACTCCATTCAAAATTGATCTTGTATCACATTCTGCTCCAGGGGAGGGTTGGTATATATATAACATGGTTGTGACTGTCACCCTGGGTTTCATGCTTTCCATCAGAGTAATGAGCACAGCATGAAACCCAGGGTCACAGATACCACCATGTAATATATATTCCGATATGTATAAAAGCTCTATCATTGATTTTGAGCACTATCTAATAACAACACAAAATTTGACCCACCATTAACTCACCAAGTGAACTATATATATATATATATATATATATATATATATATATATATAGTACAATTTAATGGAGACTCAAACTCGGTTAAGTCATCACAATAAATTTATTTCAGCGGAGAATATTATTGCTATATTCTCCGTCTCGTTAGATGACTTTTTACAGGCTCCCTCCTGTCGCAGAGTATTATATATATATATATGTACATACATATATGGTATCAAATATTATTATCTAATACAAATTTTTAAACAGATCTATTTGACCCATAGAAGAGGCCCTCACAGGTAGTACTACTCCAGGTTTAAGTCACACTCCGGAGCGTTAGAATTGGAGCCTCATCACGGGATACAGTTTAATGGTACACCCAGGACATAAAGATTTTTAAGAAGATGATGCATTGTGGTTAATTTCACCACATTAAGAAAAAAAAAAAAAAAAAAAAAAAATTATCTCAGAATATTTTGTGGAATTTTTATATATACACCCACTTGATAGGTCTTCTAGACACCATCCAACATCTTTGCAAAGCTGATAACTCTAAGTCCGTGCAGGAATCCACAGAACATCACTTAGAAGCTGGTTCCTGCTTCTCATACAATGCTCAGCATGTCTTGTTCATCTTATTCGGATGGTTTCAGAGGTAAGTAGTCATACAACCACTGTTTTGAGAGAGTGCTACCACCAGGATTTTCTCAAAACAGTATACAGCATCCTTGTGTAGCTCTCATCAAGCCTCCATCCACCCCACCCTAAATACTTTGTTAAAGTCGCGGTCATGCAGCTGTACAATTGTACTGATACAACTATGAATTCCTGTTTTATTTTATCAGAGATCATATTTCTATATGGTTGTAAAACTTGTCAGTAGCAGTTCATGCCTTTACATGGGTTGACATTGCTTTCCATATGGTAACCATATTTACCAACCCCTCCGCTCGGACAGGATATGAAACAAGGTCAATTTTTAAGTGGAGTTTTAACAGGTTTGAATTCAGAGTTTTCCTTCTCCTAGACTAGTTGCCTCAACAAGGCTGAAGAATGCAGTCTGCCCTACTATTTACCCATAGCTGGAGGGAGAATAATTGGATTCATACCTTTCCCAAGGGTATTAGTGCACTGTGAAATGCAATCATTCTCGTCCAGGATTTGAACTCGTGTCGCCGTGTCCATTTCCTACGACAATAACCATTACATATGGTAACAGTCTTCATTTTCTTTTAACATCTCATTCACTGATCCTATAACTTTTGGTTGTAGGGATACTACTCATGTCCCATCTTGGCCTGGCAGAATCCATCTCTTTCTGGGTCTACAATTGGTTTGTATTCAAAGCTTTTTCTCTTCTTGACTGATTGTCCTGGCAAAGTTAAAGAACCCAGCCTGTCCTATTACATTCCCATAAATAGAGGGGGAAATAGTTAGGACATCTTTTCCAAGGGTGTTAGCACTACATGAAATGCAAACAGCCTTGTACAGGATTTGAACTCAGATCACCAATTTCATTTTTCACAATGATGTCACATGTTTTTTTGCGAAACTGAGCTAAACTTAGTCCATAATTACTTGATTAATATATCATAAAATATCTACCTAGGTTTCACCTACCAGATCAGGATAATTCTGAATTATCCTGATGATCCAATTAGGTGAAACCTAGGTAGATTACTTCTGGTTCTTAAGGTATTCTAATTTCACTCTACTTAGTTTCTTGAGCACTTTTTATGTTTCAGCTCAGGTAATTCTGTCAGTGTTTTTTCTTTTGGCAAGGCATTGCTATGCAGGTGAATATTTTCAAGCATTACAAATGTTTTTAGTCGTTTCTTTTTTTATTGAATTTTTCCCCCAGATACCAATTTGTGTGATATTTATTTATATATAAATTGTATCATCTGGGTTTTTTTTTACACCGGCCAGAATAATAGAAGAGGTCTAAAAATAATATATATGTATGTATATAACATTAAATTTTTAATATCGTCATCTTTATTGAAAAGGCCATAAATCCTCCACTTTTAGCAATCAGGAAAAAAAATATCAAATTAATATAAAGTTTCCTTATCACAACAGACCAATTGGTTGGTTGGTTTGGTTTTATGGCATATCAACCATTGTAGGTTATTTAATGCCAAATCCATTTTTATACGTATGAACAGTTCTATTTCACACAATTCAGTTTAGCATAAGTAGACAATTTAAATGTCAAACATTTCTATTTCAAGCTATTCAGTTTAGTCAACAAAGTTAAATGCTTCCCAGTATCACTGTATCACTAACAATTCAATTAAACATCAGTCATTTATTTATACAGTTGACAAAATAGTTTTATTTCAAACAATTCAGTTAAGCATAAGAATGCAGTTTAAATGGTAAAACAGTTCTATTCCAAACAATTTAGTTTAGCATAAGCATACAGTTTAGTTCTATTTGACCAATAGATAGAATCCTATAAAGTGATACCACTCCAGGCTAGAACAAACCTGGGAGCAATGGCAGTAAAGAGGTACTCCATATTCCCCAAAGCTCCAGCATTACTGGAACCTCACCATCAGATTATTTAGTGTCATATTCAGGATACTTGATGGGGGAGTTTTACCCCTCCGCAGAGATGCAGTCGGTGTATTCTACAGCCTCAGCCGCCCAGGCTAAAGAGTAGACCAAAGAATCATAAGTTAGAGAATCAAATTCTTTGTATATTCATATTTGTGTAGTTGTTTTGTTTGCACATGGTCCTATTGAATATGAATAATTTTAGAACAGATCTATTTGACCAAAAGATGGTACCCTAATATGTACTACCATCCTGGGTCAGAATGGTTGGTTGGTTGGCGGTTTGGGTTTTATGGCATATCAACCTGTGTTGGTTATTTAATGCCAAATCCATTTTTATACAAATAATTCTATTTTGAACAATTCAGTTTAGCATAAGTACACAGTTTAAATGTCAAAAAACATTTCTATTTCTAGCTATTCAGTTTAGTCAAACAGTTCTAATTCAAACAATTCAGTTTAACATAAGTACACAGATTAGTTCTATTTGACCCTTAGATAGGACCTTATCAGGTGCTACCACTCCAAGCCAGAGGGGACCTGGAAGCGATGGCGATGAAGAGGTTTTCTGCATTCTCCAAAGCTTCAGCATTACTGGAAACTCGTCATCAGATTGTTTAGTGTCATATCCAAGACAATTGGGAGGAGGGGTTCATCTTACCCCTCTGCAGAGATGCAGTTGGTGTATTCTACAGCCCCAGCCAACTGAGCAAGGGTCAGAATGGACTTGGGTATAATGAGGACCCCACTCTCCATAACATATACATATAGTTATGTCAATGTAAGTAGTAAGTTAGCTGACCATAGTCAAGAACGACTCAAAGACTCCCTTTTTGATAACTACTACAACAATCTTTCCCTGGATTGCTCGATTTACCCTTGATCCATACCTTATAATACTGAGTGTTAAGCAAGGAGGCATCAAGTACCATTTTTTAAGTCTTTGGTATGACTTGACCTGGGATTGAACTCCAGTCTTCCAGACTATTGGTGAACCATTAAGCCAACGGTCCAGTTAATAAATAAAAAGTTATCTACTTTATTAAAATTGATTCCACTCACGTTTCTTGCAATCGTCTGTGTATTTGTTGGTAGAGACACGTATCATGGGATGTCTGTACATAAACCAGGGCCATACGAAGAGCTTCCACCTTCAAAGTTGGACAGTGGTCAGCAATGAAGATCAGTCGGTTGAGCCGGGTAATTCCTTCATATTGTTTCGCATATGAGTCAAGATCCTAAGGAAAATATGGAGAACAAAGACGACATGTTAAGATTCAGCAACAGCAATGACAAAAATCATTTTCAATACATTTCTATGGTGAAGTTTTTGAACAATGCATTTCTATTATATACAGGGTGTTTCAAAAAAATTTGACATCATTTGAAATGTAAAGGGTGTTTCAGAAACATTGATAATAATAACTGATAACTTAACCAATTCTTGCTAAAATGATCTCAAATTTTAACAGCATGAGTAAAAACAACCCGAAATTCTATGATTAATGTTTAAATGCCTTTTCTTTTCCAGTGATTATCATTTCTGAACTGGGGGGGGGGGACATTAAATTTTGAGTTTTCTACATCTGACGTTAAAATTTTACTTCATTTCAGTGAGAAGTGGTTAATTTAGCGGATTACAAAATTACAATTAAAAAAAAAAAAAGTTACCCGATACAATTTCAACAACATGTGTAGAAAGAAAGAAAATGTTTAAATGCCTTTTCTTTTCCAGAGAATGGCATTTCTATACTTGACAAGAAAATATTAAACATACAATTTTAAATTGACACCAAGATTACCTACCATCCATCCCTCGGACAAATGCTGTTAAAATATGAGATCATTTAAAATAGAATAGGTCAACTTGATTCCAAAATTATACCAATTTTTTTAAACACTTTGTACATCACAAATCTTCTCAAATTTTAACGGCATTTGTAGAAACAAATGCAAAATTCTATGTTTAAATACCTTTCCTTTTCTAGTGAAAAGCATTTCTATACTTGAAAATGAAATAAAACATTAAATAAAGAATTTTCAGTTATTTCTACACATGCTGTTAAGATTTGAGATCATTTCCAAGAGAACTGGTCAAGATTACGAATACTTTGTACATCAGAAATCATCTCAAATTTTAACATGTGTAAAAACAAACGCAAATATCTGTTTAATGTTTAAACACATTTTCTTTCCCAACAAAAAGCATTTCTATACTTGAAAAAACAAAAGTAAAATATAGAATACTGAGTTGTTTTTACAGATTTTATTTTAAAATCTGAAATCATTTAAATATGAATTGGTCAACTTATAAAATCATAAAATAATATTAATTCTTCTGAAATGGATACTGTCTTATACTTAGTAATATTAGGGATTATCTGCCCTTGCTTGCAAGGTCATATTTACCCCCCCCACGCTCGGGCAGGATATGACACAAGGTCAATTTTTAAGCGGAGTTTAACAGGTTTCAATTCAGAGTTCTCCTTCTCCTAGACTAGTTGCCTTACCAAGGCTGAAGAACCTAGTCTGCCCTACTATTTACCCATAGCTGGAAGGAGAATATTTGGATTCATACCTTTCCCAAGGGTATTAGTGTTATGTGAAATGCAATCAGTCAGGTCCAGGATTTGAACTCGTGTCGCCGTGTCCATATCCTGCGACGATAACCATTACAGGTACATCTGTTTCTTGTCAGAAAAAAAGATTTTTTTTGTATAATATACAGATCTACCTCTATCTACTCTAGCAATTTGACAGTTTCGAAAAATACTGATAGTTTTTTTAAAATGATTTTTGAAGGGGGGTCTAGTTTACAATATAAATGCCAAGATTAGTTTGTCAGTAATTTCATTTTTAAGTCAGAACTAATTTGCTTGTACACTAGTATTGCTATTTGTCGGTATTCTTATGTAAAACTTGGTAGCTAGGAGTCAGAACTAATTTGCGTAAAAGCAATAAGTCATGAGTTGAAGTGAGATTATATGGACATCGGGGCATTCCATTATTCGCAAGTGGCTAAGACCATTCTTTGGACAGTGATTTGTCACTGGCCCAGTTAATGGGTATATTAGTGTCTATATATATGTATACCAGCTTGTTTCAGTCATGTTACAGGCTCGGTATTGAGTTACCACACGTTTTATTTTTTGCCTGCCAGCTTGACACTAGCTGGGGCTGCTGAGCTGGTAAGTGTTGTTATTATTGTTGTTTATTCTGCATACCGGATCATTAGCCCAATGGGTAGAGTGTTCGCCAATGCTTCAGGAGACCTGGGTTCAATCCCAGGTCGTGTGATACCAAAGACTTTAAAAATGGTACTTGATACCTCCTTGCTTAACACTCAGCATTATAAGGTACATATCAAGGTTAAAGTGGGGCAATCCAGGGAAAGGAGTAGCGCCCTCTCCTACAACTCGGTGTAGTAGATATTGAAAAGGGAGCCTTCTGGTTGCCCTCGACTACAGTTGCCAACAACTTTATTTGTAGAGAATCATCTTGTAGTAAAGAAATTTTCTTTTGAGGCAGTAGGGAAGCAACACCTTGTGGAGAGTATTCAAGTATTCCTATCTAATACTAATAATTTGCTCCAAGCTGTAGGGTTTCAAGTATTCCTATCTAATACTAATAATTTGCTCCAAGCTGTAGGATTTCAAGCATTCCTATCTAATACTGATAATTTATATACATGTTTTTGCTCCAAGCTGTAGGGTTTCAAGTATTCCTATCTAATACTAATAATTTGCTAGTATTCCTATCTAATACTAATAATTTGCTCCAAGCTGTAGGATTTCAAGCATTCCTATCTAATACTGATAATTTATATACATGTTTTAAACAATTCCTTATTTAATAATAATGATTTGTTTGCACAGTTATATAATTCTAAGTATTCCAATCAAACACTAATAACTTAGAAGTAATAATATGGTTTCAAGTAACTAATGATAATCCAAAGAAAACAATTCTAGCATTTTAGCTGGACATGAGCTCCAAATCAGATTTCACTGGCCCATCCACAAAAATGAGTTGGTGAAAATACCTTGTTGATCCTTTCCGAGCCTTTGGCATAGTAGCACTCTTCGGTTTGGTTTGGTTTTATGGCTTATCAACCATTGTAGGTTATTTAAAGCCAAATCCATTTTTATACATACAGTTCTATTTCAAACAATTCAGTTTAGTATAAGTCCACTGTTTAGTTCTATTTGACCCATAAATAGGACTCTATCAGATGCTACCACTCCGGGCCATAGGGGATCTAGGAGCAATGATAATGAAGGGGTACTCTGCATTCCCCAAAGCTCCAGCATTACTGGAACCTCACCATCAGATTTTTTAGTGTCATATCCAGGACACTTGTTGGAGGGAGTTCTTGCCCTTCTCCAGGGGTGCAGTCGATGTATTTTGCAGCTCCAGCCAACTGGGTTAGAGCACTCCTTGGAAACACGTTTATAACACTGATGTACAGCTCATCATTGGAGGGGTCATCAGCTTTAAGTAACCCTTCTTAATACAAGTATTTTAATTGATTTTTAAAGAAATCTGTTTAACTTGTGAGTTTCTGATTTTCAATGAATTTATATAGTCAAACTATAAACATTATGCATATTTTTTTAAGTAAAACTTGTATCAATTCCTTACCACTGACAATTGTTTCGTTCCTCAATTTTTAATGTCTTTCAATAAGAATACCATTAAAAATGTATTAATTCATATTTATTTAACATAACTTCTCTTTCTTCTCATTTGCCACTTACCAAAGTAGTGTTTTCTACAATAGTGTGTCCATCTTTAACATTCTCATTTTCTTCAGGGGATGCATCCACCTGCATCGGCTCTTCCAATGGCTGAAACATAAAATGGTATAATATGAATTTTTTTGTTTTAAGAATGATATGCTTTAAGATTTTTGACTAGTTCAAATTGAAATTTCAAAAACTAAAGATTAAAAACAAAATATCTTAATGTTTTATTTGAATATATATATATATATATATATATATATATATATATATATATATAGTCATCCACAGACAGATCTGTTTCATTCTATCAGAACTCATCAGTGTGGCTAGACATACTAGCTTCCCGTAGCTAGGATCAAAACCCGGTTGACTCAAACGCCAATCCGAGACTCTTGTTAGTCCAATAAGAGAAAAGTAAATATTTTAAAATAAATGAATTTCAATGTGGTATTTTAGGATTTTATTTAATGTGTTTGGGTTTCACAAACATTATTAGTCTTTTGAAAAGGACCACAATGTCTGAAACATGTTGAGAAAATAAACTCTATGTAGAATAATAGCACTTTCCACCATAATCTCTATGCATGTGTGGACAATTAGACGTCACAGCCCATGCAATGACCTGCCTATATGTGGACAGTCAGACGTTACAGCCCATGCAATGATGTACCCCTATGTGGACAGTTAGATGTAACAGCCCATGCAATGAGGTACCCATATGTGGACAGTCAGACGTTACAGCCCACGCAAAGACATACCCGTATGTGCACAGTTAGATGTCACAGCCCATGCAATGACGTACCCGTATGTGAACGGTCAGACGTCATAGCCCATGCAATGACGTACCTGTATGTGGACAGTCAGACGTCACAGCCTACGCAATGACGTACCTGTATGTGGACAGTCAGACATTACAGCCCATGCAATGACGTACCCGTATGTAAACGGTCAGACGTCATAGCCCAAGCAATGACGTACCCATATGTGGACAGTCAGACGTCACAGCCTACGCAATGACGTACCTGTATGTGGACAGTCAGACATTACAGCCCAAGCAATGACGTACCCATATGTGGACAGTCAGACGTCATAGCCCAAGCAATGACGTACCCATATGTGGACAGTCAGACGTCATAGCCCAAGCAATGACGTACCCATATGGGGACAGTCAGACGTCATAGCGCATGCAATGACATACCTGTATGTGGACAGTCAGACGTCATAGCCCATGCAATGACGTACCTGTATGTGGACAGTCAGACGTCACAGCCCACACAATGACATACCCATATGTGAACGGTCAGACGTTATAGCCCAAGCAATGACGTACCCATATGTGGACAGTCAGACATTACAGCCCATGCAATGACGTACCCGTATGTGCACAGTTAGATGTCACAGCCCATGCAATGACGTACCCATATGTGGACAGTCAGACGTCATAGCCCATCCAATGACGTACCTGTATGTGGACAGTCAGACATTACAGCCCATGCAATGACGTACCCGTATGTGCACAGTTAGATGTCACAGCCCATGCAATGACGTACCCATATGTGCACAGTCAGACGTCATAGCCCATGCAATGACGTACCTGTATGTGGACAGTCAAACATTACAGCCCATGCAATGACGTACCCGTATGTGCACAGTTAGATGTCACAGACCATGCAATGATGTACCCATATGTGGACAGTCAGACGTCATAGCCCATGCAATGACGTACCTGTATGTGGACAGTCAGACATTACAGCCCATGCAATGACGTACCCGTATGTGCACAGTTAGATGTCACAGCCCATGCAATGACGTACCCATATGTGGACAGTCAGACGTCACAGCCCATGCAATGACATACCCGTATGTGAACGGTCAGACGTTATAGCCCATGCAATGACGTACCCATATGTGGACAGTCAGACGTCATAGCCCATGCAATGACGTACCCATATGTGGACAGTCAGACATTACAGCCCATCCAATGACGTACCCGTATGTGCACAGTTAGATGTCACAGCCCATGCAATGACGTGTCCATATGTGGACAGTCAGATGCTCAATAAATAGTCCTCCTCCTCCTCCTCCTCCTCCTCAAGTAGTAGTAGTAATCTTCTCTGGACAACTCTGTTTGCTACATAACTGAATACTGGTATGAACAATCTTCACAAATTTAACACCCTAAAATACCACATTGAAATTCATTTGTTTTCATGTATCTTCTATGAAAACTGGATGTACTTGTATGTTCAAAGAAGCTCTGTGCCATGTTAAAAACCTCATTAGAGGGGTTGAATATTATTTTTTTTAAGATGGTGAAATTTTGGGAATCAACTTTAATAGCCTAATAGTTATGATTTCATTTTCATCAAATTTAGAGGTATCTGAATTTTCTCTGGGGGTGTTTGTTCCCTATAAGCCCCTCGAATCGAACTGGAAAAGTAAATTTCATATAATTCATTGTCTTTCTCATAAAAATTTACATACTTTGTTTTTATGCATCTTCTATTCCCTTCTGCCCTATAAATGTACAGACACACACACAGACATTGAGCTTGATAATCATTATATATATATATATATATATATTAGACATACACACACACACATCCATACATACATAATATATATATATATATATATATATATATATATATATATATTTAAAAAATGTACTTTGCTTTATTCATAAAAGGAGGGTGCTCAATATCAGTGATAAAGCATATCTATCTAATTTTGAATCGTATATATATATATATATATATATATATATATATATATATATATATATATATAGAGAGAGAGAGAGAGAGAGAGAGAGAGAGAGAGAGAGAGAGTCTGACACTTGGTTTGATGATTGCATAGGCAAGAAAGTGACAGTCATCACACACCATTGGTCATGCCAACACAATCCCAAACTATATATATATATATATATATATATATATATATATGAAAACAAAGGATTATAATACTGCAGATTAAAGTATGGACTACTACAGTAAGATCAACTGGGAGTGGTTATCCCCTTATAGTCATATGACACCAAGTTTCATGCCAAAGACATCTGTAGATTGCCTGTACTACATAAAAGTTGGAATAATATAAATGGAAGGCTTAGTTTAGTTGTTTAACGGCATCTCAACTTTTTATGGGTTATTTAATACTGAAATTTAATACATTGATAAATGTTTGATGATAATCATAACCATATTTTTAATGCTCATAGCATCTTTTTTTTTGTGGAGGTGCCCGTGGTGTAATGGTTATCGTCGTAGGAAATGGACATGGCGACACGAGTTCAAATCCTGGACAAGAATGATGGCATTTCACATAGCACTAATACCTTTGGGAAAGGTATGAATCCAATTATTCTCCCTCCAGCTATGGGTAAATAGTAGGACAGACTGATTTCTTCAGCCTTGGTGAGGCAACTAGTCTAGAAGGAAAACTCTGAATTCAAAACTCCGCTTAAAAATTGACCTTGTGTCATATCCTGCCCGAGCGGAGGGATTGGTAAATAGGATAGCACCTTTTTTTTTTTTTTAAATTGCTTTTTGTCTATAATCATTTGCTCATATAAAGTTATAGGGTTTCAAGTAACTAACAATAATCACGAATAAATAATTTTAACTATATAACCACTTTCAATTTTATGTTTTGGCATAATGGTTAGGGTGTTCACCAATGGTCCGGGAGACCAAGTTCAATCCCAGATTAAGTCATACCAAAAACTCAAAAAAACAGTACCTGATGTCTCCTTCTTAACACTCAGTATTATAAGGTGCGGATCAAGGTAAGTGGAGCAATCCAGGGAAAGGAGTAACACCCTTCCCTACACCTCAGTGTAATAGCTAATGAAAAGAGAGCTTTTGGGTCACCCTCAACTACGATCAGCCAAATTATATATATATATATATATATATATATATATATATATATATATATGCATGCATGTTTGATTAAATAATAAAGACACATTTTGTCTATAATATTTATCAAGATCATTTCAAGTTTCCGGATAAGTGTCTTGATTTCAGGTTGGAATTGGTGGATGAATTTACCAAAATTGTCCTGAGAGCTTTTGGACCTTTCATAGGCCATCATCAGGGGTTGTTTGCATGTGTAAAGAGTGTTTTTTCAAGAGTCTTCTTTTTTTTTAAACTCTGGAAAAGTCTGAAAGCTCTCAGGACAATTTTGGTAACTTCATCCACCAATTCCAACCTGAAACCAAGACACTTATCAGGAAACTTGAAAAGATTTTAATAAAATTATATAGACAAAATGTGTCGATTATTTAATCAAACATGCTTAAAAGAAAGACTGCTGCCCAACTGCACGCACATATATATTTCTCAGGGACCCCTACAGGTTACCATTCTATCCACTGACCATATATTGGACAGTGACTTCACTGACACTGATTTTTTGGAAATGGTAGTTTGGTTTCTTTGTTTAATGGTATATCAACCTTTGTGGGTGAGTTAATGCCAAAGCCATCATTACAGAAATGACAGCTGTGGCACTATTAAACACATAGCTTGGGGAAATAAAAGGGTTTATACCTTTCCCAAGGGTATTAATCTGAAAGTGAATGTAATAGCACAACTTGAGTTTGAACTCACTATGATGTTGCAGTCCAACATAGAGGGATAATGGGGTTCATGCCTTTCCCAAGGGTATTAATCTGAAAGTGAATGTAATAGTACAACTTGAGTTTGAACTCACTACTTATTGATAGAAAATCAAACTAAAATAAAAATAACAAGTCATATTGTTAGATTACAGGAAATCAATACATTCACAGACTCCAAAATAAGGTGTGTAGGAATCATACTCAAACCTTACATATGGTACCCAGGTCAAAATTTTATCACCTGACACGCATTGGCCAATATCATTTCTATACTAACAATCTTCTGGTAATTGATTTTCACAATAACAAAACAAAACAAAAAAAAAAAAAGTGACCTACGCATTTTTCATACTGATCACCATGGGCAAAGCATTTTTATAGTGAAATAAATTGTTGGCCAATGCACTTTTCATAGTAAAAATCATTTCCATAGCATTTCTACAATAAAAAAAAAAAAAAAAAAAGCCCCATTCAAAAGCATTTTTAAGTAAAAAAAAAAAAAAAAAATAAATATAAAATAAAAAATTGCAATGTATTTTTATTGTAAAAGTCATTTCCATAGCATATATATATATATATATATATATATATATATATGAAGAGTAAATAAAGGATTGTAATCCGACAATATGTAGAAAAACTGATAACAACGATCCAAGTGGAAGGAATGATTTATTAATGGGTCAACACTATAGCGTTTCGGTTCTACTGAACCATCATCAGGACCATGAGGGGTGATATTAATAATTTTAAGTTAACGATGGATGTTTATAAATGTGAAATACAAAAACCTAGGGGAAAATATGTATAGTAAGAAAAAGTTGGCCGTTTAACTGACGAATCAGCGTTTGATGTTTAAATTACGTCATTTGACTTATTAGGAATATTGTATAGAATTTCTGTACGTTGTTTAACGAGAAAGATTTCGAGTCAAAAGGAAGAATAAATATTTTAAACAGCTACAATATATTCCATCCTTAGTTAATATTTTCCGTATATCTCATAATTTCCATGCTTTTTATTCTTCTTTTTGTTCTTTCTTTCTTTTCTTCCTTCTTATAAATGGTGATCAGAAAATAGCCAAGAATCAAACATAGTTTTGTGAAGAATTTTCTAATGTTAGATTTACAAGAAGATAGATTTGGAGTGTTATAATTAATCATCTGAAGCACAATATAAGAAAAGAAATACATCTGGTCACTGATATGAAGTAGAGAAATTTAAATTTCTTTTCAACTCCAAATACTGAAATGTCAATTTGTATTATGTTATCAATCAGTTTATTAATACATGTGTATCTTTACCAACAGAGTAAATTATATGAAAATTAATTTCCTGTTTGATGTAGTCAGTCAATCTGATAGTAGATGTATAATTGCCAAAATAGATGCATGTGTATGACAATACATATACGAATAAAGTATAACTTAAAATTATTAATATCACCCCTCTTCATCCTATTTACCCAACCCCTCCGCTCGGGCAGGATATGACACAAGGTCAATTTTTAAGCGGAGTTTAACAGGTTTCAATTCAGAGTTTTCCTTCTCCTAGACTAGTTGCCTAACCAAGGCTGAAGAACCTAGTCTGTCCTACTATTTATCCATAGCTGGAGGGAGAAGAATTGGATTCATACCTTTCCCAAGGGTATTAGTGCTATGTGAAATGCAATCAGTCTCGTCCAGGATTTGAACTCGTGTCGCCGTGTTCATTTCCTACGACGATAACCATTACACTACAGGCACCTCCTAGTATTGCTAGTTAACACAATTCTATTGAACACTTCATTCATTTGCACAGATTTAAATGGTTCCAAATATTTTAACACATAAAGTAGTAAAGTAAAGTTGGCGACCAAAAGGTTCCCTTTTCGATAGCTACTACACCGAGGTGTAGGGGAGGGCACTACTCCTTTCCCTGGATTGCTTCACTTTACCCTTGATACGTACCGTATAATGCTGAGTGTTAAGCAAGGAGGTATCAAGTACCATTTTTAAAGTCTTTGGTATGACGTGACCTGGGATTGAACCCTGGTCTCCCGAACCATTAGCGAACACTCTACCCACTAGGTCAATGAGCCGGTATTGTTGATACTATGAATATCCCAGTCTAATTAGAAACCACCACCAAGTATCAAAAGAAAAATTACATATCCAACTTATGTAGAAAAACTGATAACAACGATCCAAGTGGAAGGAATGATTTATTAATGGGTCAACACTATAGCATTTTGGTTCTACTGAACCATCATCAGGACCATGAGGGGTGATATTAATAATTTTAAGTTAACGATGGATGATTAGAAATGTAAAATACAAAAACCTACGGGAAAATATGCATAGTAAGAAAAAGTTGGCCGTTTAACTGGCAAATCAGCTTTTGATGTTTAAATTACGTCATTTGACTTATTAGGAATATTGTATAGAATTATGTATGTTGTTTAACGAGAAAGATTACAAGACAGAAGGAAGAAAAGAAAGAAAGAACAAAAGAAGAATAAAAAGCATGGAAATTATGAGATATATGGAAAATATTAACTAAGGATGGAATATATTGTAGCTGTTTAAAATGTGTTTGCTTAAGTAAGGAGAAATATTATAAAAGCCAGGACGAGTATTGAGGGAACTGAGGAATGAGATAGCTGCGGCTTCGAAAATTCGTCTAAGATTTTTATTATGGATGTAAGTAAGCATCTTAACAGAGTTGAAGTCAATGTTATGATTATGTTGAGAAGTGTGTAGGAGTAATGCGTTGTTTGAGTTGCCAATTCTTATGTCTCTTTTGTGCTCTTTCAAACGGATATGAAGGTTTCGGGATGTTTCACCGATGTATTTTAGTTTACAATCCTTACAAGGGATGCAATAAACACCGGCGTCAGAAAATATGTTACATTGAGGGCTGGAGTGTACTAATTCGCGGATTGTTTTAGAAGGTTCGCCAATGGCCCGGGAGACCTGGGTTCAATCCCAGGTCGAGTCATACCAAAGACTCAAAAAATGGTACTTGATGCCTCCTTGCTTAACACTCAGCATTATAAGGTACGGATCAAGGGTAAAGTAGAGCAATCCAGGGAAGAAGTAGCACCCTCCCCTACACATTGGTGTAGTAGCTATCGAAAAGGGAGCCTTCGGGTTACTCTCGACTATGGTCGACTATATGGTTATGCTGTGAGAAGAAGAATTGTTTGGCAAAGTTATGTATTTATGGGGGGAACTAGTTTTATCAGATATTGAGCAGATATTAGTTTGAGATTGATTCTTGTTGTGGATTTTGAGGGCTTTAGATTTAGCATAATGTATAAAGGATTTGGGGTACTGTAGGTTGAGGAAGGAGTTTTCTATGTGGATGAATTCATCGTTTAAATATTTCGAGGAACAAATGCGTAGAGCTCTGAGGTAAAAACCTATGATGATACCTCTTTTAGTATTGTTGTTGTGGTGTGAATAAAAGTGAATGTGGTCGTTTTACGATAAACCTTAAATTCTAGTTTGTTGATATTCATAATAAGTAAAATGTCCAGAAAAGGTAGGGTGCAGTTATATTCAAGTTCATGTGTGAACTTTAAGGAAGGTTCGACATTGTTCAGTTTATCAGTGATGCTATTTATCAGTGATGCTACATAGTGTTGACCCGTTAATAAATCATTCCTTCCACTTGGATCGTTGTTATCAGTTTTTCTACATATTGTCGGATTACAATCCTTTATTTACTCTTCATATCCAAATTATATATATATATATATATATATATATATATATACATATATATATATATAGACACACTAAAGAATTGAATCTGTTTTGGCAAATATCTACCTCTTTTATAACTCAAAAAAGAGGTTTGTTTTAGTTTCTTTGTTTAATAGCATATCAACCTTTGTAGGTTATTTAAAGCCAATGCTATTCTCGTAGAAAAAAAAAGTAGGGGTACTATTTAACTCATAGCTCGGAGGATAAGGGAAATACCTTTGGGAAAGCCATATCTTTCCCAGGGGTATTTGCCCGAAAGTGAACGTAATAGCACGACTGGAGTACAAACTCCCTTACTACGATTCCACAGTCCATCGCTTTAACCATTACACCACGAGGACATCCCCCCTCAAAAAAGAGAAGAACATAGAGCATCAATATACCCTTTAATATGTTTACAATAAGGAAAGTACAAAATTTAGTTTGATTTTTATTGATTAAATGATATAATTCAATAATTAAAAATCAAATTATTTAGAGTACTCTTTCCAGTTCTTAATAACCAAATACAGAAAGAATGACCTACCGTGTTTAAATATCACACAGATTACATAAGCATTCAATTCAAATCCTGTCTTTTCAAAAAAAAAAAAAAAAAAAAAAAAAAAATCATGACAATATTTCAAACCAATGGCTTTTTTTTTCTAATTCACCAAGTAAGTGTAGCCTAAAATTTTCCAGACAAAAAAACTGATGGTCGTGTAAAGACGGCATGAAACTAGTCATCGCAGATAAGCATCCATGCTATTAAACACATAAAAACTAATATACAAGCAAACTGTTAGAGGAATCATATGTATTTGGGAGAACAAATTATTAAAAAAAATAAAAAATAAAAGGATGTAAGGGCCTTTTCGTCCAGTACTCTTCAAACGACACATCGGAGAAACGATTAAAAACGAGCAGTTAAATTTGGGAAAATTAATAGATGTGACGACAAAAAAAAAAAAAAAAAAAAAAAGAGGTGGAACTTTATGTCACACCCAAATTCAAAATGTCTCCCAAAATATGTAAGACATGACTGGATCTCTGTCTACATAGAGAGGGATGATCTAAAAAAAAATATAGATTGCCTTTAAGATGCTAAGATGGATTTTACTCCTAGCTCTATGTAGAACAGAAAACCAGTCATCTTGGTAGTTGGTCCTACAACTATTTATGATCAAAAGATGTTGACCAATAGCCAAGTCAATAGTCAGTGAATGCCCGGATGTTTATCGGTCAATGTTTAAAATACCTCGGGGTACATGCTGTCTCACTCTAACTTCCAAATGCTGACGTGTACAACCTATATTTGTTGAATTACACCAACACTTAAACTTATAACTTTGATTAAAGATGGGAAGCACATCCTTTTTTTCTGGATGAAAGGGCCCTTATATCCTATTATTTATTTACTTTTTTTTAATAATTTGTTCTCACAAATACATATGATTCCTCTAACAGTTTGATTGTATAAATTTTCATGTACTAAAAATTTGATCAAAAACTAATATATATATATATATATATAGAGAGAGAGAGAGAGAGAGAGAGAAAAAGTGCAAATTCAAAACTATTTTTAATTTAAATCATTTTATAAAAAACAGTAAAGCCACTGTAATTCGTGTTTAGTTTTTTTGATGACCTGAATTTTCATGATAATCCCAAGAAATTTCAAAGAGAGAAAGAAAAAAAAAGATGGAATTTATTAATCTTAATGGCATGTCAACCTGTCTAGGATTATTCTATGCCAAAAGGTTAGGGAATCACATTCATATTTACATTTCTTCTGCAGTTGTTCATGAAGAGTTTTTTTTTTTTGCATATTATCCTAATAAATACAAATAATTTTTAAACAGATCTATATGAGCCATAGACCTAACAGGTACTACCACTTTGGTTTGGTTGGGTTGGGTTTTATGGCACATCAACCATTGTTGGTTATTAAACACCAAATCCCTTTTATTCATATATATATATATTAAATATATTTGTAAACATTTTGTAAATACACAAAGCTAAATCATCAAACAATTCTATTTCTAACAATTCAAGTTATTTGTTTGCACTCAGTTTAGAAGTCATTTGTTTGCACTGAGTTTAGATGTAAAACAGTTCTATTTGATCCATAGATACGACCCTATCAGGTGTTACTACTACAGGCCAGAGTGGACCTGGGAGTGATGGCAATGAAAGGGTACTCCGCATTCTCCATATCAACCATTATAAGTTATTTAATGCCAAATTCTCTTTATACATATATATATTAAATATATATGATTTGTAAATACATTTTGTTGATAACATTTTTAAACGCACCAAAGCTCAATCTTTTGCACAGTTAAATGGTTCCAAATATTGCTATGTATCGCTAACAATTCAATTAAATGTCAGTCATTTGTTTACACACAGTTAAATGATCAAACAGCTGTATTTCTAACAATTCAATTTAGCATAAGTCATTCGTTTGCACATGATTCAAATATCAAACCCATAGATAGGAGAGTCAATCCATGTCAAAACACTAAGCAAAAAGTTGAAATCTGCACCCACCAACACTAAATTAGTTGAAATTTGGCACAAATGTTCCCTCTTCATGAGTTAGGAAAGTGTGCCAAATTATTTTGTTCCGATGGGGGGGGGGGCTGCTTTTTACTCTAAATTAAGGCTGTACAGTGTTGCAAAATCTTGGTGGTTTTTCTTTTTTAATTTAAAGAAAAAAAAAAAATACTTCCATGCATTCAAATATTTTTGAAATTTGGTATTTGCCATAAGGAATTTTTGGTATTTTTGAAATTTGGTATTTGCCATAAGGAATTTTTGGTATTTTTGAAATTTGGTATTTGCCATAAGGAATGCAGAATCCAAATATTCAACTACTTCAACCCTATACCTGATAAAAATTTTTATTTTGCTCACCAAAACACCTGACCCCAAAATCAACAACTTTTCACATTACAGCCAGTCTAGAGAAAAAAATGACCCCTTCAATTTTCATATTTTTTTCCAAGATCTTCTATGTCTACTTAAGTTCACCAAAGAATTTTGTGAAGTGGTCAAGTCTACTTTAGAAGATATGACCCTGCCAAAATGTAGGTTTTCTCCCCATGTACGTGTAGGATTTCAGTGAAAGTTTATAATTAAAGACAATCATCCTAATGCTTCATGACCTCCGAAATGTTGATATTGCACTAAGTAACCTCACAAACTATTCAAGATTGATTTTGCAAATTAAAAAAAAAAACAAATTGCTTTTTGTAGGGATAGTCTTTAACGTGTGACAAACATTGCTGCATATAGAGTAATCAACAGTGCATAGATTATTTGGAAATGGCACTAAATATATGGATGAACTTGGTTTTTCTGTTTTATTTTGACAGTTATTACAATTTTTTTGAAAATTAATTTCTTTTTTTCCATTCAGAAAAAAAAAAAGAAAAAGAAAAAAAAAAAGAAAAAAAATAAAAGAAAAAATTTTTTCAAAAATAAAAAAATTAAATTAAAAAAAACAAAATAAAAAGAAAAAACAAAATAAAAATGTATATACAAAGAGTCTTTAAAACAAAATAATTTTAGATAACAATAAACATATTTATGAAGTCAATAGAAATGCTTTCATTACTTTTTGTGTTTTTTTTTTCTCTTTTAACTTGTTTTTATATTTTTCGCCAATTAAAAAACTTATTTTCATGTAACAAACACATTTCATTTGTTCCTTCTAAAAAAAAAAAAAGAGAGATAATGAAAAAAATAAATATACAAAGGGTCTTTGAAACATAACATTCCAAACTATACTATGCACTAAATTTTGTTGCATATATTACGAAATTATTTCAGATATAATTTTTTGCACAGATAATTTATCCATTTTAGACAAATGATAAACTTTTCCATTTTGTGTTGTAGGGACATCAACAGTGCACAGATTATTCGTTAATGGCACAAAACGTATATCGTTAAAAGCCTATTCCCAGTAAAATGAACGTGACAGAAGAGCTGGATGTATGAACATAAACAGCAAGTTATTATCATCCGTGTCAAGTTCCAGGACCATGCCAATCCAAATATTATTTTCGCACCTACAATAAACATACCCTGAAATAACACTTTTTACGGGGGGTGAGGGTGGGGTCAGCCCCAATAGAGAAATCATAAATGAATTCGGTTTCCATCTTTACCAAATTGTTTCATGGCTATTTTTTTTCCTGTCAAGTTAAATGAATTGATGAAAATTTCTTGTTCCTCGGACCATGGATGCATTTTCAAATCACCTGATGAGGTTCCTCTTTGCTTCCTTAACTTCCTCCTTTTCAACCACTATGAATCTAATACCTTCAATTGCCGATTTACAATATTCAAACATAGATTCTATGAAAAGGATTTGTTTCATGGTGGGTCTTTGGAGATTTTTTTGGACACCGTCCTTTTCACTGTACCACCTATGCCATCACACATCATTTTCAAATCACCTGATGAGGTTCCTCTTTCCTTCCTCCTTTTCAACCACTATGAATCTGATACCTTCAATTGCCGATTTACAATACTCAAACATAGATTCTATGAAAAGGATTTGTTTCATAGTGGGTCTTTGGAAACTTTTTGGGGGACACTATCCTTTTCACTGCTCCACCTATGCCATCACACAGTTGTTTTCCATGTTGCAAAAAAAAAAAAAAAAAATTCCATTTTGCATCGAGTTCAAAATCCTTCTGATGGATGCACAAATTGATAAAGTTCTTATAATTCTTGTATTGTGCTGCGCAACCATCAGAAAATATGCATACTTTTCATGTTTGGCAAGGTAACTAATTATCTCAATTTTCTTGTGTACCATATATACAAAAAAGCTACATCCTGTTAGTTGTCACTCAACAGAATAAAAAAAAACATTGACTTTGCATTACATTTCCATGTTTAAGTAGAGTACCACTGGATGTAAAGTACATTTGTGAGGTACTCCAATGAAAACTCTGGATCTTGTCTTGAACAACAAATTTATCCTCTGTAAAGAGTACGGATGTAACTTACAAGACACATTTAGGTTAATTGGCTGCACAATTACCATGACTAGTTAATTTGACACCACTTCTGTGCGATATGGACAGTTGGCTCAGTTGTAGAGTTTCGGTTCTGCAATCTGTGGTTGCTGTTTCGCTCTCCAGTGATGGAGATCACAGTATACACTACTAATATGGTCGAAACAGCTGTCCAGTGTTTCCATATGTCATGTGTAGGTGTTCGCCGGATTTTCTGGTTATGACAATTCAATTTACAAATTTGCGCAAAATCCCCCAGGTATCATCAATTTCCTCTTTTCTTTGCTTTAAATACCTGGATTGTGATTTAACCAAATAAGGATGAGGTGCTAATTTATTCAACTGCAAAACAATTAAATCAATATAAGCTTGACAGGATTCATTTTGGGTCATCAAAGTCAATCTGTCAACTGTTGTCCATTGGGAGAACTCTATCACTTCTGAATTATCAAAATATTTTACAATGGTGTCATTCAGAAATTTTTCAAGCAGCTCAGATGATTTAAAAATAAAACAAAGAAAAACAAGCAAAAAACATTTCTATCAAATTCATCCATATATTTAGTGCCATCTCCAAATAATCTATGCGCTGTTGGTTACTCCATATGCAGCATGAGAAATTGCAAGTTGAACAGACTAAGTTTCAAATTTGTCTATCTCAAATGAAATCAGATATCGACTAGAATTGCTATCATTACACAAGAACATGAGGGAGTGTCCTTGTGGGGTAATGTTTAAAGCGATGGACTGTGGAATCGTAGTAAGCGAGTTCGAACTCCAGTCGCGCTATTACATTCACTTTCAGACAAACAACCTTGGAAAAGGTATGAACCCCCTTATCCTCCCAGCTTTGGGTTAAATAGTACCACTACTGTTCTTCTAGGAGAATGGCTTTGGCATTAAATAACCTACAGAGATTGATATGCCATTAAAACAAAAAAAACAAACCACATGAATGGCTTCCTTAGAGAGCAAAAATACTTAATTGAAAATCAAAAGACTGAATTAAAAACCACTATATCAAGAGGAAAAAAAAACAAAAAAAAAACGATACCGAAACATAAATTGCCAAACCGCCCAACTCCTCCAACAGCAGGTATTATAAACAACCTGCCAACTGTGTGCCAAACCAAGCAAAGCTTAACTCTTTGAACCCGAATGCCTAAAATCCTGCAATGCCTCCACACTATGGGAAAGTACTGGAATGGTGGTACCTTCGAGTTCTAAGTTTTAAGGAATAAGAACCATCAAGTCGTGTTGATGGCTTGGTTTCCTTGACCTTCACACTATCCCTATCGGCCATTGCCTTGAAAAGTCCTCCAGAATTCACACAGAGATAATAATGATTGTTGCACCTAATGAACTCCTTTTTAACAATAAGAAAAAAAGACATTTTTGACTGGTGTTTGTTAGATCTTATACTAAAGTTATGAAGGGTTTAATCATTTGAAACTAGCAGAACCAGTAAAAATTTCATGGAATGAAAGAAAAAAATCAAGAGGAGCTATTTAAGTAAGAAAGCGGGATGAGCATCATGTTGAACACTGATAAAATTGCCCTGTGCTAACTTCCTCTATCCTCATTCAATAGTACAATAAACAAATCAATG
Source organism: Sepioteuthis lessoniana (assembly GCA_963585895.1). NCBI lineage: Eukaryota > Metazoa > Mollusca > Cephalopoda > Myopsida > Loliginidae > Sepioteuthis > Sepioteuthis lessoniana. Next base: position 9,691,187 of record OY757947.1, on the reverse strand, counting down.
TGTATTAGTTCACTGAAGTTCTGATAAGTTCCAACAACATGTTGAAGGCTGAAAAGGAAAAAAAACTTCCAAAGATTTCTTAGTACTAGTAATATCGTAATCTACCAAATAGAATATGCAACTATATATTGATTTTATCGTTTTAAGAGAATTAAATACTAACAAATGATATGTGTATGAAATATTATATAGATTATTTTTCTGTATTTTTGTGTCATTTATTGCAAAAAGCAACAATAGGATTTATATATGTGATAAAATTGCAATTCATCCTTTCTTGCTTAAATAACTTTCTTTCATTCAATGGGTCTTGCTAATAGTAACAATTACCATAGATACTTAATAATTAACTACTTTGTGTAATGAAAAATCTTTAATTTCTGACTACCAAAAAGTGTTTTCATTGGCAAGGTTAGGCCAAGAAACAAGGTAAGTTTCAGTGTTTTATAATATCTCACAACTTCAAAAAGAGGGACAGAAGAATACCCCACTTGGCTGCAGGAAGGCGACAGAATATCTCAAATGGTCATAGGTAAGGGTGGAAGAATATCCCACTTGGCTGCAGGGAAGAGACAGAATATCTCAAATGGTCATGGGTAAGGGTGGAAGAATACCCCACTTGGCTACAGGAAGGAGACAAAATATCTCAGTTGGTCATGGGTAAGGGTGGAAGAATATCCCACTTGGCAGCAGGGAAGAGACAGAATATCTCAATTGGTCATGGGTAAGGGTGGAAGAATATCCCACTTGGCTGCAGGGAAGATACAGAATATCTCAATTGGTCATGGGTAAGGGTGGAAGAAAGAATATCCCACTTGGCTGCAGGAAGGAGACAGAATATCTCAAATGGTCATGGGTAAGGGTGGAAGAATATCCCACTTGGCAGCAGGGAAGAGACAGAATATCTCAATTGGTCATGGGTAAGGGTGGAAGAAAGAATATCCCACTTGGTTGTAAGGAGGCTATGGCAATGAGCAGAATTATAATGTAGATAAACATCAAAGACTTTCAGCAAAATGAAAATAAGTGAATTGAATCTTACTCTTATCTACAAAGTAAATACAAACATTTCATATCTAAATGATTTCTTTGGTACGGGAATGTAATCATCTCGCCAGGATAGTGGTCACAGATTTCTCCAAGGCATTTGCTTCCATATGCAAAGAAAAGATGGACCAAATATTTCTAGTGTTGCCCCCCCCAAAAAAAAAAATTAAAAAAAAAATACCATTATAATGATGCTCTACAGAAACACAAAAGCAATAATTCATTCACTCTGATGATGAGATTGACTTCTATGATATTGTAGCTGCAATCTTACAAGAAATACTTTAGCATCATATATATTTATAATCAGCCTAGATTACATACTCCAAACATCAAAAGATCTAATAAAAGAAAATGGACACACTGAAAAAAAAAAAAAAAAAAAAAAAAAAGCAAAACATATATGGCAGAAATCATTATGGACGCAGAGTATGAAAATGATCAAGCAATTCTCACAAATACATCCACCCAAGCTAAATCCTAGCTGTGTAGTCTGGAGCAGGCAGCAATAGGCATTGGCCTCAATATGAAAACAAGATGGAGTCATCTACAACATAAATGGAAAGTCACTGAAATTAGTAAACCAGTTCATACACCTCAGTAGCAACATCTCATCTACTGAAAGATGTCATCATATGGACTGCTATCAACAGGTTATCAATCATATGGAAATCTGCAATAAAATAAAACAGGAATTCTTCCAGGCAGTTGCCATATCAGTGTTGTGGTATGGTTGCACCACCAGGACTCTAACAAAATGCTTTTTTTTGGTGGGGGGAACAAGATAGGAACTACACAAGAATGCAACATGCTGTTTTGAGCCAATCCTAGAAACAGCACCCCACAAAACAGCAGCTGTATGGTCACTTGCTTCCCATCTCAGAAACCATTCAAACAAGACATGCGGGACACTGCTGAGAACGCAGGGATGAACTCATTAGTGACATTCTCCTGGGGACTACTACATACGGACACACCAGTGTTAGCTGATCAGCAAAGACTTACATTAATCAACTCTGTACAATCAAGAGGACTTGCCAAAGATGATTAATAGGGATGGATGGCGTGAGAAAAAGTCAAAGAAAATCGTGTAATCAGTATGACTTTATGAGGATAAATAAAAATCAAACTGCTGAAATTTCCAAATAGACACCCAACCTAAATTTTATTTCCCTGATGATTTTTGTTTTGCTTTGTTCTTTTCACTTCCTATAAATCTCTTTACAAAAGAATGATGAACCCCAGAGATTCAGATTATTCATAATTTATTCAGTTTGGTTGTTTTATGGCATATCAACCCTTGTGGGTTATTTAATGCCAAATCCTATTTATACACACACATTATATGATTAATAAATGAATAATTTGTAGCTAACATCACTTTTTAAATACACTGGATCTCATTTGTTTGCACACGGTCAAATGGTCACAATTATTGTTACCTAACACTAATAATTCTATTTATCACGTATTCCTACCTAATAGAAACTAACAATAATAATTCTATTTGTACGCCAGTTAAATGGCTTCAAGTAATCCTAATCAAATCAAATACCAATAATTCTATAAGTTGGCAAAATTAGTTTTCAAAAGGTTAATTTTTAAGAGAGAGGTTTACTCTATAATGTAGGTCCATGTTTTAAATGAGATTCACAAAATGAGCCAGAGAAATTTTTTTTAAATGTGCCTCGAGTCAGCAGCAAATGACATACTCAGAAACAAACCAAATTTATTGCACATTGAAAAGAGAGGAGACATATCCCTCAATTTGTCAATGCCTCCCACCAGACAGGACTTGACACAAGGTCAATGATCCGAAGGTCGATTAAAGAGGGCATTAGGGGAGGGGGAAGTCGAGCATGAGCCAAGGCTCACCCAACTGAAGCCAGGGTCTTTACGGCTTCAAGTCTACCTTTGTTGGACTGTGCCCACTGGTACGAGCACAGTCCAACAAAAAGACAGACATATGCCAGAAGCTGAACCAAGATTTGAAAGTGAAACTTGACAAGCAGATAAACAGACCTCAGGAGAAGTGTAGTCGTTAATCAGGATTAATATTTTCATCTCTATTTTGCTTCTGTAAATACAATATATTTTCAGTGACAGGAATTTCTATTTCTGCTAAAATGAGCCTGTGTCCTGGATACAACATTTAACAATCTGAGGGTGAGGCTCTAGCTTTGGACATTTGGGGAATGCAGAGTACTCCTTCATTGTTATTGCTCCCAAGTCCACACTGACTTGGAGTGGTAGCACTTGATAGGGTCCTATCCATGGGTCAAATAGAACAAACTGTATGCAAACAAATGACTGATGTTACATTGTGGTTGTTATATAACAATACTTGAAAACAATTAACTATGTGCAAAAAAGGCTCAGGTTCATTTAACAATGTGATCTACAAAATGTGTTTAAAAATCCTATATATTTAATATATATGTATAAAAAGGATTTGGCATTAAATAACCTACAATGGTTGATATGCCATAAAACCAAACAAACATGAGCCTGGAATGTTTTTGGTACCAAAAATGAGCCGCTAGGAAGAAAAGGTTGAGAAACATCGTCTTAAATAATCTCAGGCATGGTGTCCAGCTTCAAACTAATGCTCCAGATACACATGACTGCACAACTGTTTCGTGATGTTTAATTTCTTATTTTGCATTTGTTTAGGGGACTAGTGTACAAATGAGAGGTGGAGTCATATGTGAAGAGTGTACTGGGTTTTATGGCATATCAACCCTTGTAGGTTATTCAATGCAAAATCCTATATATATATATATATATATATATAAACTATTTACTTACAAATCCTATGTATATCCATTTAACTGTGTACAAACAAATGACTGATATTAAATTATTAGTGTTACATAGGAATACTTGAAACCATTTAACTGAATACATATACATATATATATATATATATATATATATACACACATATATTAGATATATGTTTGTAAAAGCATATTTTGTAGATAACATTTTAAAATGAGGCCAGAGCTTATTTGTTGGCACTCAGTTAAATGGTTTCAAGTATTGCTGTGTAATACAATTTAACATCAGTCATTTGTTTGCACACAGTTAAAAGGATATACATAGGATTTGTAAGTAAATAGTTTTTAGGTTATTCTAAAGATTTTAAGCCCTAATCTGTTTGAACACAAATGCTTTCAAGTATTGCTATCTAACACTAATAATTCTATTAAATGCAATTCATTTATTTGTACAGTCAAATGGTTCCAAATATTGCAATGTAACACTAACAATTCAATTTATGTGAAAGCCATTTGTTTGCACACAGTTTAAATGGTCAAACAGTTCTATTTGACCGAAAGATAGAACTCAAACAGGTACTACCACTTCTGGTCAGAGTGGACCTGGAAGTAATGGCAATGAAGAACACCCAGGAGCAGGGGTTACCTCTCTGCAAAGATGCAGTTGGCATACTCTACTGCCCCAGCCAACTGGGCAATTTTGAAAAGAGGAATGTTTCTGACACCAGAATGAAAATCAGGGTCAGTTTTTGTAAAAATACTCTGCTCCTTCTTTTTTTTTTTTTGATAATCTGAATTTCTGCTGATTAAAAAGCACAAATCCAAAGTAATTTTAGAAGAAAAAAAAAAGATGAATAAAAACTAGATGGATACTTATCCAAAAACTCTATTAAAAATATTCTATCTTGTGGCATGAATGTTTTTTCCTGGGGGTGCGGGGTATCTATCAGATAGACAATTAAAAATAAACACTTAAAACCAAAATAACCAATGAAAATTATATCCTCCAACACAACAAATTTAATTCATAAATGCACCATCTTAATTCTTTTTTGAACAGTTAAGCCTAAATAAAATTTAGATTTAGGCTTGACTGTTAAAAAAAAAAAAAAAAAAAAAAAAAATTCAAGACTGTATTTATAAATTTTTGTGTTGGGGGATATATTTTTCATTATCTATTTTAAATACTTGTCCAGAATAAAACGCTGGGGAAATTACTGTAATGATAGATAGATGTAATATCATTCAAAGAAAGAATTTCTGTTACTTATTTGATTTTTTCTTCTGAACCGTTAAATTTTAGTCCACAAATTATATATCCAGAATCTGCCGTAAGTGACCATCTTCTAAGTAGTTGGGGAGGGGAAAAAAGACGAAAGAGATATAAAGCAGGTGGCCGAAGTGAGTAAGTATTACATTATACACACACACACTATATATATATATATATATATATATATATATATGAATAAAGGAAATAAAAGTTGATATGATGACAATCTACTTTAAGTCAATAAATTTTCATTCTTAAAATAATCTATGGTCGAAAAACTAATTAATTTACATCATTAAAAAATTTTAATTAAAAGAAAATAATTCATTAAGAAATACATTTGATCTAATAATTATGAAATATGCATAATTAATTATCAAGTTTTAAAGAAATATTATTCGTGTTTGGTATATTCGTGGATAAGTCGACCCTTGTTTTAAGACAACGCAATAATATAAACTTCAATCATAGATTTTACCGATTTAATATTTGAAGCCAAGGGTTGATATTAATGATTGTTATGTTTGAACTTTAATTTCTATCAAATAATTCATGTCTTTTTTTGAGGGGAGGAAGCTTATAACAAAAATTAGACCAATATACAAGTATATATGGTACATAAATAATTTGTACTATCCATTTAAAAAGAAATGCACATATATGTAAATATATGTATACATAAAATCAAATAAATATAAGTATATCCAGTATATATACAATTTAAACAATTCTCTTAAAAAATGAGTATTGGCAGGTTACTAGAAATAAACAGGAAACTATAAAATAAGATATTTTTCCTCTTTTTCAATATTTAGTAAGATTTTTAGTTTTCTCTTTATTTTCTAAAGCAAATTTAAGATTTTTTTAATAATTTTTTTTTAATTTATTAGAAAAAAAAAAAAAAAAAAAACAACAAAAAAAGGTAAACTATATACATTTTTTTAATTATTTTCTTTAATTAAATAAATCAATATTTATTTGAAAATTTTTTTTAAAAATCGACAATATCCCCCCCCCTAAAAAACCCGGTTTAGGTTGTCTAACAAAAGCGGATAGGATGAGAAATTATTAGAAATAAAACTTTTTTCCAGCATTAAATAAAACACTAGAAAATTCTTTAAACATAAAAAATGAAACAATCCTTTAAGTATATGAATCTAAAATGTGCTTAAAACTGACCTGGAATATTCCTTGTTGTGGCATTTTGCTTCGTTAATGGCTACTAACATATAAGCAATATGGATCTAAAAATAAATTGCGCATGCTCAGCCAAAAAACCGGTAGCACCGCCAAAACCGGAAGTATATATATTTTTACCCAGCTTCATATTCTCTGTTTACAATAAAATTTTTATTTTTTTATAAACAACCTACATTTCCGACGTAATGGTTAGCAAGTGAGTCAAGCAAACTAATAATCGTGAGTTCGAGTCTCATTGGGTGTCCCATCTATTAGGCCTTGTACCACCACAAAGCAAAGCTTAGTAAATAATTAACAGATACAGACTACAGCTGTAGGCAGGGCCTAGAAGATGAAGGTTGGCGCCAAAAGAGCTTTGAAAGGACTGGGAATTTCTAACAGCACCCCACACACTTAAAAAAAGGTCTTTTTATTAGCTGGTGATGGTTTCGTGAAGTGTATTGTTACACAATCTGATACACAGGGAATAATTCATTTATGAAAATTTACCAGAGCTCATATTAAGATTATCCTGTTCAATCACAATTATGCTTTCTTTTTTTAATGGCATATAAACCTTCGTGAGTTATTTAATGCCTAAGAAATCCTTGTAGATCAATCGTAGTGGTGCTATTTAACCGATAGCTAGAGGGTTTGTTTTTTTTACCCTTTCCCAAGTTTAAAAGTGAAAGTAATAGCGTGACTGGAGTTCGAACTTATAAAAAATATATATATACTTAAGGTAAGTGGGTCGTCTCCCTTGGTCGACTCCACTTTCTAAAGGCCGAGTATGGCACATTTAATTGGTCGGGGCACCTTTCAAACAAGCCAACCAATGGCTCACAGTAGTTAGCGTTAGATGTAAAAGACATGTCTAGACCTCTTTTCTAACTGAACTCCAGAAATAACAGACGTTAAAATTGTCTCGGCTACAATTTCAACGGTGAACGGGAGAGCCATATAAAGTGCGTTAAACTTTAGTATATTCAACAACGACTCAAGGATGTCAGTTAAGTGGATACTCTATGTTTATTCTTGTATAATATTATATAGCCACAAACAGAACAATTTGTTTGCAACTGTAATATGTGGGGGTTTAGGAATTAACAGTAAAAACTCCCAACCGGATATTGACTCGTCGGCTGCCAGATACAAAATGTATAAACGCGTCCATCCGGTTAAAATCAGAAAAAAGAAAAATAATAAAATGTAAAGTAGCCAATGGGAAGCGGTCGCGCCAAAATTAGAAGGATTTTGCAGTGGCAAATTTGGAGCCGGTGAAGAGAGATAAATACTCAGGTTTTTCTGTGAACCGACCTCTCTTTTCGGGTTGTCACGTCGAACCGACAACACCGATTTTACTGTCTGATGTTTTGGACACCACGCTATGTTTTGGGACGTAGCGTTGGTTAGTCCATTCATCAAGTAAATAAAGGAAAGTATGAAAGAAATGTTTTCGTCTCTTATCTGTTTCTATCTTTTCTTTTTGCATATTTCTTTTGGACTTTCTTTGGGCAAGGCATTGCGCCGGCCAGTCAACGTGGGGTAAAATAATATAACCAAAATATGGAGTCAGATATCTTACGGCAACACAGCCTTGCCCTTAGCCACTGACTACCTAAAACCCTTTAAACTCCACCTTGGTGACCTCGACGCATAAAAACCTTCAAACCCCACATTGGTGACCTCGACGCAAAAAAAAACTTTTAAACACCACATTGGTGAACCCTGAACACGTGAATGATGAACACCCAGAATAAAGAAGACATCCCAACAAGAAATCTTTAAAAAAAAACAAAAAAAAAAAACAACAAAAACATCCCAAACTGGAGACAGACGACTTTCCACGTGGAACAAAAAAAAAAACAAAAAAACAAAAAAAAAAAAACAGCCAGCGAAACATTGAAAAATTTTCAAATTCTCCCGCGGACCTAACTTCTGGAAAACAAAATGGACGTGGAATTTCTTTCAGCAAAAACATTATCAACACACCTTTTTACTTCCCAACTTGCAAAATAAGGTAACTTTTTTTTAACTTTCACTCACCCTACTTCTATTTCGGTTTCTGTCACCACATGGTTTATCTCTCCCACTACCTCACTAAACCATCAATTACTACTAGAAATTTCAGAGGACCCCAAAAAATACTCACACTACTCCTCTATGCCACTTTCTCGGCTCATAACCTTTTTTTCCCAAAGTGACATATTTAAAAAGAAAAAAAAAAAAGAAAAAAAAACGTACCACGAGGTACACAAAAAAAAAGAAAGATTTCCAGCAAATACTAGCGACTAAAAAAAAAAATAAAATAAATAAATAAATAAAAATAAAGAAAAGTAGTCACTACTACAGAAAATACAACGTTTAAACAAGCGAGCGAACACACACACAAAAAAAAAAAAAAAAAAAAAAAAAAGAACCAAAAAACAAAAAAAAACTCACGGATAAAAAATTAAAAAAATAAATAAAAATTATTCCCGGATATTAAAAAAAGTTCAACAAAAAAAAAAAAAAAAGCAAAAGGGTTAATGAAGAATAATCCTCTCAAACTAGATGATTACATTCAACAATTCTATGCACAACTGGAATTAATGCACATAAGAAAAAAAATGGAAGTAAAATCCGTCACATCCAACGAGTCCTAGTTTTCCAGCCACCCTTAAACAAATTACCAAAATTATTGAACATTTGCAAATAAGATACAAGAATTTGATAAATAATCCTCCTAGAAAATAGGACAATTAAAAATCAATACAATCTTTTTGCAAAAAAAGCGGGTTGGCTGGACACAAAAAAAAAAAAAAAAAAAAATTTTTAATTTGAAAAATTTTAAAGGGAGCTGTGACAACCTTACAAATATTCATTTTTTCTCTAAGAATCTTCCTATAGCTCCGCTATTTCGGGTGGCGATGTATTGTGGGGATTTAGGAATTAACAGTAAAACTCCCAACCGGACATTGACTCGTCGGTTGCCAGATACAAAATGTATAAACGCGTCGCCACGCATAAGGCTCCACGCATCCATCCGGTTAAAATCAGAAAAAAGAAAAATAATAAAATGTAAAGTAACCAATGGGAAGCGGTCGCGCCAAAATTAGAAGGATTTTGGAGTGGCGAATTTGGAGCCGGTGAAGAGAGATAAATACTCAGGTTTTCTGTGAACCGACCTCTCTTTTCGGGCAGTGACGTCGAACCGACAACACCGATTTTACTGTCTGATGTTTTGGACACCACGCTATGTTTTGGGACGTAGCGTTGGTTAGTCCATTCACCTAGTAAATAAAGGAAAGTATGAAAGAAATGTTTTCGTCTCCTATCTGTTCCTATCTTTTCCTTTTGTATATTTCTTATGGACCTTCTTTGGGCAAGGCATTGCACCGGCCAGTCAACGTGGGGTAAAATAATATAACCAAAATATGGAGTCAGATATCTTACGGCAACACAGCCTTGCCCTTAGCGCCTGACTACCTAAAACCCTTTAAACCCCACAAATATAATAGATGTACATTTTCTTTTTTGAAGTAGAGGAATTATATTGTGAATTGAATTACCATGACCAGAAAATTCGGCGAACACTTGCGCACGACACACGGAAACACTGAATAGCTGTTTCGATCTTATTAGGTCTCATCAGCAGTATTATACCGTGATCTCCCCGACTGGCATCACTTGTGTGCGATGTGGACTGAGGAATTATTGGTAGAGTTTCGGCTCTGCATTTTATGGTAGCTGGTTCGATCTTCTGTGGGGAAGAACAAGGTATAACACTACTGATGAGACCTAATAAGGTCGTATCGTAGTCAACCGGCTACCCCCACCACCACCACCACCAAAAAAAAAAAAAATTCCAAGAAGCGATGAGTCACCGATGCTGTCAGCCAATAGCTACCTAGGACCTGGTTGTTAGGGTATAGGATACACATTTTTTCTAGTCTTAAAATAAGCAATAAAAACATACTTAAGAACATTCTAGAAAATTAGGATCGGAAGTGAACCTACAGAAAATATTTAGGCTCGAAAATAAAATAGTAAAATACAAATCTGATTGGTCAATAAATGTCTACGCGCCAAAATTTTAGGACGATTCTTTGATCCACCTGTAGGATATAAATAACACAGAGTTAGGAAGCCAGACACACAAGACACAAGCTTACACACAAACGAAGACACAGACGAACACAAGCCACTAAGCCAGTAGCCGATACTATGTCCAAACAATTCCTTTCCTTCCTCAACTAAAGTTCATGACCTCTTTTCAAATGGCCGAGAATTATATTCAAAAGGAAAACCCGACAAACTTTCTTTCATCAACGAGACACGCTGTCGCCACAATCATAAAACCCGCTATAAACTTAATGATAACATGAACATACACACATCTTTCAACAAATTTATTCTCTTCTTCAAACTTTATTTTCCAAAAGGCCATTTACACATCATGTATTTTGTTTTTCATATTCTGTTACATGCACATTAAATTGTTTGTTATTTAATGTTCGTTGTGTTGTATTCCATTTCTTTTGCGCGATTGTAATGTTTTGTGTTGTATTTGTGGTGGGAATAATTTAGAGAGCAATCTACTGAAATAACCAAATTACACACTCCCCCCACAAGGGAACCAAATGGCTCCACATAGATCGTCTTTTAAAAATTATAAATTCAGCCAGTCTTTCAACGTACAGTTCACAACTATAGCACCAAATATATAGTAATAAATAAAACCTCGTCGAAGTAGAGTGAAGACTCCCACTTCTATTTTGTGATAATAAGCAAATTCATTTTATTAGACAACTAAGGGTAGTAACGCGCTGTATACATAAAAAGCAGTAGTATTAAAACGGCTGGACGTCAGCCAAAAATGTGGGAGGAATCCGATTCTCCCCTGGTCAACTCAACGACCGAAACCTTATTAGTGTGGGGTTTGAAAGGGTTTTAGGAAGGTCAGTGGCTATGGGCAAGGCTGTGTTGCCGTAAGATATCTGACTCCATATTTTGGTTATATTATTTTACCCCACGTTGATTGGCTGGCGCAATGCCTTGCCCAAAGAAAAGTTCCAAAAGAAATATAGAAAAAGAAAAGATAGAAACAGATAAGAGACGAAAACATTTCTTCCATACTTTCCTTTATTTACTTGGTGAATGGACTAACCAACGCTACGTCCCAAGACACAGCGTAGTGTCCAAAACACCAGACAGTAAAATCGGTGTTGTCGGTTCGACGTCACTACCCGAAAAACAGGGCGGTTCACAGAAAACCTGAGTATTTATCTCTCTACACCGGCTCCAAATTCGCTACTCCAAAATCCTTCTAATTTTGGCGCGACCGCTTCCCATTGGCTACTTTACTTTTTATTATTTTTCTTTATTCTGATTTTAACCGGATGGATGCGTGGAGCCTTATGCGTGGCGACGCGTTTATACATTCTGTATCTGGCAGCCGACGAATCAATATCCGGTTGGGAGTTTTACTGTTAATTCCTAAATCCCCACATTAGCAGCAGCTTCCAATGACGCACTGCTCCAAGTTTCCCCTTGACCCGACGTCCTGATTCCAGCCAGCAGACGACGCAGGAATACTACCAGCCTCTCGGCTTCACAGCCCTTTTCAGGGCTAACTCAGAAAGTCTATTCCAATACCTCCTGAGACGGCACGATGCAGCGGTCCCGACTACCAGCTTTTCAGTCTGGCAGCCTTTTCAAGGCTAATTCCGAAAGTCAAACTTAGTACCTTTGGAGACGGCACGATGCTCTACCTTCCTGCACTCGCAACCACCTTCCAGCACCAGCAACCGCCTTCCTGCACCAGCGACTACCTTCCTGCATCAGCAGCTACCGGTCCGGCACCAGCGACTACCTTCCTGCATCAGCAGCTACCAGTCCCGCACTAGTGACTACCTTCCTCCACCAGCGACCACCTTCCTGCATCAGCAGCTACCTTTCTGCACCAGCATCTACCAGTCCTACAATAACTGCTACCTGTCCTGCAGCAGTGACCACCAGTTCTGACTACCAACTGACAATCAGTCTTGCACCAGCAATCCAATCCTGCACCAGCGACTAGATTCTGCACCAACTACCAGTTCATGGATTTTACGAGCCGGCATCCGCCGTACGATTCCTGATAACGATTCGCCATAATAAAATTCAGCCTTTCAAAACAACCACCTTGTTTTGTCATTCTTGCCTAGTTCGTTGTCAGTCACTTATATTTCAAAAGTTTGTAGGATCGATATATTTATCGGCCCTGCAACAATCGAAACAGTTGTTCAGTGTTTCTGTATGCCACGAGCAAGTGTTCGCCGAATTTTCTGGTCATGATAATTCAATTCAAAATGAAATATAATACTCTAAAACTTCCGAGTTGCTTTCATGTTTTTTCCTGAGACTAATTTTCATCAGTTATCAACTTAATTGCCATATTTGCTGCCTAATTCACCACAAACTCGCATTGCCCAGTCAGCTGGGGCTGTAGAATACATTGACTGCACCTCTGCAGAGGGGTAAGACCCCCCCCCCAACGAGTGTCCTGGATATGACACTAAACAATCTGATGGTGAGGTTCCAGCAGTGCTGGAGCTTCGGGGAATGCGGAGCACCCCTTTATTGCCATTGCTCCCAGGTCCACTCTGGCCCGGAGTGGTAGCACCTGATAGGGCCCTATCTATGGGTTAAATAGAACTAACAGCATACTAATGCTAAACTGAACAGTTTGAATAAACTGAATAGCTTGAAATAGAAATGTTCTTGACAATTAAACCGTACTTACATTTTAACTGCGTGCTTATGCTTAACTGAATTATTTCAAATAGAACTGTTTTTCGACATTAAAACTGTATTTACACTTAACTGAATTATTACATATAACTGCTTGAATAGTTTGAAATAGAAATGTTTTTGACAATTAAACTGTGTACTTATGCTAAACTGAATTGTTTTAAATAGAACTGATTATTTATATAAAAATGGATTTGGCGTTGAATAACCTACTAAGGTTGATATGCCATAAAAACCCAACCAACCAACCAACCAACATACTTGCAGTCTAGCACATTTGTCACAGCCCCACGTAGATTACTCCAACAATTATGCTTTCAGAGTTATACACCCTGAAGCTAGGTCTATTTTTTGAATTATGGGATACACATTTTTTCTAGTCTTAAAATAAGCAATAAAAACACACTTAAGAACATTCTAGAAATTTAGGATCAAAACTGCATTAGCATTTAAGTTACATTTTTATATTTTTCAACCAATCAGCTAAAAACATAGAATAGAACATTCTAGAAAAATAGGATCGGAAGTCAACTAACAGAAAATATTTAGGCTCGAAAATAAAATAGTAAATTACAGATCTGATAGGTCAATAAATGTCTACGCGCCAAAATTTTAGGACGATTCTTTGATCCACCCGTAGGATATAAATAACACAGAGTTAGGGAGCCATTTACTTACACTAAGACTAAAAGACAAGCCACTAAGCCAGTAAAGCAGTAGTCGATACTCTGTCCGGCAAATTCCTTTCCTTCCTCAACTAAAGTTCATGTCCTAGCTTCAGATGGCCGCGAATCACATTCAAAAGAAAAACCCGACAAACTTTCTTTCATCAACGCGACACGCTGTCGCCACAATCATAAAACCCTATATGAACTTAATGTAAGGAAGAACGACTTATTTACGGACTCCGTTAACATGAACTTACACACACCTTTAAACAAATTTATTTTCTTCTTGCTAAACTTTATTTTCCAAAAGGCCATTTACACATCATGTATTTTATTTGTTTTCATATTCTGTTATATGCATATTAAATTGTTTGTTGTTTAATGTTCGTTGTGTTCTATTCCATTTCTTTCATGCGATTATAAAGTTTTGTGTTGTATTTGTGGAGGGAATAATTCAGAGAGCAATACCCGTAAAGTATGAATGCACATCTACTGAAATAACCAAATTACATACAAACCCCCCACAGTATGAAATATTTTCCTACGAAAAAAATATGTATACAAGTTAATATTATTACTATGATTAAGAGAATGTCCCGATCAATGCCTGCTGCAAAAGCCATTGTGACTTGACTTTTACGATTATCTATGTAGGGTCAGTAAATTAAGTTTATTCCTGTGTGTGGAGGGAGAGTCTTTCTGTGATTGGATAAACAAATCACGTGAATAGCACAGAAGTTTTGGCGCAAAATTCCAAAAAACCAGCAGATAGATTCCGGACCAGTTCCCGGCCACATGTCAACCATCCTTTCCATCGCACCGGTAAGTCCCTCAACTTGACTCGAGATGCAGGAAGGACTTTATATTGTTAGTCATTGTTTTTTTTTTAATGACGTGTTAGAATTGAACTAAGTGTAGAGAAAGGAAAAAATTCGTATTTTGGTTTGGCGCGCAATTTAATTCGACACTTAATTTCACCCAATCAGGATGACTTATCCTATTCAGCCCGGACCTTCGTTTCCGACCACCAAATCTTGTAAGCTGCCAAACACAGTCTCTTTGGCTTGAGAACGCCGCCCAGTGCAGACGTCTCACTGTGGCTCTAGAATAGCAGCAGCAGCAGCAGCATGGACACAAAGAGGGAAACCATCTAATTTATGGATTCCTTACAAGGAATCCCAGTTGAATATAAATTAGATGCATTCAACATGCCTCGCACAGACACAACTTTATGTCACCCCAAAATTGGCTATGTCGATCTGACGCGTAATCCCGCTCTCGACACGCTAGCTCTCAATTCACCTCTGGGCCACCTTAATGGAGATAGCGCAAACTCTCCGCACCAAATACCAGACACGAAACTACACGATGACTCTAAAGCACAATCCCTCACACGCCCGACGACACATGCTGCCATCTCAACCTTCTCAACATCTCATAACTCAATTTCGTCTCAATACTCACAACCCTTCACGAGTCTTGCAGCACCAAAAGCAAACCCAAATATTCCCTGCTGCAAATAAAAACCTTATCCTTAAACACATTTTGACTCTCGGCATCTTCTTCATCCTTTTATTTCTTACAAACTTAGCGAGGGGAATAACAACACTTAGCGGGGAAACGACACAACGTAAACACACATACGTTATACACTCTTCCTCGCTACCAACAACTAAACCCAGTACATAAGTTTTAATTCAGTTATTTGTTGTTTCTAGTCTTAGAAATAAATGCTATACAAACACCAATACTGACATACACGAATGATTGATTGACTGATTGATTTTAATGGAAATTTACTAAGCTTTTGCTTAGATGTGGCACAAGGCCATACGAAAGGGGCACCCAATGAGACTCGAACTCACTCGTGAAGGTTTGCTAGTCGAGCTTGCTAACCATTACACCACCAGAGGCGCCTTTGATTGATTTTAATGGCATATCAACTTGTCCAGAAGTTAGGGAAACGTGTACATTGTACATTTATATCTACATTTTTTGTGCAGTCGTTTATTAATCTTTTTTTTGGGGGGGGTTGCATACATGGTTCAAATATTCTTATCTAATACAAATAATTTGCACACAGTTATATGGTTTCAAGTATGCCTATCTAATACTGATAATTATATGGTTTCAAGTAATTATTTCTATTTGATAATAGTCATTTGTTTACACACGGTCCGCTCTGTTAGCTAGGGCTTTAGAAAACGCTGACTGCACATTAGCTGATAGGTAAGACACACACACCGTTGGGTGTGTGTGTTCTGGTTATGACACTAAACCATCCAATGCTGAGGTTCTTGTCCTGGAACGTTGGGGAATGAGGAGTAGTCTGTGGTGACTGAATGAAATAATCTCAGGGTGACTACGAAGTGCTTTTGGGAGCGTTTCACTATAGAACGCATCAATTCCTTTTCCAACCAATCAGCTTCACGTGAGCCTCTTTTACAGCACCATACTGCTGAAGCCAGTCTTTGGCGTCATTGTGGCTGATCTGTACTGTATTTAGTTGTTGGTAGCGAGTGAGAGTTTGTTTGTTAGCGAGGATAGGTTGTAACGTGTGGGTGTTTACGTTGAGTTGTTTCCTCGCTTACTGTTGTTAGTCCCCTCACTAAGTTTGTGAGAAATAAAAGGAGGATGAATGAAGAAGAAGTAAGATGGCGATAGTCGAAAGGTATTTTTGGAATAAGGTTTTTATTTGCAGCATGGAATATTGGGTTTGCTTTTGGTGCTGCAAGACTCGTGAAAGGTTGTAAGTATTGAGACGAAATTGAGTTATGAGATGTTGAGAAGGTTGAGATGGCAGCGTGTGTCGTCGGACGTGTGAGGGATTGTGTTCGTTGCATTTTGACGAAATACATGTTGCAGTTATAGGAATTGAACTTTGGATGTCACCGTGGGTTTCGTGTCTGGTATTTGGGGAGAGTATGCGTTATCTCCATTAAGGTGGCCCAGAGGTGAATTGAGAGCTAGCGTGTCGAGAGCGGGATTACGCGTCAGATCGACATAGCCAATTTTGGGGTGACATAAAGTTGTGTCTGTGCGAGGCATGTTGAATGCATCTAATTTATATTCAACTGGGATTCCTTGTACGGAATCCATAAATTAGATGGGTTCCCTTTTTGTGTCCATGCTGCTGCTGCTATTCTAGAGCCGCAGTGAGACGTCTGCACTGGGCGGCGTTCTACAGCCAAAAAGAGTGTTTGGCAGCTTAACCCATCTGTTAGCCGGGAATGAAAGGTCCGGGCTGAATAGGATAAGTCATCCTGATTGGGTGAAATTAAGTGTCGAATTAAATTGCGCGCCAAACCAAAATACGAAAATTTTCCCTTCTCTACAGATCCATTCCTCAACTCAATAATTGCTGATCCATTTGTAGCAGAAGGCATTTTGGTTTGGCGCGCAATTTAATTCGACGCATAATTTTACCCAATCAGGATGACCTATCCTACTCTTCCTGGATCTCTTTTTCCGGGCAGCAGAAACTGGGTAAGCCGCCAAACACCGTCTCTTTGGCTGAACAACGCCGCCCAATGCAGACGTCTCACTGGCGGCTCTTCAATAGCGGCAATAGCATGGACACATGAGGGAATCTATCTAATTTATGGATTCCTTGCGCCTATCTCAGACCAAGGAATCCCAGTTGAATATAAATTAGATACATTCAATACGCCACCACAGGAACAACTTTATGTCACCCCCAAAATTGGCTATGTCGATGCGATGCCTTTATTCCGCTCTCGACACCTAGCTCTCAATTCATCTCTGGGCCACCTTAATGAAGACAACACACGCCTCTCAACCAGACGCACAAAACTCACGGTGACTCCAAAATTCATTTCCTCCAACGGCAACATGGCTTTCGCTAAACTACAGCGAACACAATCCCTCGCACGTCCGACGATACGCGCTGCCTTTCTCAACTTTCTCATAACTCCATTTCGTCTCCTTACTCACAACGAGACTTGCAGCGCAAACGCAAACTACATTTTCCATGCTGCAAATAAAAACTATTCCTAAAAACACATTTCGACTATCGGCATCTTACTTCTTCATCCTTCCTTTATTACCTGACAAACTTCGCGAGGGAATTACAAATTTAGCGAGGAAACAACTACAACGTAAACACAAACACGTTACAACTTTTCCTCGCTAACAATAACAATAATTCCTTCTACACATTCCTCAATTCATTAATTGTGTAAATACTAATTTATATTCAATACTTCAATAACCCTTTCACTGCCATACCTTTAGCAAAATAACCATTTAGGCCTTGTGGACGGGTCGCACAGTTGTCCGCCGTGTTGCTGGTGCACGGACCGACTTATGTGGTCTTGTTCACTTGGTCTTGCTCTTTGGCTTAGGTGGTCATTCCTAAGCCTCAGGAGGCCGTCCCCTAAAGCTTTCACCAGCATTGGCAAGACCAAGTTCATTGTTTGGTGCCTGAGGTGTCTCAATTGGGGAATGCCGATGAGACCAAGAATTTCTGGCACTGCTAGTCATGTGCGCTTCGGCCCGTGTCCGGTTCCCACTTTAAAAAAAAAAAACCAACCTTATACCACACTCCATCTGGCAGGAAGATGAGGAAATACTACCCCTTCACTGACATGACTTAGTCAAATCACACTGAAAGCACCAGTTCTCGCGAGATCACTGAATTTAAGCAGCGATAAACCAGTTCAGTACTCAGATGGGTGACCATTTAAGCAACAGCTGGTACTGAAAGCAACCTTGAGGCCTGTGTGCTATATCTACGCAAACCTTCGTAAAAAACGACCCCCTTCATTGCTATAACTCGCAAGTCCCCTCTATCTCAGAGCAGTAGTTCCTGTTGGGGTTCCATCTATTGGTCAAATAAAATATTCAATCATTCTCTACATTTAAAACCATTTAACTATGTGCAAACAAAAGGTTAATATTGAATAGAAATATTATTTTCAGAGTGCAATACTTGCAACTATCTAACTGTGTGCAAACAAATGATTAATATCAAATAGAATTTTTAGTGTTTGATTGTGTAGCCGAAAGAACTTCGACCATTATGGTCGTCGCATATTTTCACCCAATGAGGATGACTTATCCTATTCAGCCCGGACCGTTTTCCCGGGCAACATAAAAATGGTGAAAGCCCACCAAACTATCTCTTTCTCAGAACCTTTCGAGCAGGATGGACGTACTTTCTGTCCTCTCCCTTCATAGCAATATAATCACAACACCATGAGGAAAGCCGTCTAATTTATGGACCTTTTGAATCTACCCTCTTAGACCAAGTGTTCCCAGTTGAACATGAATTAGATGCATGTAATTCGCCACTTACAGGAACACCTTTATGTCGCCTCTGACTTTTGCTATGTCTACAGCGAAGCGTAATTACGCTCAGACATCCAGCTACCTCATTCCTGGGCAACCTTTTCTGGAGACCTTCATGTCTCTCTCCTACAGCAACCAGGACCACACATTTATGGGTGACTACACCCTTCCAATCCTTAAACAGCAAACACGACTTTTGCTACACCTATGGCGACGCATATTTCGCTCAGACATTCAGCATTGCCTTGACTGTAGCGACGCACATTCCGCTCAAGCATTTAGCTGCTATAATTTCCTCTCAATAACTATTTCCTTCCTTCCTTCCTTCCTACGAGACTTGCAGCATAAAGGTACCCTTTATTCTGGCTGCCTTTAAACCTTCTTGAAAACCTTACGGCATCATTCTTCTCCTTTTATTCTTCCTCGCTAAAATAGCAATACTTTAAACCGTTTAACTGTGTGCAAACAAATGATTGATATTAAATAGAATTATTAGTGTTTGATGACAATACTTGAAACCCATTAACTGCGTGCAAATAAATGATTGATATCAAATAGAATTATTAGTGTTAGCAATACTTGAAACTATTTAACCGTGTGCAAGCAAATGATTGATATTAAACAGAATCATCAGTATTAGATAGAAATACTTGAAATCATTTAAATGTATGCAACCAAATCGGATCCTAACTAGTAATGCACACACCCCATATCTCCAGAATTGGAGCCTCACCACCAGATGCAGTTTTTATATCATAGCCAGGACACCTCTTTTTTTTGGGGGGGGGTCTTATACTTCAGCAGGGGATACAGTCAACATATTCTAAGCCCTGCCGACAGGGTGATAAATGCAAGAATGGGGAGTAATTCCATTTTATTGGGCCTCGAACTTGGTTCATTTCAAAAAGTCAAATTTTCACAATACACCGTCTTACGTCACGGTGACTGAATATTTATTTACTTATTTATTAGTTAAAACAACCAAATAAGTGCATCGTGGTCACCTCATGTTGTGTAATGGTTAGCGAGCTAGATTAGCAGACTGTTGTTTGTGTGTTCGAGTCTCACAAATCGCCTCATACTTCTGACCTTGTATCACAAATAAGCTAAGCTTAATAAATGTGTATTGGGCACCGAACGTGATTCAAAAGTTAGCTAGCTAGATTAGTATACCGCAGCGAGCGAGTTTCATCCTCATTGGGTACACCGTACTCCTGGCCTTGTGCTATATGTAAGCTAAACTTAGTAAATAACTAAATTAGCACGTAGTTTTTTTCCTTGCCACTTGGATGAATTCTGTTAACAGCTTTTAGTTGCAAAAATTTTCTATATTATACAGATAAAATCGTTTATAAATCAGCAGTTAAAAAATATAGTTTCATGCCATTGGGAAAAAAGAGCAAACGTATTATGTGAACATTGTTTTTTCATGTGTATTTTCCCTATAAATGAAGATGAAAAATATTTTCCTTATTAAGTTACATTGATTCCCATTTGATTACATACTGTTGCATAATGCCAGATTTACATATAGGCTAGTATGCCTGTAACCTAAAAGCCCTCTCGTCTGTAGCCCCTGATAAAACTAATGAAAAAATAAAGATATGAGAACTAAGATGTGTTTATTTTCAGATTTAATGAGGGCTCCGCTGAACTAAAATTGACACGGAACAGAGAACATACGTAATCAGGGATCCTCAAATTCTATTCGTCCATGTAGGAGGCTTAAATACTAACTATTGTTATACACATTTACAAGTAAACTATTGTTTTGAATAAATTATATTTTTTAAAGTCCACTAGTTTGTTTTGTCTTATTTCATAGATTTTCGTCTTTTGTCTTTTAAAAAGAATTCCACAGTTAAAAAAGAAAACAATGTATCTATTTACTTATTTTGTGTCAAAAAACTTAATTATTAGATCATCGTGACGTCATACGGTGTAATGCGAAAATCTGTACTTTTGAGATGAATCAATTCTGGATACAATGGCTTAGTTATGTCTATTATCAAAAATGGTCACCTTACGTAGTGTAATGCTTGGCAAGCTGGATTAGCAGACCATCGTTACTTACTTCGATTCTCACTGGGTACCTCATACTTCAACAAATAAACAAAACTTTGTAAATAACTGTCAAAACAAGTGTCTGCGGTAATCACTCATTGAACCGATTTTTTGTTAAATTTGTCACTGTGCGAATTAATATAAATACCATACGTGGGGTTTTGATGTCTCGGGTGATGTAATGGTTGGTAAGCTAGATTAGTAAACTTTCATGAGCGAGTTTCAGTCTTACTGGATGCTCTATTCATGCGACCTTGTGCCACATCTTAGCAAAAAGCCTAGTAAATTACTACAATGCATGGGGTTTCTGTTTGACGCGTTACTTTTAATAATTCGCTTTACACATTTCAAAGATGTGGGTATCGTCTATTTTTTATGCATATAACACACACACGCACAACAGCTGGGTTAATTCACAGACATATTAGAAATAAATGTAAATCATATATGAGATAGCCATTAGTTAAACGATCTTAGTCTGTTTAGAAAAGCACACCTGCCAAGTAGAAGAAACCACAAACAGAACACAAAATTAGAAGGGATTGACCAGTAGATTAATTCCACTCCTGTTTCTTAATCGTTCTAACATATAACATGTTAACACCCTCTGCTCACGCCAATGAACGAAAGAATTTGTAACTTTGTAATTTGATTTCCACTTTGTTTTTTATCTTCATTTTCTGATTTTTAATTTAATTTAATTTTTTTAATTACCTTATTTTATCTTCTGAATACGAACTGTAACTCCTCATTCGCATCTCTGTGACAATACAGAGCATGTAAAAGAGTCATCTGACGAGACGGAGAATATACCAACAATATACTCCGCCGAAATAAATTTATTATGACGGCTTAACCGAGTTTGAGTCTCCATTTAATTGTACTATATTTATATATATATATATATATATATATATATATATATATATATATATATATATATATATGTGTGTGTGTGTGTGTGTGTGTGTGTGTGTGTGTGTGTGTGTGTGTGTGTATATATATAACATTTTTGTAGTCCAGGTTAAAAGCGTAGTAAGGGCAAACCGAAGTCGAACTTTTTTACACCTTATTTTTCTATATCATTGGGAAACGAGAAGATATCTGTATTGGAAAAATAGGGTCTAAAAAATGTCCTGCATCGGGTTACCCTTACCACGCTTTTCACCGTATTCCGATAATATACTTCTTTTCGAAATGTGGATTTTTCTGCTCTATTTTTATAACTTATTTTGCTATATTTTTTTTAATTGATAAAATAGTTCACTTATATTTTTTCAAATAATTTCTTCTGGATTATTTGTATACATTAAATCATTAAATTATGCACTTTGTATTTATGTTCTCGATTTGGTACGAGTTTTTATTTTTAATTTTTTTTTTTTTCCAATTATAAAAATAGCTTAGTCACAACTTAAAATAGTTTCGTGATGTAATGTGTCAGTGTACATTCCAAACATTCCAGAAGTCACCACACAATTCGAAAAGTATCTAAACATTTTATTTTTAAAATAAATGAATAAAAACTGGGAGGTAATTTTTGACTCGGATACTGATTACCTCCCCTTATATAACTTCGTTCTATTGTTTTGTTTGGTTTTATGGCATATCAACCATTGTAGGTTATTTAATGCCAAATCCTCTTTATACATATATATTAAATATATATGATTTGGTTTGGTTGGGTTTTATGGCATATCAACCATTGTAGGTTATTTAATGCCAAATCTTCTTTATACACATATTAAATATATATGATTTGGTTTGGTTTAATTTTATAGCATATCAACCACTGTTGGTAATTCAATGCCAAATCCTCTTTATACATATATATTAAATATTTATGATTTGGTTTGGCTTGATTTATGGGATATCAACCATTGCAGGTTATTTAATGCGACATCCTCTTTATACATATACGAGGTGTATATGATAAGTTTCAAGACTTTTTTTGTATGGGCACTTTTATTGATAGTACACACATGAAACTCTAGTCCCCTTTGAAGTAATCTTCTCTGGCTGCATTGCAATTGTTGTACCATTCCAATAACTTCTGGAAGTCCTCTTGTATGAGCGTGTCAATAACCTTCATCACAGCCTCTTTCATCTCCTCAATTGTCTCATAACAACAGCCTCTGAGCTTAGGGAATAACCAAAAGTCACAGGGAGCAAGGTCTGGGCAATAGGGACGGTGAGGAACTGTCTTGATGCCCATCTTGGTCAAATAGTCTGTGACAAGGATGGAGTTGTGGACTAGTGCATTGTCCTGCTGGAAATGCCACTGACCCGATTTGAAGAGTGCTAGCCTCTTCCGACAGAATCTCTTCCTGAACTCCCTTAAAACCTCAACATAATAACCCTAACCTTAACCCTTACCCTTTGGCCAATCAACTCTGGTGTATTAACTTCCTTACTCCTCCCACACCTCTCATCATCATCCTTCACAGACTCCCTGTCTTCCTTGAATCTCTTATACCACTCAAAAATTGATGCTCGATTTATGCAACATGGTCCAAAAGCAGTCTGAAGCATTCCATACGTTTCTGTGACATTTTTTCAAGTTTAAAACAGAATTTTATTGCATATCGTTCTTCTAAAGTGTCAGATTGCATTTTTGAAATTCACTAGCTGTGACAATCAGGCTTTAGTAGGGTGTATACCACTTGCTGCTGTAGCTGTTCATTGGAACCTGAAATCCTAAGAATTGGTCAGTCATCTCATAAGATGCATAGCAGTAACATACTCAATTTTCAAGAGTCTATGACAATTTTAAATGTCCATACGAAAAAAGTCTGGAAACTTATTATATGCCCCTCGTATATTAGATATATAGGTTTAGTTTGGTTTGGTTTAGTTTGGTTTGGTTTTATGGCATATCAACCATTGTAGGTTATTTAATGCCAAATCCATTTTTATACATAGAAACAGTTCTTTTTCAAACAATTCAGTTTAGCATAAGTACACAGTTTATTTCTATTTAATCCATAGATAGGTCTCTATCAAATGCTACCACTCCAGGCCAGAGTGGACTTGGGAGAGATGGTAATAAAAGAGTACTCCATATTCCCCAAAGCTCCTGCATTACTGGAGCCTCACAATCAGATTGTCATATACAGGACACTCGTTTGGGTGGGGGGTAGTCTTACACTGCAACCCCAGCTGACTGGGCCACTTTGCTCTATATATGGTAAAAAAAATATCTAAGTATAATAAATAAAAATGACTGAATGAATTATTATTATTGAATTTTCTGTTTTATTTTCGGTTTCTTACAATCCTTTACCGGGTCTTTATCCAAGACCTAGCATGAGGGAAGGTAGTGATAATATATATTCAATATATTTATGTTTCTTGCTGTGTCTTTTGAGTGATATTTTTCTGTCACGCTGATAGTAATCTGCTAAGGAGATGAGCAGTTCCGCAAAGTGCATTTTTTTTTTGTATTTCGTATAAACTGAGATTGCTAGGTACTTTGTTAATGTGTTTATTATTATTGTTATTACTATTAATATTATTTTACTCATCATAAATTTTTGTCTGGAGTCTGGATGACAGCAAGTCTCCTCAGATCTCCAGGACTCTTTGGAGTATTCAAGCTTATCTTATCTGGATGGTCTAAATTTTTCCTCTGATTTTCAATTCCTTCAGCCTTTTTTCCAAGCCTTTGGGGACAATACCAAGTACTCCAACTACAATTGGTATCACTGTCATCCTCATGTTCAACAGGTTTTTTTAGTTCTCTGGCAAGATCCCTATATTTTTTATCTTTTCACTTTTTTTTATTTTCACTCTTTCTTCTACCAAAACTCCAAAATCCTCAAGATGGCAAGTTCTTTTTATTTTTCTGGTTGATTATCACTAGGTTTGGTCTTCTGGCTGAGATTAGGGGATCTGTTTGTATCTCAAAATCCCAGAGAATTGTAGGCATCTCATTCTCTTGGACAGGTTCCGGTTTGTGCATACATAAATTTGGTGGTATGGTCAAATTTTAATCTCTTGCTCAATTCCCAGTAGATCACTTTTCCCACCCAGTCATTTACAGGTTTACTTTTGATTTCTTACAATCTTTCATCTAGATCTTATGGAAGACCAAGGCTGAGAGAAAGTAGTGATTCTATTTATTCTGTGTTCCATCCTTACTTTTAAGTGTTACTTTTCTAATCCCATTTAAAGAAATGAGCAGTTCTGCAAAGTGCAATTTTTTGTATTTCATATAGGCTGAGACTGACATGTATTTTATTAATGTGTTTATCTGTCCCTTTCTTGGGACCTACAGCTCCCGCTATTACTTGTGTCATGGTGGTTTTAAGGTGCCACATCTTTTTCTGTTTTTTCATTATTATTATTATTATCACTATACCTGAGAATGGAGTAGCGCCTTCCGCTACACCTCAGTGTTGTAGCTATTGAAAAGGGAGCCTTTGGGTCACCTTCAACTAAGATTGCCAACTTTACTTACTTATTAGCACTCTTATTTACTCCTATTGAGTTTTTCACACCAGCATTAGCAAGTGAACTTTCACTGGAGGCTGAGTAAAAGCTAGTCTCCTCAGGTCTCTTGGACTTTTCTAAGTATTCTAGCTGATTTGGTTTGGTTTTATGGTACATCAACCATTGTCACTTATTCAATGCCAAACCCTCTTTATACATATATATTAAATATATATGATTTGGTTTGGTTGGGTTTTATGGCATATCAACCATTGTAGGTTATTTAATGCCAAATTCTCTTTATACATATATATTAAATATATATGATTTGGTTTGGTCGGGTTTTATGGCATATCAACCATTGCAGGTTATTTAATGCCAAATCCTCTTTATACATATATATTAAATATATATGCTTTGGTTTGTTTTGGTTTTATGGCATATCAACCATTGTGGGTTATTTAATGCCAAATCCTCTTTATACATATATATTAAATATATATGCTTTGGTTTGTTTTGGTTTTATGGCATATCAACCATTGTAGGTTATTTAATGCCAAATCCTCTTTATACATATATATTAAATATATATCATTTGATTTGGTTGGCTTTTATTGCATATCAACTATTGTTGGTTATTTAATGCCAAATCCGGCTTATTCATATATATTAGATATATAGGATTTGTAAACATAAGTCAACAAAGTTAAATAGTTTCAAATTCACTAACAATTTAATTAAACATCAAACACAGTTAAATAATTAAAATGTTCTATTTCAAATAATTCAGTTTTGCATAAGTCCAAGTTAAATGGTTCCAAGTATTGCTATGTATCACAATTCAATTAAACATCAGTCATTTGTTTATTCACAGTAAAATGACCAGTTCTTTTTAAACAATTCAATTTAGCATAAGTCATTTGTTTCATTTGGTTTAAATGTCAAAGTTCTATTTGATTTGTTGCAAGATTGATAAATACATCAATCCCACCAACTTTTGAAAAATAAGTGATTGACAACCAACTTGGCAAAAATGACAAAGACAATTCAAAAGGGCAAGATTTACGTGGTGCCTTCAACAAGTTTCCAGATTTCTTTTTGTACAGGCATATAAAATTGTCATAGACTCTTGAAAATTCAGTAGGTTATTGCAATATATCTTATGAGATGACGGACCAATTTTTATGATTTCAGCTTCAAATGAACAGCTACAGCAGGAATTGGAATACACTCTTCTAAATCCTGATTGTCACAGCTAGTGATTTTCAAAAATGCAATCTGGATGTAAGTACACTTTAGAAGAACGATATGCAATAAAATTCTGTTTTAAACTTGGAAAAATTGATGCCACAGAAACGTATGGAATGCTTCAGACTGCTTTTGGACCATGTTGCATAAATCGAGCATCAGTTTTTAAGTGGCATAAGAGATTTAAGGAAGCCAGGGAGTCTGTGAGGGATGATGATGTGGGGTGTGGGAGGTGTAAGGAAGTCAATATACCAGAGTTGATTAGCCAAAGGGTTAGGGTTACTATGATGAGGTTTTAAGGGAGTTCAGGAAGAGATCCCGTCGGAAGAGGCCAGCACTCTTCAAATCGGGTCAGTGGCATTTCCACGAGGACAATGCACCAGTCCACAACTCCATCCTTGTCACAGACTATTTGACCAAGAAGGGCATCAAGACAGTTCCTCAGCCTCCCTATTGTCCAGACCTTGCTCCCTGTGACTTTTGGTTATTCCCTAAGCTCAGAGGCTGTTGTTATGAGACAATTGAGGAGATGAAAGAGGCTGTGACGAAGGTCATTGACATGCTCACACAAGAGGACTTCTATGGCAGGGGCCTTCCAGAAGTTGTTGGAACGGTACAACAAGTGCATTGCAGTCAGAGGAGACTACTGCGAAGGGGACTAGAGTTTCATGTCATGTGTGCACTATCAATAAAAGTGCCCATACGAAAAAAGTCTGTAAACTTATTTAATGATCCCCGTTTTCAGTGAATTGATAACAATAAAATTTGGTCTGCTCAGGGCCAAGTTTGTTGTCTGATTTGGTGTGCACGACTGGCCTGTCATTGGTCTGAAAATTCAATTACTGGTTACAGAAGCTGGATGATCAAAGACCTGGTTGCACAGTACTTTGGTTAACCGGGGATGTGTTGATGTGGCCTTGATGTGTTGTGTTAGTCCGCGCAGTAGTTGTTTATAGACTATGGTGATGCAAAAGTCCGCTGTTGGGTGAAACTAGAGCTGGTCTGCCATTAGTGCTGTTGCTTGTTGGTGTAAGAACTGCTGCTGGGTTAAGCTGGAGTCAGTCTGCAAGTGTTGGTTCCTGGAAAGTGCAGGAACTGCCGCTGGGTGAAGATGGAGCTGGTCTGCAGGTGCTGGTAGCTTGAGGATGCAGGTACTGCTGCTGGTGAAGCTGGAGCTGGGAAGATGTTGTGAGAAGATCAGAAGTGATCTCAAAAGACTTTCTGAAGTTAGCTCTTAGAAGAGCTGTTGGATAAGATGGTAGGTGTGATTGGTTTGGTTGGCTGAGCTGGGTCTGCAGCTGTAGTTGGTTCCTAGCAGCTGGAGTCAAGACATTGGCTGTTGGGTAAGCCTGGAGTTGTGCGTCTTTGGTAACTGCTGCTGATAAGGCCTTGGTCATAGTGCTATGACCAGAGGAGGTACAGATACCTTCCTTGGCCACTGGCTATCTCAGCCAGAATGTCTTTGATATAAACTGAGTTTATATAGGGGGTCGGCTACTATCACTCAGCTAGGCTGAGTGAAATGCTTTTGTAAAAAGGAAGTTCCTTTATTAAGTATAAGTGACAATGAAATATTTCATTATACTTTGAGGAGGAGTTTTTAGATATGATATACATATTTTATTTTGTAGTTAAAAATTTTGGTTTGGTTTTATGGCATATCAACTAATATAAATTAATTAATGCCAAATCCATTTTTATACATATAAACAGTTCTTTCAAACAATTTAGTTTAGCATAAACACACAGTTTAGTTCCATTTAACCCAAAGAAAGGACCTTATCAGGTGCTACCACTCGAAGCCAGAGTGGACCTGGGAGTGATGGCAATAGCGGGATACTCTGCATTCGCCGGCTCATTGGCCTAGAAAGTAGAGTGCTCGCCAATGGTTTGGGAGATTGGGTTTCAATCCCAGTTCACATCATACCAAAGACTTTAAAAATGGTACAGGATACCTCCTTGCTTAACTCTCAGCAATATCAGGTACGTATCAAGGATAAAGTGGAGCAATCCTGGGAAAGGAGTAGTGCCCTCCCCTACACCTCGGTGTAGTAGCTATTGAAAAGGGAGCCTTTCAGGCCCCCTCGACTATGGTCGCCAACTTTACTTTATTTTACTGCATTCCCTAAAGTTCCAACATTACAGGAGTCACACCATCAGATTGTTTAGTGTCATATCCAGGACATTCATTGGGGGAGTCTTACCCATCTATAGAGCTGCAGTCGGTGTATTCTACAGCCCCACGCATTTGAACCAATTAAATAAGTGAATGCTGCAAACTTGCATAAAAGAAATGTGTAAACAGGCATGACTGGGTGGGAAAGGTGATCCACTGGGAATTATGCAAGAAACTGAAATTTCTCTAAACTAACAAATAGTATCGACACAAATCAGAATCTGTCCTTGAAAATGAAACGTATTAAATTCTTTAGGACCTTGAGATACAATTGGATCACCCAATCCAGGCAAGAAGATGAGACTGTTTTTATTATCAAGAAGAAAAGAATCTGTCATCTAGTGGATTTTGCCATGCCAGCACACCACATAATGAAAGTGAAAGCTGGCAAAAAAAAACCTGGACAAATACCAGGACCTTGCAAGAGAACTGAAAAAGTTGTGGAACATGAAGATATAGGATATAAGAAGGTTTTGTTATTCATAATATAAACTGTTGGTGTATTGTTAGGTTCTGTTGTGATGATTCTGAGTTCTGTATCTGACTCTTTTTCTTTTTCTTACCCCATTCACTTCTTTTGTCTGTGGGAAGCTGCAAGATAATTAAGAATGGAAGGAAAGAGACAAAGATACCTTCAAACTCAAACTTTATTCAGAGACTAACAACTACTTTGTGGTAGGAAATATTTTCCTGAACCAGTAGAAATAGTCGTGCTTTCTAGATAACGTATTGAACTATATTAGAGTCATTTTCAGTGAGTTATACATTTGAAGTTCATCGTGTGTCCCGTAGGTGTGTTCAGCATAGGCTGCTGGTGGGAGGAAAGTCAATCTGCAACAACAAAAATCTGTGTTTTCAATCCAGACCACTGTGAAGAATATAATAACTATAATATTCTCAAAAGCAAGTTAACCCTGTTACAATCAGTTAACTTTGTCACACCCAATAGTCAATAAGGTTTAAATGGTATGAATTCCTTCTAATATGGAAATTAGACAATTTTTTGGTGAATTAAAAAGTTGTGCATTTCCATTGACATTGTAAGGTTGCCCAGTCACCTGGGGCAGTAGAATATACCGACTGCATCTCTGCAGAGGGGTAAGACCCCCCCCCCCGCCTCCAATAATGTCCTCAATATGATACTAAACAATCTGATGGTGAGGTTCAAGTAATCCGGGAGCTTTGAGAAATTCTGAGTACCTCTCCATTGCCACCACTCCCTGGTTATTTCTGGCCTGGAGTAGTAGTACCTGATAGGTCCTATCTATGGGTCAAATAGAATTAAACTGGGTACTGAATTGCTCAAAATAGAACTGTTTTGACATTTAAATGGCGTACTTATGCTAAACTGAATTGTTTGAAATGGAACTGTCTTTGTATGCTAAACTGAATTGTTTGGAATAGAACTGTTTTTGACATTGAAACTGTACTTATGCTAAACTGAATTGTTTGAAACAAACAGTTTTGACATTCAATTGTGTGTGAACAAAAACTATACTTATACTAAACTGAATTGTTTGAATTAGAACTGTTTGACTAAACTGAATAGCTTGAAATAGAAATGTTTTTGACAATTAAACTATGTACTTATGCTAAACTGAATTGTTTGAAATAGAACTATTTATTTGTATAAAAATGGATTTGGCATTAAATAACAAACAAAGGTTGATATGCCATAAAACCCAAACAACCAAACAAATAAATAAAAAGATAATAACATAAAAAGGGAAACTGGTGCATGCCTAAAAAGAGAGGCTTCCGGGTGCCAAAGAGAAACTCTTTTCATAAGCCTTTACCATCTCGATAGAGATGAATGCACCTTTTTCTCTCGGTTGTCAGTGAGAATGCACATGCTGTCTAAGGCTTGAGGGTATAGCAGTGCCTTGTGTCTCCTGTTAATTGCAGCCACTGAACACAGAGACACATGGTCGGCCTTTAAATTTACAATTTGCCAAAAATGATTTCATGATATTCTTCAAATGCTTTAACTCAGGAATGTGGTTATTTCTGCTGGTTCAGGAAAACATTCCGCACCACAAAGTACTTTTAAACCGTGATAATAAAAATTGAGTCTAAAGATAACCCTGTATTTTTCCTTCCGTTCTTAATTCCTTTACAGCTTCGACAAACAAAAGAACATAACCAATGAATAGGTCAAGAAGAAAAAGGAGTCAGATACAAACTTTAGAATTTCTTAAAAATTCACTTCTTCCACCACAAAACTTTCGTGTACCCCATAACATTTTGGTATCAATAAAAACACACAATGAAAGGATCCCTCCTGTGTTATGTATATATTTATTCATTATAATTTTAACTATGTTGGATATTGACTTGAAGACCACTTTGACATCTGTCAATGCAGTAGCGGATGT
>OY757947.1:9592362-9657362 GCA_963585895.1 Sepioteuthis lessoniana | reverse complement strand
ATGCCTGAAAAGATGGGCTTCCTGATGCCAAAAAAGAAACTCTTTCGGAGACCTCTTTACACCTCTCTACTGAGTAGAGAGCTATTTTTCTGGCTCAGGAAGAACACTCCCCATCACAGAATTGTTGAGTTTAAAACTATCCCTATCTCTTTTTCCATCATTCAATCCTTTTCCGCTTGAACAAATAAAAGAAGATAAGAAGTGAATGGAGATAAAAAGTCAATTACTATAACTGTTACCAACAAACACCATCCCTTACATTTATAAAGGGGTGTCCTCATGGTGTAATGGTTAAAGCAATGGAGTGCGGGATCGTAGTAAGTGAGTTCGTACTGCAGTCCCACTATTACGTTCACTTTCAGGCAAATACCCTTGGGAAAGGTATGAACCCCCTTATCCTCCCAGCTATGGGTTAAATAGTACCACTACTGTTCTTCTAGGAGAATAGCTTTAGCATGAAAAAACCTACAAAGGTTGATATGCCATTAAACAAAGAAACCAAACCAAACCTTACATTTATAAAAGTTCTAATATTTTAGCTGCATATGTTGTACCAACATATGTAAGTGTACACAGAATTTTTTTAATATTTTCTTTTTTTAAAATCATAGCTGAATTTTATTTTCTTGAATGCAAAGAAATGTATCCCACAGTACTGAAGAGGCCAGACCCATAACCTTAACCCTTAGAAAATATTATTCATATTCGATAGGACCGTGAGCAAAGAAAAAAACTCTAAGAAATGTAGAGATTACATACCTTTCCTTTCAATTAGTACTTCTAATGACCACTAGGTGGACTAACATAATCAGTATATAAAAGAGTGAGACAAAGTCAAATTCTCTCTTTCTCTGTCTCTTTTTCTCTCGCTTTTTGTTTTTGTCTTGACAACAAGAAACACACAAGGGTGTGAGCATTTCCTGAGAGATTGGAGGGGGAGGCCATGCTTTCACCCTAACAAACCTCGTGTCATACAATGCACAATGCCATACTTTGAAGAGCATCTTCACAGAACAGCTTCCATTCTATAAAATACTCTCAACTTATACCCAAAAGATTCTTCAAATGTATGATAGGACTTTGCTCTATAATGTACTCTTTTAGTATTTCCTGTTATTTCTGTATTCATTGAGTTAAGTTTGCACAAGCAATTAGATATATTGCTATTAATTTGTCGTGAATTGTTTTACAATGTATACTTTGAGTAAGTATTAAACGATAATACATTTCCTCAGTTACAAGTTTTTGAATTTTGTTCCTCACACTCAAATAATTGTGTTGGTGTTTTGGCACACACATATGACTGTTGGGGGGACAAAACATAGTTGTCTCCCTTTTTGGGATATATGTCAGAACTTCTGATAATCATGTGCTCATTGGTCATGTGATATTTCCAGAGGCTTTTTTTTCGTCTCCACTCTTCAAGAAGCACGTGCGTGCAAATTCCCTTCTGAAATTTTCCCTACACCAGGAAACTGTAAGCTATTGAGAAATTTCTGTTCTTCAGAACAGCATTTGGAACTTTTTTTATGGTTTGGGACATTTGCGGAGGAATAGGATTTCCCAAGGTTCTGCAAAAAGTAAAACTTCAGATGTTAGTTCCACAATAATACAACACAAATTTGCATTAGCAACATCAACACGAAAAATTTGACCAAAAAAAAGAACCTTAAAAAAAAAAACTTTATTTTTTCTATCAACTCAACAATGGCGATGATTATACAAAAGGTGTTCATGGGTATATATATATATATATATATATATATATATATATATATATATATAATACAGATTATTTTATTTTTTCCTGAAATTTACAAACATACCCCCCCCCAGTCCAGATTATTATGCTTTTGATCATCCTTACTTAGAAAGAAAAGCACATATCACTTGTCATGACATATTGAAAAAAAACTGTTTTTTGTTGATGCCTAGTTAACTCTATCGACAAAAAATGGAACTAAATAGCAGAGGTATGTCCTGTTTGACAAAAAAGAAACGGAGCAAAATCATACCTGCCCCACAAAAAATTAATCGGGCAACTTTTCCCTAAATATTTATTTATGATTTGAATATTTTGGTTCTTAATCGATGTTATTCCAAAGAAAATTTTGCAAAATGAACTATAACAAAAATTTTAGAAGTTAGTTGGAGAGAGAAAACGGTACACGTCCGCCTATAAAAGTAAGAAAGAAAGAAAGAAACTAACTCTCTACCGTCGCTATGTGAGTCTCAGGGGGCCAGCCCATCAGTCCCTAACCATCTCCGGAGGAGCCTCTTTTTAGGGGGAATGCTGACGAGGCTCAAGGCATTTTTGGAACCACCAGGCAAGTGTGGGCCATGGTCCTATGCCTGATTCTCACAATAAAAAAAAGGCCATGTGCCATACTCGTGCGTGCGTGGGGGGGCACTCGACTAATATCGGAACTCTGTATCATCAGAAAGAAAGCGGAATAAAATTAGAGAAGAAAAATGCTTCCTCCAACACCGGCGGTGTTATCCTTTTTAAAATGAAAATATGGACTGTCTTATTTTTTAAATGGAAGCATTTTTGAGTTTATCAAAGACTTTTTTTCCTATCGTAGCATTTAATGTCGATTTAAAATCTTTTTTCAATCAAACACAGCAACAATAGGCCCCTAACTGTGTACAACAACAAACAAGTAAGTTAGAAGAAAAATATCTTTTGAGAATTCGTTAAAATTAAAGAAAAAGAATTTTATTTTATTTCTAACATTAAGATTTTGGAGTATTAAAAACTTTTTTTTTAAATTAAAACCCTTTTCCTTTAAATTTTTTAAAAGAAAAAGTTCTTTTTAAAAAAATTCAATTTTTAACATTAAAAGTTTGAGGTATTAAAAACTTTTCTTTTTTGTTATATATTTTTGTTTTTCACACTAAAATTTTGCGGTATTAAAAACTAACAAATTTCTTTAAATTTTCATTAGCTTTTTAAAAGTTTGGTTAAAAGTACAAGCTTAATGCTGCCTGTGTTTCCAGAATTTAACCCTTTCATCGCTTAAAAAAATAATGAAGTGTTAGTATTTGTTAGGGTCCCATCCGTTCTGTTTGACGATAATTAGTAACGGATAAAAATGCGTGAAAGCATATAATTGCATATTATTTGTATTAAACAGGAAGACTAGATACCGTCTAATTGTACAAACAATTATAATACTCCAAGTGCGATTAAAAAAAAAAGAAAAAAAGAATGATTGCAGTGGAATGTTGATAATAAATAATTATGATCAAATTGTTAATTGTCCAATCGGTTTAGGCTGTAGAATACGCCAACTGTATCTCGGCAGATCGGTAAGGATAGTATTTGTCGCTGCCTCCCACCAGACACGACTTGACACAAGGTCAAAAGCCCGAAGGCCGATTAAAGTGGGGATAAAGGGGAGGGGAAGGTCGGGAACGAGCCGAGACTCGAACCCTGCTTGTCAGTGCTGCTCATCGGCTCACTTAGTGCAATGTGAGCCTGATGAGGCAAGCAGTTTCACGAACCCAAATGTGGGTCCGGGCACGTATGCCAGTTTACGGCTTAAACTAGACGCATGGTCTAGTGCCGTACAAGGGGGACAAAGGAGACAAAAATGCAGCTTGCCCATCCGAAGGTAGCCTAGTCGAAACTAGGTGCCTAATTAAAGGCCCCAAGTCTGCCATTGTTCCTTTTCCAGGGCCACACTCCGGACCGAAGTCCAGAACAGGCCCCGGGGCGCTGATGTTGAGGCTCCAGTAATGCAGAGTACCTTTTAATTGCCATTGCTCTCATGTCTATTCTGACCCAGAGTAGTAGCACCTGATAGGGTCCAATCTGTGGGTCAAATAGAACTAAACTGTGTGTTTATGCTAAACTGAATTGTTTGAAATAGAACTGTTTGATCATTTAACTGTGTGAACAAATGACTGATATTTAATTCAATTGTTAGTGATACAAAGAAATACTGTCTGTTTATGCTAAATTGAATTGTTTGAAATAGAACAGTTTGATCATTTAACTGTGTATAAACAAATGACTGATGTTTAAAAGAATTGTTAGCGATACATAACAATACTTGGAACCATTTAACTTTGTTTACTTATGTTAAACTGAATTATTAGCAATAGAACTGTTTGATAATTTAACTGTGTGCAAACAAATAACTAATGTTTAAATTGAATTGTTAGTGATACATAGCAATATTTGGAGATGCCCGTGGTGTAATGGTTATCATTGTAGGAAATTGACACGGCGATATGAGTTCAAATCCTGGCCGAGACTGATTGCATTTCACACAACACTAATACCCTTGGGAAAGGTATGAATCCAATTATTCTCCCTCCAGCTATGGGTAAACAGTAGTTGGTGAGGCGACTAGTCTAGGAGAAGGAAAACTGAATTCAAACCTGTTAAACTCTGCTTAAAAATTGACCTTGTGTCATATCCTACCTGAGCGGAGGGGTTGGTAAATATGAATATTTGGAGCCATTTAACTTTGTTATGCTAAATTGAATTGTTAGAAATAGAACTGTGTGATCATTTAACTATGTGTATCTACAAAATGTGTTTACAAATCATATATATTTAATGTGTGTAAAAACAGGATTTGACATTAAATAACCAACAAAGGTGGATATACCATAAAAGTAAACCAAACAAATTGTTAAAAATAAATTAAATTTTGACATTAGATAACCCATAAAGAGTTGATATGCTGTTAAACAAACCAAATCAAAAACGCACCCCACCAAAAAAATTAGTAATTTTTAGTTCTTTCAGTAGATTTTTTGTATCCCCCAAGAAGTTGTTAGTTTAAAAAAATATCAATTTGTTTAGATTTTAGGTGTATTATTGGCCTAATGAGTAGTGTGTTTGCCAATGATCCGGGAGACTAGGGTTCAATCCCATGTCGAGTCATGCCATAGACTAAAAAAAAATGGTACTTGATGCCTCCTTACTTAACACTCAACATTATAAGGTAAGGATCAAGGGTAAAATGGAGCAATCCAGGGAAAGGAGTAGTGCCCTTCCCTACACCTTGGTGTAGTAGCTATTGAAAAGGGAGCCTTCTGGTCTCCCTCGACTACATTTGCCAACTTTACTTTACTTATCATAGACCTGTCATTAAATAAAATAAAATGATTTCTTGATTTAATCTTTATTCAAAGTGAACTTTTTGTACAAGCGTAATATGGTAACACAACCGATTACCTCCCCTGTTATCCTTTACAGTACAAATATGTGACACCATTTTACAACTAGGGTCATAAACATTTATTATGGAGCAATCTAGGGAATGGAGTAGCACCCTCCCCTACACATTGGTGTAGTAGCTATTGAAAAGGGAGCCTTCGGGCCACCCTCAACTAATGTCGCCAAATTTTTTACTTTATTCACTATTATAATTGCAAACATTAACTTCCATCAAATAAGGACTTTAAATTATATTATGTAATAAAATTTTTACTTCGTCTTCTTCCTGGGCGGGAAATGTTATTTCCAATTGCTTATGGCTAAAATGAAAAAGAATTATTTTTCTCTTTGAACCTTTTTTTTGTGCTACCAAGGAGTGGAGGATAAAAACATGATGCGAGACTATACTTGGGGGTTGATGGGCAAAGGTGATTTCACTGATTTACATTCAAGTATAAACATTTTTGCATGCTATTATACTGTGCAGTCCAACACATTGCTTTTATTGTAGTACAAGGATCATTAAATAAGTTTCCAGACTTTTTTCGTATGGGCACTTTTATTAAGAGTACACACATGAAACTCTAGTCCCCTTCGAAGTAATCTCTTCCGGCTGCAATGCACTTGTTGTACTGTTCCAACAACTTCTACGAAGTCCTCTTGTGTGAGCGTGTCAATGATCTTCATCACAGCCTCTTTCATCTCCTCAATTGTCTCATAACAACAGCCTCTGAGCTTAGGGAATAACCAAAAGTGACAGGAAGCAAGGTCTGAACGATAGGGAGGGTGAGGAACTGTCTTGATGCCCATCTTGGTCAAATAGTCTGTGACAAGGATGGAGTTGTGGACTGGTGCATTGTCCTCGTGGAAATGCCACTGAGCCGATTTGAAGAGTGCTGGCCTCTTTCGATGGAATCTCTTCCTGAACTCCCTTAAAACCTCAACATAGTAACCCTAACCCTTTGGCCAATCAACTCTGGTGTATTGACTTCCTTACTCCTCCCACACCCCTCATCATCCTTCACAGACTCCCTGGCTTCCTTAAATCTCTTATGCCACTCAAAAACTGATGCTCGATTAATGCAAGATGCTCCAAAAGCAGTCTGAAGCATTCCACACGTTTCTGTGGCATTTTTCCAAGTTTAAAACAGAATTTTTTTGCATATCGTTCTTCTAAAGTGTCAGATTGCATTTTTGAAATTCACTAGCTGTGACAATCAGGCTTTAGTAGGGTGTATTCCGATTCCTGCTGTAGCTGTTCATTTGAAGCTGAAATCATAAAAACTGGTCAGTCATCTCATAAGATGTATAGTAATAACATAGTGAATTTTCAAGAGTCTACAACAATTTTAAATGCCTGTACAAAAAAGTCTGGAAACTTATTGAAGGCACCATGTATATAATAACTGGTTATGACCTAAGTAAATTAAACTAGTCTCTGAGTTCTTATTAAAATTTATTGAACATAATAAATGTTTATGACCCTAGTTGTAAAATGGTGTTGCATATTTGTACTGTAAAGGACAACAGGGGAGGTAATCGGTTGTGTTACCATATTACGCTTATACAAAAAGTTCACTTTGAATAAAAGTTGAATTGAGAAATCATTTTATTTTATTTAATGACAGGTCTATGATAAGTAAAGTTGGTGATTGTAGTCGAGGGCGACCAGAAGGCT
The DNA here is from genome assembly GCA_963585895.1 of Sepioteuthis lessoniana. Taxonomy (NCBI): domain Eukaryota; kingdom Metazoa; phylum Mollusca; class Cephalopoda; order Myopsida; family Loliginidae; genus Sepioteuthis; species Sepioteuthis lessoniana. The sequence continues at coordinate 9,650,508 of OY757947.1, read as the reverse complement.
CCCTTTTCAATAGCTACTACACTGAGGTGTAGGAAAAGGCACTACTTCTTTCCCTGGATTGCTCCACTTTACCCTTGAAATGTACCTTATATTGTTGAGTGTTAAGCAAGGAGGTATCAAGTACTATTTTTATAGTCTTTGGCATGACGCGACCTGGGATTGAACCTAGGTCTCCCGGACCACTGGCGAACACTCTACCCACTAGGCCAATGAGCCAATTAACAGGTCTATAACTTAGGTTAATGCCCCAGTCGGTTAGGAGCCATAGAATACACCGACTCCATCATAGTCGCAGTGATTAGTCTTTGTATAAGACCTTTTTTTGAAATTAGAATACAGAGGATATAGCAGCCGAAACATTGTTTCAACTTACCACAATAAAGACAGGGACCACAATCCAAACAATCATAGCCCAAATACACATAAAGCCTCATATCAAAAATTCAGACGGATAATATATATATATATATATATATATATATATATATATATTTTTGGCTGTACAAAATTTAATAATAGCAATTAAAAGACCTAGGTTTTATACATTGAATTATTTGCCAATGTTAAACGTTTTGGTTTTTATACCTTCATCAGGGCATATAAGTTATTAAATGAAATAAAAAAGAGGAGAAAGTTTTAAAACATTCTATTTCTAATTTGTGTGATGTACTGTATTTAACAGCATATTAGGCGCACTTTTTTTACTACAAATATCTTTAAGAATTTCCCTGCGTCTTATATGCCATGTGTAGGTTTAAAATTTGTGATATTTGGCTGAAATTAGCTACCTGGCCACTCCTATTAGCTTAGACTTTAGAGTAACTTTCATATACCTATTGTCATTATTTAAAAGGCTATTATGCAGATCAAAAGTGTTATTGATAATATTCATGATATCAATTTCATCACGTTTAATATTAGTACTTTGTTTTTTTCTTAATTTGCCCTGCTGAAATTGGGGTGCGTCTTATACACCATCAAATACGGTGATTAGCATTCCAAAATTTGTTTATATCTATCTATGTTAATATTGATTTTATTTATCTGATATCTACCTTTTGTTTCCCAATCAGCTGGAGCTGTAAAATACATCAACTGCTTCTCTGCAGAGGGTAAGACCCTTCCTACCAACGAGTGTTCTGGATGAAGGTGAGGCTCCAGAAATGCAGGAGCTTTGGGGAATGTGGAGTACCCCTTCATTGCTATTGCTCCCAGGTCCATTCTGGCCTGGAGTGGTAGCACCTGATAGGGTCCTATCTATAGGTCAAATAGAACTAAACTCTGTATTTATGCTAAACTGAATTGCTTGAAATAGAACTGCTTTGACATTTAAACTGTGTACTTATGCTAAACTGAATCATTTGAAATGGAACTGTTTGTATGTATAAAAATGGATTTGGTATTAAATAACCTACAATGGCTGATGTGCCATAAAACCAAACCAGAGCAATCTACCTATTGTAAACATTCCATAATCTATTTATCGGTCTTTATTAGTGTTAGTCTTCTTTCTATCTCTGTTTAATCCAACTATTTGTTTATTTATCTATCAAAATATATATAAATGATGAAGCCAGATTATTTTTAGTAAGCGATTTTGTAACATTTCAGTATTAATCTGACTTAATAAGACAAATTGAAAAACCTGGTCTCTGATAGTATTGTGGTTTGAAATGATACTAGATTATAACAATTTTCCTGTGTTTTTCATTCAGCGATCGTGTTGATACTGCTATATGGATGCACTAGATGGATGCTAACTAAATGTATGGAGAAAAAGCTTGACAGCTACAACACAAGAATGCTGCAAGCAATATTGAACAAGTCCTGGAGGCAGCAGCCCACAAAGCAGCAGCTGTATGGTCACTTACCACTCATCACGAAAACTATCAAAATTAGACAAATCTGACATGCGGGACAATGCTGGAGAAGTAGGGACGAGCTCATAAGTGATGTACTCGTGTGGACCCCTTCACCGAACCTACATACAGCAGCTCTGTGCCGATATGGGATGTAACCCTGAAGACCTGCCAGAAGCAATGGGTAATTGGGAAGGGTGGCGAGAGAGAGTCAGGGATATCTGTGCTGATGGTGCGACAAGATGATGATGATGATATATACTAACATCTTGGAATCTTGAAAATTCAAGTTAAAATTAGTTTTAATATATATATATATATATATATATATATATAGAAAGAGAGAGACAGACAGACAGACAGAAAAACTGAAAATGAATCTGACAGTTTACAAAAGGTACAGAAACTTATTCTTACTTGAATTTTCAAGATTCCAAGGTGTTAGTATATATCATCATCATCTTGTCGCGCCATCAGTGTAACCCAGATATAAGAGAGATTTTCTCTGGTCCCGTTGTCCCCGATATAAGAGAGTTCATTTTAAGTGACAGTGTGATGTCGTAAATCGGTCAAACAGAGGTCAGTTAGAGAGAGAGTGAAGTTCAATGACTTAATCTTGCCTAGTCTCGGTGTGTCCAATCTGTGTCTGTTGGAGACACCCTCTACCTTATGATTTTGCTTTGTGTGTCTAAGGGTAGTGCCGCCCGCTTTTTTGCCGACTTTGCTTGTCGTTGCATTTACTGGACAGCACTTTCACTTTACCCACTGTTCTGTTGGGTCAGAAGTTTGTCTGTTAATTTTACCACTGAAAACCATTTGCTTGCAATCATTGTGATTAGTGATGTCGGTGTCAGCGTCTCAACAAAAAACTCTGAGCATTTATGACCGGTTGGAGCTCATCGACGATGTCAAAGTGAAGAAACTCAAACTGGCCGCTGCTGCCAAAAAGTACGGAATCGGCTATTCAACAGCAGCAAAAATTCTCAAGAAAGAAGACGATCTCAGATCTTGCATGCAAATGAACAGAAACACTTATCGTAAACGAAAGCGCCAATTCGTGCACAAGGACGTTAATGAAGCTGTCCGAAGTGGCCAAGCAGATAACTGTTTTGAAGGCCATGCACATGATGAAACGAGCACTTTTCATGGTCAAACCGTCAACAATTCAAAATTGTTTTAAAAAGGCTGGCTTTGTCATTGAATCACAGGCTGAAGTGGAAGAAATACTCGATGAAATTGATCAAGTTTCTCCACCATCGGGCATGGAGCAAACAGATTTTGACGAATTTATCAGCTTCGACGACCGTACACAATGTTATGGAGAACTGACTGACACGGACATCACACGTGGTATAAAATCGGATGATCAAGATTTTGACGAAGATGATGCAGAAAGCGTAAGTTCTGAAGTTTCTGAAAGTGACAAACCAGTGCCAAATTCTCTGGCTGCATTGAATGCGCTTGAAACTCTGACAGCCTACTTTGAAGCAAAAAGCAGTAATCCTGATGGCACATTGAAAATGACTCACGGACTGTATAAAAGTGTTCATGATGTTAACAAAGAGATTTCTGTACAATTAAAAATGACTGACTTTTTTAAGAAAAAGTAATGTTTGATTGAATTATTTGTGAAAACTGATTGAAAATGTATTTTTGTCTTTTTTATGTCTATAACTGTTAAATAAACTAGTGTTCTGTACGTAAAAAGCATTATATGAAGTGTTCCCATACTTACCTAAACAAAATAGACAAAACCCGGATATAAGAGACTTCTTCTCCGGTCCTGACAACTCTCTTATATCCACGTTACACTGTATAAACACAGGTATGTCTTGGGTTACTTTGTTTCAAGTTGTTCTTGATTATGCGTCATTTATCAAAAACGATATAAGAAAAAATAAAAATAAAGTCTATCCACCACAAATATTGAAGTCGTAATATCCCTAGAAAAGTGTTAAAATCACATAAAATCATATTATTGTAAAATAAATAAGAATAAGGTGCTTTTGTTCCTTATGTGATCCTTGAAGAAAAAAAGAATATAATTCAAGGAATTCTCGACCAGTTTCTTATTAAAAAGCCTATCAAACAACAACAATGGCTAGAATCAGCTGTTGATACTGACTGTCCACTGCCATCTATGTCCAAAAGATAAACAAATTGAATGTAAATATTGGTACATTTAACATAAATTAATTTATTTTCTACTATCGCAAAATAATTTTAATTACTGATTTGTCATTTAACTTTACAAAATCATTTTATTTTATAATGTCTTAGAGCAAACCACATTCACAAATAAAGACTCCATGAAGTACAGTAAAGATCGCCAAATTGTAAACATCTACATTTACTAGTATGTACATGTATTTGTAAATTTAGATTACTTTTTTCTCTACTATATTAAAAACTAATATTTATTTGCTTATTAGCTTAAAATAGATTCTTATTGACCATATATTATCAAAAACGCATTTATGAATAAAATACAGAACTGGGAATGGTTATTTGTGGTTTAGCCGAGTGACAAGTCACCTCTCTCGGAACCAATTACCGATGTAAGGTGAGGTATACCAGTATATATAATCTTATTTATGATGGTTATCGTCGCAGGATATGGACACGGCGACACGAGTTCAAATCCTGGACGAAACTGATTGCATTTCACATAGCACTAATACCCTTGGGAAAGGTATGAATCCAAATATTCTCCCTCCATCTATGGGTAAATAGTAGGACAGACTAGGTTTTTAGCCTTGTTGAGGCGACTAGTCTAGGAGAAGGAAAACTCTGAATTCAAACCTGTTAAACTCCGCTTAAAAATTGACCTTGTGTCATATCCTGCCCGAGCGGAGGGGTTGGTAAATAGGATAATCTTATTTATGATACTCCTCTGGATTTTTGGTTGTCCTGCCAGTGAGGCTTAGAACATGTTCATGGTATTCTCTGCCGAAGGGTAAGACACCCCACCCTTGCCTTCAAAAGGAAAGATGGCCTGAGTATGACTCAGCTGCATCTAAACTCTGAGGAGTATGGAGTACAACTTTATCACCATTACTCCTTGGTCCACTCTGAACTGGAGTGGTAGTGCCTGTAAGAGTCTCATATATAGCTCAAATACATCTGTTTAAAAATTATTTGTATTAGATAGGAATACTTGATACCATATACTTGTGTGCAAATGAACTGCATTAAGAACAGTTACTTGAAACTATAATTGTTTACTAAGGATTATTATAATTAATTACTTGAAACCATATCACTGTGTTCAAATTATTTGTATTAGATAAAAATACTTGAAACCAAATAAGTAAGTTAAGTTGGTGACCATAGTCGAGGATGACCCGAAGGCTCCCTTTTTAATTGCTACAATACCAAGGTATAGGGGAAGGTGCTACTCTATTCCCTGGATTGCTCCACTTTACCCTTGATCTGTACCTTATAATGCTGAGTGTTAAGCGAGGAGGCATCAAGTACCATTTTTTGAGTCTTTGGTATGACTCGACCTGGGATTGAAGCCAGGTCTTCCTGGCCTTGGTAAAAACCAAATAACTGTGTTCAAATTATTTGTATTAGATAAGAATACTTGAAATCATACAACTGTGCAAATTGTTTATATTAGATAGGAATACTTGATATCATATAACTGTGTGCAAATTATTTGTATTAGATAGGAATACTTTAAACCATACAACTGTGTGCAAATTATTTGTATTAGATAGGAATACTTGATATCATATAACTGTGTGCCCAAAATTTCTCATGCAACAACTACACAAAAAATGTAAATATAAACATACAATGTTTATGATTCCCTAACCTTTAGGTATAAAATAACCCCAGAGTGGTTGGTATGCCTTTGAAATCAATCAGTGTCTCATACCATCCGACCTTATTTTAAACCATATATATAAGTTGTCGACCTTAGTTGTGGGTGACTCGAAGGCTCCCTTTTCAATAGCTACTGCACCAAGGTGTAGGGAAGGGCGCGTCTCCTTTCCCTGGATTACTCCACTTTACCCTTGATATGTACCTTATATTGTTGAGTGTTAAGCAAGGAGGTATCAAGTACCATTTTTAAAGTCTTTCGTATGACACGACCTGGGATTGAACTCATGTCTCCCGGACCATTGGCAAACACTCTACCCACTAGGCCAATTTGTTGGCCCAATCAGAGGAAAAAGTAAATACTTAAAAATGAATTGGTCAACAAGAGAATTTATTTTTAAGTTATTTATATTTTTCCAACACGTGTTTCTGACGTTTATGTTGTCTTCAGGAAGTAAATGGTTTGTTTTGGTGTTCCCTTTGGTTTATATAGTGGTGACAGCTTTGATAAGGTTGTGGTTCTTTTTAATTCCAAAATTTGTGTCTGAATGTCCAGTTCGAGTTAATTGGCTGTGAAAAATTTTCATCTCTGTAGATGTTGTTTCTCTTTTTCTTTCCTTTTTCCAAAAGTGTATTCTCTGTGTTTGTGGGTCTGCCTGGGTGACTTTAAGAGAGAGTGTTCTTTTCTCCTTTATTACTCTTTTTTTTCCTCCGAAATAATTTTTGATATTTAATATATCATGAAGTTTAGCAGACTACTCATTTGCTTTATAATTTCTGCTCTAAATTTAGATAAATAAATATATATATAGATATATATAAACTTTATGATCTCTGCTCAAAATTTAGATAAATAAATATATATATAGATATATATAAACTTTATGATCTCTGCTCTAAATTTAAATAAATAGATATATATATATAAATATATATAAACTTTATAATCTCTGCTCTAAATTAAGACAAATAAATATATATATAAATATATATGAACTTCATGATCTCCGCTTTAAATTTTAGTTGCTTTGTTGGTAGGGCTTAGAATATGCTAATTTTATTCCCTGCGGAGGGCTACTGAATCCTTACCATAACTGTGTGCAAACAAATGACTATAATTAAATAAAAATAATCATTTGAAACCATTTGTTTGCAAGCAAATGACTATTATTAATTAGAGATAATTACTTGAAACCATATAACTGTGTGCAAACAAATGACTATTACTAGATAGAAATAATTACTTGAAATCATTTGTTTGCAAACAAATGACTATTATTAAAGAGAAATAATTACTTGAAACCATATAACTATTTGCAAACAACTGACTGTTATTGAATAGAAATAATTACTTGAAACCATATAACTGTCTGCAAACAAATGACTATTATTAAATAGAAATAATTACTTGAAACCATATAAATGTGTGCAAACAACTGATTATTATTAAATAAAAATAATTACTTGAAACCATATAATATTTGCAAACAAATTACTGTTATTAAATAGAAATAATTACCTGAAACTATATAAGGGTGTGCAAAGAAATGACTTAATAAAAAAAAATGATTACTTGAAAGCACATAACTGTGTAAAAAAAAAAAGAACTTATCAAATAGAAATTTCTTGACGCTTTTAGTTATGAACCTAATATTAGATTAAAATGTTTGCGACCATACATCAGTGTGAAAATTATTTGTATTAGATAGGAATGCTTGATAGCCTATCACTGTATACAAAAAAGATTTAAGAAACAACTACCCCAAAAGTGTGAAATAAAAATGTACAATTAAATTAAGATGAAAATAGATTTGAAAGCTATTGAGCTTAATGTCTTGTCACATAGATTTTATAAAATTGATATTATGATTGATAGCAAATAATGGAAAGTGTTGTATAATTAGCATTTGATTACATAAGATATCTGGTTAATATTTTATTAAAAATATTTAATTGAAATTATTTTTCTATAAAGATTCATTAACCAATTGTTTGTATTATTAAATAGATTAGAAGTAATTTTTACTTTAAAAGTGAATAGTAAATGATTTTTACTATAAAGATGCAGGGGAAATGATTTTACTATAAAACTGCACTGGGAATGATTTTTACTATAAAAATGCATTAGAAATGATTTTTACTATAAAAATGCATTGGCCAATGATTTTTACTATAGAACTGCATTGGAAATGATTTTTACTATAAAAATGCATTGGAAATGCTTTTTTCACTAAAAATGCATTAGAAATGATTTTTACTATAAAATGCAATAGAAATGATTTTTACTATAGAACTTCATTGGAAATGATTTTTACTAAAAAAAAGTAAATGATAATTTTTACTATAAAAATGCATTGGAAAAGATTTTTACTTTAGAAATGCATTGGCCAATAATTTTTACTATAGAACTGCATTGGAAATGATTTTTACTATAAATGCAAATGAAATAATTTTTACTATAAAAATGCATTGGAAATGATTTTTACTATAAAAAGGCAATAGAAATGATTTTTACTATAAAAATGCATTGGCCAATGATTTTTACTATAGAACTTCATTGGAAATGATTTTTACTATAAATGCAAATGAAATGATTTTTACTATAAAAAGGCAATAGAAATGATTTTTACTATAAAAATGTATTGGCCAATGATTTTTACTATAGAACTGCATTGGAAATGATTTTTACTATAAAAATGCATTGGCCAATGAGTTTTACTATAAAAATGCTTTGGAATATTATTAGTTATTTGAAACCATACATCTGCATGCAGATTAGATAAGAATACTTGATATCATGAACAACTATTCCAAAATATATGAATATAAATAAATAACTCTTGACATGCCATTAAAATTGGTCAACCATTTATGTGTAGTTATAGGTTTTTTTTTCTTTTTTAAAGTTGTTTTATAAAATTCATAAAAAACTTAAATAAAGTTAGAAAAAATTCAACTTCTATAATAGAAGTTTTTAAATTTGTGTGAGCCAAGATTTTCTTAGGGATTTTTCTTCTTTTTTTTTTTTTAAGTATGTCCAGACCCCCAGCAGTTCTCTCGTACCAAATTTAGCAGTGATTTCTTTTTATTTTTAGATTGGAAATCCTTATATTCTTCGCTGTATACCTGTGAAATGGTGGAAGAATGGATTAATCACAAAATTATTATGGATGTTCCTTTTCCGACAAGTTTAATAACTTTACCTCGAGACCATCACTTAACGGAACCAGACATCACTTCTAAAAACAGTGCCCAACTCAAACCTCTCGACAATACTCCGACCTTGGCATTGGTAGCAAAGGAAGAAAGCGGTACCAAGAATTCTTTCCAGTGCCAGACCTGCTTAAAGGAGTTCAAACGAAAGTTCCACCTAAAACGTCATCAGCTGACTCACACTGGACATCGCCCATACAAGTGTAACCATTGTGAGAAAGCATTCACACGGGGAGCCGATCGAGATCGCCACCAGAAGACTCATGGTAAGCAAGAAAGAAATCACATTTGTCCTGTTTGTTGCCGAGCCTTTTTGACTGCAACCCATCTACATCGTCACATTGCAACTCATGAAGGGCGGAAGCCATACCAGTGTTCACTTTGTGATCGCAGTTTCTCACGACCCTTTGAACTCAAAAGACATGGCCAGGTGCACAGTGGCGAACGACCATATACTTGTACAACTTGCAGTAAAAAGTTTCCTCGACAGTCGGATCTACAACGGCATCACCTTACGCACACTGGTTTGCGTCCACATACATGTGTTATTTGCACTAAATCTTTTAATCAGATATCCCACTTGAAAGCTCACAGCAGGATCCACACTGGCGAGCGACCATTTACCTGTTCTGCTTGTCCACGTCAATTTTCAAATCGCTCACAGCTGAAGCGCCACAGCTTTGTGCACAGTGGTATTAGGATGTATCCTTGCAAATCATGCAACAAGCGGTTTTCATGTCAATCAGGCTTGCAGAGACACACTAGGGTACACACGGGAGAAAAGCCGTTTGTTTGTGCAGAATGTGGCCAATGCTTTGCAAATCGGACCAACCTCCGAATTCATTCCTGCTTACATTCTGGCCTGAGACCATACTGTTGTAGCACTTGTTGCAAAACCTTCTCAGACAAATCACAGCTCAAAAGACACACTCGGACACATGGGCAGACGTCTGAGACACCAAATTAACCCCACCTTTTTAGGAACTGCATGATAATCCGAGTTAAAAATACTTTTAGGATAAAGCTATACCAAGTAAAGGTCTAGCAGCTATTCTATTGGCATCTTTGACTGGAAGCAGATATGTAATAGCCTAAATTACTTAGAAAATCTTTTTAACCAGGGATTTGATAGCGATTTTATTTCTTTAAAAAAATGTATACATTTTAAAAAGTGGGCACAAGGCCTGAAATGTTTTGAGGGGAGGGAGAATGGGACGAAAACTGTGCTAATCAATAGTTTTTCTAGGGAGCCCTAGCTAGTTCCAATCATCTTCGTTTGCTCTTGACAATAAATCCATTCTTTCGTCACCTAATGCACAAACCGTCACCATAATACCTCATTCACTCTATGGACTGAAGAGCTACTTAAAAAACCGAATGAGGTGAGATGATATATATACAATTGAAAAAAACAGCATGATGGGGGATTGGAGAAAAAAGCCCCAAGAGAACATAAAATAAACCCTGTTTGGTTTCCCTCCCATCCCTCCTCTATGATGTGGACAGCTGACTGTTTTCTGGTTCCAAGGATAGACAAGCCGGGCTATCCCTATGGGGGAGGGGGCCTATCCTAATTGGGATAAAAGAAAAACATGAGGGGAAGGGAGCGGTCGGTAAATAGGACAGTATGGAATGCAGTAATGTGTTTTCAAGATCCTCAAAAAAGACGGGCTGGCAAGTGATTAGGGAAGAAAAAAGTGGTATTAGGATGTATCCTTGCAAATCATGCAACAAGCGGTTTTCATGTCAATCAGGCTTGCAGAGACAAACTAGGGTACACACAGGAGAAAAGCCGTGAATTCTTGTGAATCTAACAGCTAGCTGAAGGGGAAGATGACACCTCTCACACAACTAACTAGGGGGTCAGGAAGACTAATATGCTTTGTTGCCGAGACTTAAGATATAGTGACTGTGTAGTGGATATATGTGTAAAAGATTGAATAAAACACTGATCTACAAATTTAATAAATTTTTTTTCTTTAACTTGAGTGCAAAGTTTGTTGAAAAACAAAAGCTACGAAATCTTCTTTGTAAGAAAAAATAATATTAATTAGAACATAAATATTATCCAATATTTACATTTCAAGAAAGAAAAGTTCATGCCTTCAACATACCAGTTTACATTATCTCAATCTAGTTGATATATTTTGTGTGTGTGTGTAAAAGATCTTTGTGTGAATATGTCACTATGTAGGAGAGAAAGTATATTTATGTGCTAATATGTAAACTGATGCTGCTAAAAAAAAAAGTTCATCAGCAAATAAAGACTGTAATGGTAGTATAAGCACATCTATGTAAACAAACTATTTTCATTCAATTTAAAACAATTAAGTGATATTGAGATTAAATGCACTTGAAGGAACAGAATGTTTGTGACACAATGGGTGGCATTCATTTCTGTGGGTGTGGGTAAGTTCCATTCAGAGGATTCCTTTGTCTGTTTTGGCGCAAAACCCACACAAAGAGCTTGTGCGTGAGATTTCCCACGAGACTGGAAGAAGATGAGGAAACGAAGGTCCGAGAGTCAACAGAAGCAGAACAGAGAAGGAGACAGTCAAGAGAAGTGGACAGAAGTGACCAGTCGACAGAAGATACCAGTTGACAGAAGTTAGGGAAGCTGACGGTTGAGAAAGGTGGCTGCTTGAACCTGTCGACTCAGGCCGGGTTAGCCAATGTGAGAAGATGAGTCAGCATTCTTGGTGACTTTGTGGGAGTTTCTCTAGAATACACGCTCGCGATAGTTCACAGAATGCTAGGAAAGTGTCACCAACTTCTCCCTTCTTGTGCTTGGAGCTAACCCAAGCCCGCGATTGTTTGTTCTTCTTTTCTTCCAACCTCTCGGTTGGGTATGTTGTGGGTTGAGTGTCCATAAAGAAATATGAAATACCCCTGGCTTAAGATAAGAAAAACCACTAGATGATCTAATGGCCATGAGTGATTTGGGGAGTTTGAGACAGTGGGGACTGGTTGGTGGTGTATTGTCACAATTTTCCCTCAAAATAAGTAATCAAAAGTTTTGAGTAGATTTACAGAATGAATCTATAAATCAGTTATTTATAAAATTAAGGAAGGCTGGAAATTAGATAAAAAAAGGTTGATATTTTATCTTTGATTCTAAGTGGTTAAGAAAATGTATTTTAAACAATCTACAAGGACAAACAGTCCTTAAATTGTTTTGGGTTTTGATCCTAGTTGATATATTTTGTGTGTGTAAAAGATCTTTATATGAGTATGTCACTATGTTGGAGAGAAAGTATATTTGTGTGCTAATATGTAAACAGATTCTGTTAAAAAAAGAGTTCATCAGCAAACGAAGACTGTAATGGTTGTATAAGCACATCTATGTAAACAAACTATTTTCATTCAATTTAAAACAATTAAATGATGTTGAAATTAAATGCACTTGAAGGAACAGAATGTTAGATTTTCTCTCAAAAGTCAAAAGTTTTGAGTAGATTTACAGAATGAATCTATAAATCTACTGAAGATTTATCTATTTCATCACTTATTTATAAAGTTGAGGAAGGCTGGAAATTAGATAAAAAAAAGGATGATAATTTATCTATGATTCTAAATGGTTAAAAAATGTATTTTAAACAATCTACAAGGACAAAGACTCCTTAAATTATTTTGGTTTGGTTTCTTTGTTTAATGGCATATCAACTCTTTGTAGGTTATTTAATGCCAAAGCCGTTCTCCTAGAAGAACAGTAGTGGTACTATTTAACCCATAGCTGGGAGGATAAGGGGGTTTCATACCTTTCCCAAGGGTATTTGCCCGAAAGTGAACGTAATAGCGTGACTAGAGTACGAACTCACTTACTACGATTCCGCAGTCCATCACTTTAACCATTACATCATAAGGACACCCCTAGTAGTGATACTATTTAACCCATAGCTGGGAGGATAAGAGGGTTCATACCTTTCCCAAGGGTATTTGCCCGAAAGTGAACGTAATAGCGTGACTGGAGTAAGAACTCGCTTACTACGATTCCGCAGTCCATCGCTTTAACCATTACACCACGAGGACACCCCCCTTAAATTATTTTGGGTTTTGATCCTTTAAATTTTTCATGGTAAGTCAAATATTATCATCTGTGAAATCTGAAAGGAATTTAAAAAATATAAATAAGAACCAATTGGTCAGTAAATACAAAAATACTAATACCGAAATAATTTTGGGTTTTGATCGTTCATATTTTGTCGTCTGCAAAATCTCAAAGATGTTTTAAAACAAACCCATAAACACTGATTAGTCAAGAAAAGCATAAAAATAAATACTTTTTTTAATATGGAAATCAGTTGATTTTTCATATATTATTTCATCATCAAGTCAGGCTGATGAGTCCCTTGACTCTCTCCCCATCTATCCATCCATATCATCCATTGTTGTATTTTGACCTTCCACCCGGCCAAAAATGCCATTCAAAGTGATGCACCGGAAGGAAGTGACACATTCCAATGGCAGTTATGAGAGGAAATCGCGTGGGCGGAAATTGGCTAACAAAATGAGACAAGCTAAAATTACCATGGTACACTCATAGACTGATGCACCGGAAGAGAGTGCCCTGTGAACTGCATGACAGTTATTTCCACTTGATGACGATCAAACATGCCATTCCAAAGATCGAGTAGGCGATTGAGTGGGCATTGAACTATTATATAACTCAGTCAAGACAGAAGTCAGACAGTTACAGTTGGAGAAAGAGTTATAGACAAGATGTGCTAGGGAAAGCCACACCAGGCTGATGGGGCCCTTGGGGCCCCTGATGAGTTGGGGTCCAGAGAAGTTGCTGACAAGATGTGGTAGAGAAAGCCAGCACTCAGCAGAAAGCTGAGCCCCTGGGCCTCCGGTTGAGCAGCCCTGGAGAACAAGAAAGACACAGCGCTGACGGCCATAAGAGTGGGGGTCAATATATTGCAGTTCTGTTCGGTCTCCAACTCCCTCTCATCATAAAACACTGAGTAACCCTTTTCGAAGGTTACAATAAAGTGAGAGGTATATTTTGTTAAAGAAGTTTTCGCTCGTCTGTTTAATTATTGTGTCGTTGTGATTCATTCAGCATATATATGTATATGTGGATGAGAATATAACACCATCACTCCTGGCTGGTCCTGTAGACTGCATCCAGTGTCTGCACTGAGCTGATTTATGCAAGTGCTTACTTTCCCACCAGTACCCAGCATGTCTTGTTCATGGTTTTTGAGATGGGAGTTAAGTAGCTGTACAGTTTCTCAAGCATATTTTTTGCACAAAAATTGACCCACTTGAAATCAGTTGATTTTCCATAACTCTATCTTTTGCATAGGAGTGCAAGCCTCCTAAAATGGAGTGTCCTGGATATGACATTAAACTGCATCTGATGGTGAGGCTCCACTTCTGAAGATTTTGGGAGTATGGAGTACCTCTTTATTACCATTACTCTCAGATCCACTCTGAATTGAATTGGTAGTACCTGTTTTATATATATATATATATATATATATATATATATATATATATATGAGTGCAATTTGTGATGCCCACAAGAAGAAGGTGGGCGTTGAACTATTATATAACTCAGTGCACAGGAAATTCAATCAGTTGGAGACAATATATATATATATATATTCTTTAATCCAGTAAATCCAGAGTGGGAACTATTCCATCAGGACAAATGAATTATTCAAATTTCAATTTTTTTTTCCTATTGGATCTGATGAAGTCCTGTTAAAAATTATTTTAGAGTCTTTGATTCATATCAATGCTCTTAACAAGATGGAAATAAATTTATTATCCTTATGTGACCGAATATTGTTTTTTTTCTTTAAATAAAAATGAAATATATATATATATATATATATATATATTATAACTGGCCCATTGGTCTAGTGCGTAGAGTGTTCTCTATTGGCCTGGGAGACCAGGGTTCAATCCCAGATTGAGTTGTACCCAAGCCCTAAAATGGTACTTGATGCCAATTTGCTTAACATTCAGAATTATAAAGCATGGATCAAAGGTAAAGTAGAGCAATCCAGGGAAAGGAGTAACACTCTCTCTGACACCTCGGTGTTGTATCTATTGAAAAGGGAGCCTTCAGGTCGCCAACTTTACTTATATATATATATATATATATATATATATATAGATATATAAAGAAAAGTTGAAAAAACAAAAGTTTGATGAATTTATTATGAAAGCTGATGTTGAACATTTTAGTTATAATAACCTTCTTCAGGACTTTAAATTCATGAAAAGTGCTATTTCATCAAACATCCACCATAATTTTAACAATACTTTTTATGAATTTAAAATCCTGAAGAAGGTTATTATAACTATAATTTGGATTATTTTGTTTTTTCTACTTTTCTTCATACTCTCGGATTTAATTTCCTTATTTACTTTCATATATATATATATACACACATATATACACAACATACACACCTACCCACACATATGAGGGTTGCTCAAAAGGCTTCAAGCTTCATCCAGAAAAGCGTGGGAAACAAGACGGTTTTCCAATATCATCCCCTTTGACATCAGTGCACTTGATCTAACAATGCACAAACATTGCAGTCCCAACACATGTATAGCCATGACAAACTATACAAACACATATACATATGCATGCACATCTGTATGCAGAATCATTGTTGTTAAGAGCGGGCGTAAAAAGCAACAGGAAACTGATTCTTGTATTAATTCAAGAGAGGACACGGGTGTTAGTTTCAGGGCGTATAGAGTCGAGCGCTTTCTCCCTCTCTCTCAGTAGCTGTTCTTCTCTCTCGCTTTCTCCCTCATTCTCCCTCCTTCCTTCTTTCTCTCTCTCCTTCAGGTTCTCGCCTTCCTTCCTTCCTTCCTTCCTTGAGATGTAACACGTTCGTCGGGCAAATGCACTCAGAACAAAATCATTCATTTAGCCGTTACCGTGCATATTTGTATTATCGTGAGATCTCATAAGAATTTGCATACATGCAAATTACCTCTCGCTGGTTCGAGATCTCCCCTCGTCAAATATGCTCGAGGCAGCCATATCGGTTTCCACTCTACAAGCCAGACACGTTCATGCGCGCTTCGAATGCCCAGGTACATTACCTTCACAATCATAATGACGACACAATAAAGACGAGTGATACAGTTCTTAGAAAAATATACCTCTCACTTTATTTGAAAGGGTTGTGTGTGAGAGGGAGTTGGGGACCGAACAGAACTGCAACATATTGACCCCCACTCTATTGGCCATAACCATGTTTCTTTCCCGTTCTTTTGGGCTGCTCAACTGGAGGCCGGGGGGACCAGCCTCTCTGAGTGCTGGTTTTCTCTACCGCATCTTATCTCCAACTCGTCTGATCCCCAACTGATTAATCGGGGGCCTGAGGGCTCCCTCTGATGGGTGCTGGCTTTCTCTACCGCATCTTGTCTCCAACTGATTGAATTTCCTGTGCACTGAGTTATATAATAGTTCAACGCCCACCTTCTTCTTGTGGGTGTCACAAATTGCACTCATTCAACCCATCCAAGGTCAATGTTATACTCTGCTATTCCTCGACCAGATGCACCTGTTATTTACACAGGTGCATTTCCTATTTTGACAGCCTGGCCGGGTCATAGGTCAATATACAACACACAGAAGAAGATAGCATCCTGGTCCTCCAAAAACTCTTTCACAGTACATTTGACCTCATGTTGTTTCCAAACTGGGGACCCCACTAGTGAGAATTTGAGTTTAGGAAACAAATAAGGTCAAATGGGGCTAAGTCGGATGGGTAATGGGGATGGGGTAGCAATTCGAATAACAGTTGGCTAATTCAGCTTCTGCAATCCAAACAATGTTAATGGGTGTGTTATCCTGGAGCAAGAGAACACCTGCTTTTAGCTTCCCTCTGCATTTCAACTTGATTCTTTCTTCAGTTGTCCTAATTCTAATGCATAGTACTGTCCATTTATAGTTTTAGAAGCAGTGTGAATGGGTGTGTTATCCTGGAGCAAGAGTCACCAACTTTACTTTACTTACTTATAGACCTATCATTAAATAAAATAAAATGATTTCTCGATTTAATTTTTATTCAAAGTGAACTTTTTGTACAAACGTAATATGGTAACACAACCGATTACCTCCCCTGTTGTCCTTTACAGTGCAAATATGCAACACCATTTTACAACTAGGGTCATAAACATTTATTATGTTCAATGAATTTTAATAAGAACTCAGAGACTAGTTTAATTTACTTAGGTCATAACCATTTATTATGTATGTGGTACATTCAATGTTTCCAGACTTTTTTGTACAGGCATTTAAAATTGTTGTAGACTCTTGAAAATTCAATATGCTATTGCTATACATCTTATGAGATGACTGACCAATTTTTAGGATTTCAGCTTCAAATGAACAGCTACAGCAGGAATTGGAATACACCCTACTAAAGCCTAATTGTCACAGCTGGTGAATTTCAAAAATGCAATCTGGACGTGAGGTCACTTTAGAAGAACGATATGCAATAAAATTCTGTTTTAAACTTGGAAAAAATGCCACAGAAACGAATGGAATGCTTCAGACTGCTTTTGGAGCATCTTGCATGAATCGAGCATCAGTTTTTAAGTGGCATAAGAGATTCAAGGGAGGCAGGGAGTCTGTGAGGGATGATGGGAGGTCTGGGAGGAGTAAGGAAGTCAATACACCAGAGCTGATTGGCTAAAGGGTTAGGCTTAGGGTTTCTATGTTGAGGTTTTAAGGGAGTTCAGGGAGAGATCCTGTTGGTTATTCCCTAAGCTCAGAGGCTGTCGTTATTAGAGAATTGAGGAGATGAAAGAGGCTATGACAAAGGTCATTGACATGCTCACTCAAGAGAACTTCCATGTGGCCTTCCAGAAGTTGTTGGAACGGTACAACAAGTGCATTGCAGCTGGAGGAGATTACTTCGAATTGGACTAGAATTTAATGCGTGTACTATCAATAAAAGTGCCCATACGAAAAAAGTCTGGAAACTTATTTAACTGTGTACTTAACTTAATTAATTGAAATAGAACCAGCAGAGGCTGGGCCCCCAGGCCCCCGGTTGAGCATCCCTAAAGAACGGGAAAGAAATGCTGTTATAGCCAGAAGAGTTGGGGGGTCAATATGTTGCAGTTCTGTTCAGTCTCCAACTCACCTCTCACACAATAATACCCTTCGTAACCCTTTCGAACCCTTTCAATAAAGTGAGAGGTATATTTTTCTAAAGAACTGTGTCCGCTTGTCTTTATTGTGTTGAATATGTTTCTGCATGCATCTGCATATGAGTATGTTACACTGGAGGAAGGTCCTGTAGCATCCACCCTGATTGAAAGCTTAGAATTCTTTCATTAAATACCCATTTGAACTTTGTATGCGTTCACAAATGACTTGAATTCATTTTGTCGACATTCATCTATAAAAATAACTTTCTTATATATTGAACTTTGTTCGACCAAATTTTGGGTAACACTTCAAATTCATTCCTTTAAAGTTTTGTAAATTAACCTCCTTTTTTTTTTTGTTTTCTCATAAACTGATATTATTTGTATAAATGTATTCTTCACTCGTTGATTATATATATATATATATATATATATATATGTATATTATTACAGAGCAATAATTATATATATATATATATATATGTATATATTGACAACAAGTAATCCAAATAGAAAGTAGGGATTTATAAAGAAACAAAGTCAGTCAACACTATAGCGTTTCGGTTCTGCTGAACCATCATCAAGACTGTGAGGGGTTTTATTAGTGATGTTAAGTGTAGATGGATGTATAAAAAGTGTAAAAATATATAAACAGCCAACTTTTCTTGTTGTACAACTTTTCCAAATTTTTATATATTTTTTACACTTTTTATACCTCCATCTACACTTAACATCACTAATAAAACCCCTCACAGTCTTGATGATGGTTCAGCAGAACCGAAACGCTATAGTGTCGACTGACTTTGTTTCTCTATAAATCCCTACTTTCTATTTGGATTACTTGTTGTCAATATATATATATATATATATATATATATATATATATATGTATATTATTACAGAGCAATAATTATATATATATATATTGACAACAAGTAATCCAAATAGAAAGTAGGGATTTATAAAGAAACAAAGTCAGTCAACACTATAGCGTTTCGGTTCTGCTGAACCATCATCAAGACTGTGAGGGGTTTTATTAGTGATGTTAAGTGTAGATGGATGTATAAAAAGTGTAAAAATATATAAACAGCCAACTTTTCTTGTTGTACAACTTTTCCAAATTTTTATATATTTTTTACACTTTTTATACCTCCATCTACACTTAACATCACTAATAAAACCCCTCACAGTCCTGATGATGGTTCAGCAGAACCGAAACGCTATAGTGTCGACTGACTTTGTTTCTCTATAAATCCCTACTTTCTATTTGGATTATTTGTCAATTTTTCTTCACAAATTGTCAGGTTACTATCCATTATTTTCTTCCATATATATATATATATATATATATATATATATATATATATTATTCAGTCCAGTTAAACCGGAGTTGGGAGTAATTCCATCAGGACAAAAAAATATTCAACAGTGAACATTTAAATTTTCCTGGTAAAGAGCTCAATGTAACTGACATTACAGAGCAATAATTATATATATATATAGTATTATTTGGTCCAGTTAAACTGGAGTTGGGAGTAATTCCATCAGGACAAAAAGATATTCAATAGTGAACATTTAAATTTTCCTTGTAAAGAGCTCAATCTAACTGACATTACAGAGCACTAATTTCTTTAAGAAAAAACAAAACCGGCCACATTAGTTTTATAAATTTATTTCCATCCTGTTATGTGTTTTTGATATAAATAAAAAAACATGAAAAAAAATTAATTGGACTTCTTCAGATCTAATGGATAAAAAAAATCAGAATGGACACAGGAGAGAAGAGTGGGAAGGGGATAGAAGAGGGGTGAAGAGTTATCTCCTCATTTAGCCCACTTCCGGTTTTTTTAAAATTTTATTGGAATTATAGTAAATTAGTTTTAAAAAATTTTTTATTTCTTAAAATTCTAATTTCATTTTGACTTAAAACTCCAGATTTAATACTAATTTAGATAAAATAATTTTATTCAATAACTTTACGTAATGATACTGTAATAATTAAATTAAATTCAAGATTTAATTAATATATATATATATATATATATATATATATATATATATATATATAAGTATTCCTTTCGCTCATTAAGTTATATTCTTGATTTTCCTTCCTGTATTTATGTAAATAAACCTTGTTATATTTAAAACTTTTAACTTGGGTTGTCATCTGTGTTTTCGCAAGTGTGTTTATTGGTTGAGTTCCCTTCCCTTGCTTTTTTTTGTTAATTTTAATTTTTACTTGAATCTAAGACCAATTTTTTTTTTATTATTCTTGTTACATAACCGTTTTTGTCGTTCCAACGAGTACACGTGTGTAACAATGTGTATATGCTTTTACTACATTGATTAGTAAGTTCTTAGCACACCAGCTTTCCCAGTGATAACATTGCATCATGCTCTCTCGATTTCACTGAAATACAATAGTAGTACTGTGTGCTAAATTTTATATGCATAAGCTTTTACGACATAGGTTAGTAAGTTCTTAGCACTCTTTTGATTTCAATGAAATCAAGAATACTACAGAAGTATGGTCCAAGATATTTCTTTTCAGCTGGGATGTGTCACAACCTCTGCCAACACTTTTCAGCCGGGGTGTGTCACAACACTCTGCCAATGCTTTTCAGCCGGGATGTGTCGCAACACTCTGCCAACACTTTTCAGGTAGGATGTGTCACAACACTCTGCCAACACTTTTCAGCCGGGATGTGTCACAACACTCTGCCAATGCTTTTCAGCCGGGATGTGTCACAACACTCTGCCAATGCTTTTCAGCCGGGATGTGTCACAACACTCTGCCAACACTTTTCAGGTAGGATGTGTCACAACACTCTGCCAACACTTTTCAGCTGGGATGTGTCACAACACTCTGCCAATGCTTTTCAGCCGGGATGTGTCACAACACTCTGCCAACACTTTTCAGGTAGGATGTGTCACAACACTTTGCCAACACTTTTCAGCTGGGATGTGTCACAACACTCTGCCAACACTTTTCAGGTATGATGTGTCACAACACTCTGCCAACGCTTTTCAGCCAGGGTGTGTCACAACACTCTGCCAATGCTTTTCAGCTGGGATGTGTCACAACACTCTGCCAATGCTTTTCAGGTAGGATGTGTCACAACACTCTGCCAACACTTTTCAGCTGGGATGTGTCACAACACTCTGCCAACGCTTTTCAGCCGGGATGTGTCACAACACTCTGCCAATGCTTTTCAGCCGGGATGTGTCACAACACTCTGCCAACACTTTTCAGGTAGGATGTGTCACAACACTCTGCCACCCCTTTTCAGCTGGGATGTGTCACAACACTCTGCCACCCCTTTTCAGCTGGGATGTGTCACAACACTCTGCCAACACTTTTCAGCCGGTGTGTGTCACAACACTCTGCCAATGCTTTTCAGCCGGGATGTGTCACAACACTCTGCCAACACTTTTCAGGTAGGATGTGTCACAACACTCTGCCACCCCTTTTCAGCTGGGATGTGTCACAACACTCTGCCAACGCTTTTCAGCCGGGATGTGTTACAACACTCTGCCAACGCTTTTCAGCCGGGATGTGTCACAACACTCAGCCAATGCTTTTCAGCCGGGATGTGTCACAACACTCTGCCAATGCTTTTCAGCCAGGGTGTGTCACAACACTCTGCCAATGCTTTTCAGCCGGGATGTGTCACAACACTCTGCCAACACTTTTCAGGTAGGATGTGTCACAACACTCTGCCACCCCTTTTCAGCTGGGATGTGTCACAACACTCAGCCGGGGTGTGTCACAACACTCTGCCAACGCTTTTCAGCCGGGATGTGTCTCAGCGAGTTGTAAGGAATGTTGAAAGAATTAAAATCAAAATTTTAATAAAATTTAAGGTTTGGCTTTTGTCTTTTTTAAAAATTAATTCAGCAATTTTTATTTAAAATCTCAAGACATGATTATCTATTCTCATCCACAAGTTCCAATTTTCCCTTGATATCAATTAAATGTCAACATTTGAATTTTGCCTGAAATTTTCAGAATATTATTGTACAAAGTGTTTCAGAAAAATTGATATCATTTGTGATGTACAAGATATCTAATGAAAATTGATATAATTTCAAAATCTAATAATTCAACCAATTCTTGCTAAGATGTTGTCTGTCTGAGTTTTTGAGATGAGGCTTGATGCACAATATTTTGTTTGTTATTTTTCGGACTGTTGTCTTCATTTTTATTGTTAAAAAATAACATTGCTCAGTCGGCTGGGGCTGTAGAATACCTCGACTGCACCTCTGTAGAGGGGGTAAGACCCCGTTCCTCACCAATGAGATATGACACTAAACAGTCTGATGGTGAGGTTCCAGTGATGCTGGAGCTTTGGGGAATGTGGAGCATCCCTTTGTTGCCACTGCTTTCAGGTTCACTCTGGCCCAGAGTGGTAGTACCTGATAGGGCCCTATCTATGGGTCAAATAGAACTAAACTGCATACTTATGCTTAACTGAATTGTTTGTATAAACTGAATAGCTTGAAATAGAAATGTTTTTGACAATTAAACTGTGTATTTATGCTAAACTGAATTTGTTGAAATGGAACTGTTTTTGACATTGAAACTGTACTTACACTAAACTGAATTATTTAATATAGAACTTCTGTGCTTATACTAAACTGAATTAAAACTATTTGAATAAATTGAATTGCTTGAAATAGAAATGTTTTTGACAATTAAACTGTGTACTCATGCTAAACTGAATTGTGTGAAATAGAACTGACTATTTGAATAAAAATGGATTTGGCATTAAATAACCTACAAAGGTTGATATGCCATAAGACCCAACCAACCAACGATAAATTACAAATTGCTTAGATGGTTAAAAATTTTAGCAGCATATGTTGAAAAAACTAAAAAATTCTACGTTCAATGTGATGCGTTTTTCCTTTTCAAGCATAAAAATGCAATTCACTGGTAAAAAAAAAAGCGTTTAAACATTAAACATTAAACATATAGTTGATAAAGGAGGGAAGTTTGAAAATTCTGCAAGTTTTTGGATAAAATAACTAACCATATTTATAAAATTCATTCATTCATAAATAAACGCTGCAAATTATCCGATTTTAAACCGGATAATTTCTTGATTTCTTTTTTGGGTGATTTTTATTTCAGTCAGGGGTAGGGGCTAGTTCCAGTACGAAAGGATCATGGCAGCCATGTTGATTGCACCTACTTAATATTTTGATCTGCAGTTGTACAGAATTCATATACCGCTTATATTAGAGTGATCTCCCTTGCTTTTGTTAACTGTCTTGTTCGTAAACAAGCTTCTCGAGGCTACGAAAATCGGAATTTATTTTTCAATAATTTATTCTATGAATAGTTTATGTAGAGCCAACAATTGTTGTATTAATTTAAGACTTAAGAAAGCAGTTGGACAGCGGGGAGGTCCAGACTATTACAGTCATTGTAAGAAAAAGAGACGCCTATCCAATTCAGTATCTTCCAAGCGATTAAAAAATGAATAAATTATAACCATGATACGAGAAATGATTCTTCTTGTCCCTTTGCATAAAAAAAAAAAATTCCCCATTCTTTAACAGTATCTCCCCCCCCCAATCCATTTTTAAAAATGCGTTTATAATGCAATTATAAGCTGGGGTTCTACGAGTGAATTCGAGTCTCATTGGGTGCCCCTTTCATATGGCCTTGTGCCACATCTAAGCAAAAAGCTTAGTAAATTTCCAAAGACTCAAAAATGGTACCTCCTTGCTTAATACTTAGCATTATAAGGTACATATCAAGGGTAAAGTGGTATAAAAATTAATTTCTAAGAAAAAAATCCAGCTAACCGCGTGCGGCACTTGATTTGGTCAGAGTAGAGAAGGGAGAAGTAATCCCAGACAGTGTGGCACTAAAAAGTGACTCCCTCCTTTTTGTCAAGAACTACTAGTCTGACTCTCAGTATGAATGCTGGAACCAAACAGATAGCAGGAAATCTAGCAGATTGGTTTTGTCACTCGCTTCTTGAATGAAGCTTCCCAAGAAATAAAAATTAATGAAAGTTGACTATAGAAGTTGTACCAAGAAAATTCAACTGAAAGAAAATTCTGTGGAAAATAACTGTAAGAAGACTCAAAATTCAAAAAACTCTGAAACTTTTCAATAAAACAAAAAAAAAAAAAAAAAGAAAAATACTCTAATTCAAAGAACTTTGTTTCCCGGACACTCTCTCAGATAAGTTTCCCGCAAATTGTACTAGAATTTGCAACAGTTTATCTTTTCTATCCCTTTCTTTCTTATTTCTTTGTATAAAATTCCCTTTTAAAAAAACTTTATTGTCTGTGTTATCTTTTCAAACCAATATCTGAACTCGAAAGCTGCGGAAATTACTGTTTAAACTACCGTTAATGGTAGACTAAAGTCCCCCAAAACCTTACCCAGTTAAATACTAAACTTGGCTTTAGTGTCACTCACATTCCTACAAATTTTTCTTGCTCAGTCGGCTGGGGCTGTAGAATACACTGACTGCACCTCGGCAGAGGGGGTAAGACCCCCCCCCCCAATGAGTGTCCTAGATCGGACACGAAACAGTCTGATGGTGAGGTTCTTGTGAGGCTGGAGCTTTGGGGAATATGGAGTACCCCTTCATTGCCGTGGCTCCCTAGTTCACTCTGGCCCGGCGTGGTAGACCTGATAGGACCCTATCTATGGGTTAAATAGAACTAACGGCATACTTATGCTAAACTGAATTGTTTGACTAAACTGAATAGCTTAAAATAGAAATGTTTTTGACAATTTAACTGTACTTACATTTAAACTGAATTATTTGAAATGGAACTATTTTTTCACATTGAAATTGTATTTACATTAAACTGATTTGTTCAATATAGAACTGTTTTGACATTTAACTGTGTGTAAACAAAATCTGTACTCATACTAAACTGAATTAGCTGAATTAGAACTGCTTGACTAAAGTGAATAGCTTGAAATAGAAGTGTTTTTGACAATTAAACTGGACTTACATTTAAACTGTGTGCTTATGCTATACTGAATTCTTTGAAATAGAAATGATTATTTACATAAAAATGGATTTGGTGTTAAATAACCTACATATGCCATAAAAACCAACCAACCAACCAATTTTTTCTTTTAACGGAGCAATCCAGAGAAAGGAGTTGCACCCTTCCCTACCCCTTGGTGTAGTAGCAATTGAAAAGGGAGCATTCGGGTCGTCCTCAACTACAGTCATCAAATTTACTTTTATAATGAGTGTGTACTGACCCAAAAGAAAGTGGTCGCGCATTGAGTGAGTGTCAGTCAGTTGCCATTAAAACCCAGCCCAATCAGATGGGACTATAGACTACATTGACTGCATCTCTGCAGAGGGATAAGAAACCCCCTCCCCCAACAAGTGTCCTGGATATGATCTTAAATCATCTAATAGCTAAGCTCTAGTCAGTGGAGCTCGAGGAAATATGGAGGACCCTTTCATTGTCATTGTTCCTAGGTCCACTCTGACCTAGAGTGGTAGCACCTGATAGAGTCCTGTCTATGGGTCAAATACAACTGTTTGACATTTAAACTGTGTGCAAACAAATGACTAATGCGAAATTGAATTGTCAGAAATAGAATTGTTTGATCATTTAACTGTGTACAAAAAAATGACTGGTGTTCAATTGAATTGTTAGTGATACATAGCAATACTTGGAACCATTTAACTTTACTGACTTTGGCTAAATTGAATTGTTAGAAATAGAACTGTTTGATCATTTAACTGTGTGTAAACAAATGACTGGTGTTCAATTGAATTATTAGTGATATATAACAATACTTAAAACCATTTAACTGTCTCTGAACGAATGAGTAATGTTGAATAGAATAATTAGTGTTACATAGCAATACTTGTAACCCCATCACCATGTGCAAATAAATGATTTATAGTTTATAGAATTATTCGTATTTGATAGAAATACTTGATACCATTTGACTGTGTGAAAAGAAAAAAAGAATTCAGACTCATTTTAAAATTTTATGAACAAAATGTGTTTACAAATCATGTATTTAAAATATATATATAAAGATGATTTGGTATTAAATAGCACACAATGGTTTATATGCCATAAAAGCCAACCCAACCAAATCATATATATCTAATATATATGTATAATGAGGATTTGGCATTAAATAGCCTACAATGGTTGATATGCCATAAAACCCAACCAAACCAAATCATATATATTTGATATATATGTATAAAGAGGATTTGGCATTAAATAACCCACAATGGTTGATATGCCATGAAACCAAACCAATCAAAGCCGTTAAAACAGTCATTCACGCATGAATACAAATTCTCTATCTGTCAAATCCAAGTCCCCATGCACAGAAATAATCGATGGTGGCTGCGGTTCTCTACAAAAGCAGATACAACTGAGTTCTGGCAGTATGACTTGGTTCCAAGGGGCCTTCTCTCTAAGCTGTACCTGCTTGAAAGAGCTGAGTCTATTGCTTGGTGTCTGAGGAGCCACAAAAGGGGAATGCAATGGGACCAAGCATTTTTTGGAATAGTAGCGTGGCTTCCCAGTATAAAACGACCTTGTATCAAAAATCTTGACTTGTTGGAAAATCTGTTGAATACCTTTGTTTCCAGTTGTCCGTTGTGCTGGCTGTCAGTGGATATTCTGTTGTCCGTTGGCTTCCTTTTTAACACACACATATAAATGAAATCAAAACAAAAAAAAAAATAACAAACAACTGGAAAGTTTATTGATTTATTTATTTGGAATGTTGGCGATATATATTTATGTATACATAAACGTATGTATATATAGATATATATATTGAAACATTAGGTAGATACACCATGCCTACATTGAGGTGAACAGTGGTCTGGACATATAGTGAACAGTTTATATAGGGTCAGGGTGGGAGAGACAAAGGTGGGGTCTGCAACAACGTCACGGGTGGGTGGGGGATGGTTAGAAGAGAGAGAAATCCAGTGAATAAAGATTATGGGGTGGGGGCGAAGGGTGGTTGAAAGGGGGGGGTAAGGAAATTCAATGAATGTCACCACTGAAATGGAGACTGACTAGATGTTACATTTTCAATATAAGATGAGACGACTAACCGTGGGTGATTTTAATTTTTAATTTTTTTTTTAATTATGGGATCATTTTTTATTTTCATGCATGCTTTATTTTTCTTTTTAATTATATCCCCCCCCAACCATTTGTTAAAATTTTTTAATGAAAAATTTAAGTCAACTCTAAACAACATTTAAAAATCAAAAAATTAATTTGATTAAGAATAAGAAAAAAGAAGTTATTTCAATATGGCTGACATCTTTGAAAAAAAAAAAATCAAGATGGCCGACATATATCTATAAATTCAAGATAGCTGACATCTTTAAAAAAGAAATTAGAAATAATTATAAAACTAAAGAAATTGTTCCTTAATGTTGTAGAATATTGACCAAGTGAATTTTGATTAAAGAAGAAAGAAAAAAAGCAACTAAAAATTTATAATTCAAAGAAAATAATCTTCCAAATTTATAATTAGAGTAAAAAAAAAAAAAAAATCATGTTCAAGTTTATCCATGAAAGAAAAACAGCTTTAAAGAAATTTGTGTTGTAAGGCTATAGATATTCTCTTTATATATATATATATATATATATATATATATATATATATATATAAATGTTTGCTATATTAATGAATAAAGAGGGCTCAATATCATTGATAAAGTATATACATTTTAGTTAGGATAGCACAGACAAAGTCAACGGTGCTTGGCAACTGTCAGTTACTCTGCTGTGCGTTCAGTTCTGATGAACACATTAGCAAGTAACTGACAGCTGCCAAGCACTGTTGACTCTAAGCCTACACTATATATGTGTGTGTGTGTGTGTGTGTATATATATATATATATATATATATATATATATATATATATATATATATATATATATATATATATATATGTATGTATGGTGTAATGGCTAAAGTGCTGGACTGCAACCTTTAAGTGAGTTCAAACTACAGTCACGGTATTACTTTCACTTTTGGACTAATACCCTTTGGAAAGGTATGAACCCCCTTTATCCTTCCAGCTATTTAATACATTACTGAGGGGGGTGTAAGAGGGTTCATGCCTTTCCTAAGGGTATTAGTCCATAAGTAAATGTAATAGTGTGACTGTAGTTCAAAATCACTAATGATGTCTGTCGCAGCCGAATACGTTAGCCACTACGCCATGCACACACCCCATACATGTGCTTGCTTAAAAAAAGAAAAAAAAAAAAGGAAAATAACATTTTGTAATGTTTGATAAATTAGAAATTAGAAAAAAAAAGCATTCACTTTTTATTGCCAAGTAACGAGAAAATACGTATGAATTTGCTTGTAGAGTAATTGAGATAGACTTAAAGTGTACCACATTGATAAAAGTGCAATGGCATTGTATAGAAAATCCTTATAAATATATTTTTTGATAACGTTTTATGCAAATAGTATAAAAATTTTTTTTTTTTAAAGCCTTAGATTGTCTGTATTAAGATAAATTCAAGTTAAAAGAGAAGATTGAATTCAAAATTGATTGTTGAAAAGAATTTTTTAAAAAAATCATAATTTTTCTGGTGTTAAAAAAAAAAAGATTTTGAATTCAGTTTTTGGTTTTTAACCCTTTTGGTGCGGAGAACAACTCAAGTCACTCAAATATACTTTTGCCCAGTCAGCTGGGGCTGTAGAATACACTGACTGCACCTCTGCAGAGGGGTAAGACCCCCCCCCCTAACGAGTGTCCTGGATATGACACTAAACAATCTGATGGTGAGGTTCCAGCAGTGCTGGAGATTTGGGGAATGCGGAGTACCCCTTCATTGCCATCGCTCCCAGGTCCACTCTGGCCCGGAGTGGTGGCACCTGATAGGGCCCTATCTATGGGTTAAATAGAACTAACAGCATACTTATGCTAAAATGAATTGAGTAAACTGAATAGCTTGAAATAGAAATGTTTTTGACAATTAAACCGTACTTACACTTAAACTGTGTGCTTATGCTTAACTGAATTATTTCAAATAGAACTGTTTTTCGACATTAAAACTGTATTTAAACTTAACTGAATTATTACATATAACTGCTTAAATAGTTTGAAATGGAAATGTTTTTGACAATTAAACTGTGTACTTATGCTAAACTGAACTGTTTTCAATAGAACAGATTATTTACATAAAAATGGATTTGGCGTTAAATAACCTACAAAGGTTGATATGCCATAAAACCAAACCAAACCAAACCAAACCAAACCAAACCATCGAATATACTTAACATGTAAGAGTGTGATGAAACTTTCATCCATATTACTTCATTAATTTGTATCTTGTGCATTATAACTCTGCAAAAGTAATTCTTTTTTTAAGATACCCTGGCCCTAAATTTAAAAAAAAAAACTTTATTATTTCTAAAGCAAGAAATGAGTAGGTTGTGTAAAATTGAAACAAGATCATAATCTAGCACACTGGGTAATAAATTAGTTTCAATGAGCCCCTGGATATCCATGGGCTCTCGGCCAATTACTTACAGGTAGAACTGGCTCTGACCGCAGCAAAAGGGTTTTAGAAAGAAAAAGAAAAAAGGAATTTGAATTCAGTTTTTGCTTTTAAATAGAATTTTAGTTGGCAGCGTTTTTAGATTTCTTTCCAATTACACACACACAAATAAAATAAAATAAAATAAAATAAAAAATGGAAAAATGTTTCAAATAGAGACTGTTTCACAATATGGTAACATTGAACATTTGAGTAAAGAATATTTGAAAGAGAATCTTATAGTTTTTTAAAGGAAAGTTAAGCTTAGAAATTGAAAATGCAATGGAAGATATAGGAAAAAAAAAAGAAGATTTTTTTTAAATAGTTTTTTTTTTTTTTAAATTATTTCATGTATGCATTTAAAAAAGAAAAAAATTCTTGAGTAAATTGCCTCAAGCAATTTGAAGAAGAGATTTTTTAATATGATAAGACTTCAAATTGAAAGAACATTTAATATTTGAAAAAAAAAAAATTAATAAAATAAATCTTTTAGCATCGTTTTTGCTAAGAAAGGTGATATTTTTAAAACCCTGGTCTTTGTAAATCATAATTGTATTCATTCACAACAGAGATAAACGTAGAATAATCAAAACCTGCTCTCTATCTTCTTTTAAAACAATTTTACAACGTCCAGGGTTTTATAAAATATTACCTTTCTTAGTATAGATGATGCTAAAAGATTTCTCATTTAATATTTGAAAAAATAAATAGATAAATTAAAGCAAAAAAAAAAAAAAAAATTAAACCATCAATAAAATATTTAAACACCCAAAAAGCTTTTTTCAAAAATTTGAAATGTACAAAAAAAAAAAAATAACAACAAAAAACAATGAAATGAACAACATCCCAAATGACAACAATTTTTCTCTTATGTAAATTTTTATTTTTATCATATTAAAAAAAGATAAATAAATAAAAAGTAGAGTTATGGTGACCATTATTGGTACCCTTTCGGGGATTTTAAAAAAAATATTTTCAGAAATAAATGAAAAATAAATAAAATTTATCTAAACTGCTGTTCTTTATCGACCATCAGTAATCTATAGACTAAAGCTATTAAACTTGATTTTCTTTTCAGGAGGCATTCTACATTATCTACTGAAATTTCATGGGTACCAATAATAGCAACCAGTATTGTATATTTTAATACATGTTTTTTTTTTTTTACCATCATTAAGTCATAAAACTGAAATTTAAATGACTTTTATCATTTTATCTGATTAGCAGTAAAAGACAATAAAAATTAATAATTTATATTATTTTTCGAAGATTTATTTGTGCAATTCATTCTTTTTGTCAGTGTTAACCATTTTGCAGGCAGAATGATATTTTGTCTTTTTCATATAGTTCAATGTAAGGTATTTTCCTATTAGCTGTCTGTTGACCAATTCAGTGTTAATGCATAGAAACTTTGCTAGGAGGCCTCACTGTAGTGTAGGATTGTGTAAAGGTTATTTTGTAAAATATCCGAATTAAAAGACAGTGTTTTATTGTTTCTATGCTATTGTACTGTGACACATAATCGTTAATCAAATTATCATATTTTCATTTATTTATTTTTTATATATGATCAATCGACTTGTTTAAACATACTCTCAATTTTGCGAATTTTCTGAAAATAATTTGGCCACTCTACAAGGATTTAAAAAAAAAATCATCTGCCTGCAAAAGGGTTAACATAATATTTTGACCATGCCATTCTACGGCCTTCTTCATGTATTTAGAGGAAAAACTTATTTCTTCTTCTTACAAAAACAAGATGGCCAGCCAACTCTGTCCATTTTTTCATAGAGATGAGACTATTTTCCTCCACCCACAGAACACAGGCCCTCCCTTACTTCTTTCCTGTTGAGCCACAAGACACAGTATTGAACCCAAGATTAAGTGCCTGGCCAAAATTTTGGAATACGGAGATCAGAATCATAAAGAATGCTTACAAATTGTCCAAACAAATCCTGGAATGATTATGACTTCTCAAAATTATTGACGATATTACTTTTGTCTTGTTGCCAATGATATTAAAAATGAATTAAATTAATTTTATCATTTTTTTTTTAAATAGTTGATAAAATTATTAAAAATTTTAAATAAAATAAAATATAAATCGATGATGGCATTAAATAAATCAAAGTCAACTCGAAAATGAAATGAAATGAAAATGGGCAAAAATAGAACCAAGCTGAGATATAGGGGGTCTAGGGCTCAAGGGTTGGGAATCTCTTCCCCACAGTCTTTTGGTTTAAAAAAAAAAAAAAAAAGACTTTGAACAAAATATTTCGAAGTTACATTTCAATGCAAGTAACAAAAGAATCACAAGTAAAAAAAAAAGAAAAATGGATAGACATATAAATAACAGATATATAAATAAATAGGAACAACATTAACAAAACCAACAAAAGAAAAAGAAAAAAAAAAAAAAATTCTTAATACCTTTAACATATACATTTTATGTACATATTCAGAGAACACAAAGTGGGGGATCAATCGCCAACTTTATTTAAATACTAAACCAATCCCCCACTTTGTGTCCAACAAAGAAGTCATAGTGAAGAGGGGGAGTCACAAGAATGGGGGGTATTGTTTTCTTTATCATTTAAGTACTAAGCTGATCCTCTACTTTGTGTTCAATAAAAAAAAAAAAAAAAGAATCATAGATGAGAATAACGGAAACGGGAATTTTTCTAAACTGTCCCCCCTCACCCAACACAATGTCTAATAATAATAATAATAATAATAATAATACACTGATATAAAGCTGGACAAATTTCATGATTTTTTATTCAAAGTCCTTGACCTCCAACTTCACGTATTATTGATAGATGTGTGTGTGGGGGGGACGGGTTTTTTCTACAATTACAAGGACGACACTGACCCCCTCCCCAGTATTTTTACAGAATAAATTTCAAAATGTCTAAAATGGGGGATCATTATTCTTACTGTTTTAATAGATGAACAGATCCCCCACTTTCTGGCCTCTAAAAATTATAATTATCTATGAGTTGACTGGTACGGTTTCAGCATTCGTCATAAACACTTTTGATCCATTTGTTTTTATTTCTTTATGAGACAAAAATGAGACAGGCAGGAGTTGTTTTAACACTAATTTCAGCTCTAAATTATACACCAATATACTAATAATGTTTTGTTTTTGTTTTTTAAAACTTTGGTGATTGATAAGACTTGGTATCATGATCAAATACAAGGTTTCATTTGAATGGATATTCATTTGACAATTTGGTAGGGTAGCTATGGGAAAAATAGTAGCATGGACTGGGCTCTCTAGGGAGCCAGTCTAAGACAATGATAACTAAATTTAAAAACCAGGGGCTGTCATCCCGAAAGCAGTCCAGTGTTGTCTTTGACCTCATTCTGGCAATTCCAGCAGCAACACTGCCTTTGCTGTTCCTATTCTACAACATCGATAGTACAGAGGGGAGAGACTAGCTGCAGGGGCAACTGCTACTCTTCCATACTACCTTGCTCAGGCCTGTGTCCAGTCTCTAGTTGCAGGACTAGAAGATACTACCACCAGGGTAGTTTGTGAGTCCTTTCTCCATTTTTTTTTTCCTTTTTCAACAGGGTACTGTGAAAGTTTGGGTTGTGAAGCTTAATATATGACTCAGAAATATTCAAACAGCAAAGACATCAAAAATGGCCATTTTAGCCACACTAGATAAGAGATCAGTGGGTAAATACTTGTTAGGAAGTGACCACTGGCAAAATACCAGAGAGGAAAGACGTACCTTGCAAGGAATGACACTTGATAAAACTTGCAAATATTGAGGTTAATTCTGTTTTGCAAATACTGAGTTGAATTGTCTAACACAGATAAAAGGCCAACTAGAAAACAGAGTGAAGACATTTTTGGGGTTGGATTGAAAATTTCAAATTCAAAGGAACAATAATAATAATAATAATAATAAAATACTCCATTTTCTATAATTATAGCATAATCATTTCTATAATTTAAAAAAAAAAATCTACTTCACCATATCTATAATTACACTATCATTAGTATTAATCTCCCTACTATGGGTAAAATTGACTGGGTTCTCTAGACTTGGTGGGCTACCAGTCTAGGAGAAAGATAACTATTCAAAACAAGAAGCTGGAATTCTCAAGCAGTTTGAAGTTGTTTTCAACCTCATTGCAACTCCTGAAATGGCACTGGTGCCAAGCTGTATTGGCACTTGCCCTTCCCTGGGGGTGGCAGACTTGCTGCATGGGCAACTGCCGGTTTTCCATATAACTTTGTCTAGATCTAGATACATGTCTGGGCAAAGATCCTCGGTCTCTAGAAACTAACGGATACTATTAAATCATACTATTGCCCAATGTAGAGCAGTGGTCAACATGGTCTCTAGCAAATTCAATCCTCATTGGGGACTCCACAAATCTGGCTTTGTGCTGAGATTGAGAAAAAAAAAATTCGTAAAATGTAGTGATTATTAATTTTTGTTTGGCAATTCTGGGTTTCTTCACAGGAACCAGTAAAGAAGATTGTATTTCAGGTTAAAGTTCTTGGATAAGGAATAATCATTTTACATTTTACCTCAAGACTAATATCCTCATCAAGAGAATTAATCTGAATATATCTATGAGAATTCCTATTTATTTCTGGAATATTTTTGTCGTATTAAATTTTATTTTTAAAAATACAATTTTAAAATATACTAATTAAAAAATTTTTTTTAAATATATTAATGTAACAGTGATATTAGTTGTCTAAATTTCTGAGACGAAGCTTGATGAAACATTGTGGAAATAACAATAAAGATGAAGACAATAGTCTGAAAACCCTTAATGATAAAAAGAAAAAGTGATACTTACTTAATTTAAAAATATACCTAATTAAACATGCATTAACTTAATATAAACACATTCTAATTTTAAAATATACTAACTTAAAAACATTCTAATGAAAAAATATAAAAACTTAGAAACATATCTAAAATATGCTTACAAATATACAAGCAAAAAATAAAATTGCATCGTCTTGAAGGATGATCTGAGCACGGTCTGACGTAGATATTTGGATAAAATTTTCTTTGTCATGGTAAAATGTATTGCAGGATATCATTTGCTTTCTAAATAATCACGTACAAATCTGTTTTAATGCCCAAGGAGGATATACAGTATGTATGTATATGTATTTTATATATATATATATATATATATGGAATCAGGGTACTGTTGATACATCCCTTATTTTTGAACCCGTGTACATCTTGATCTGTGTCTGTGACTATTTACTGCAATTCAGCTGTACAATTGCATATTTAATCTTGAGTGAACTGCAAAATATATTTGAGGCTGTTGCATTTTTTTTTCTGTATGTTTTTCGATAATTATTCATTAACTAAAGATTTAATTTTTTATCATGATGAAGCACGAGTCATTGATTAGTCAACAGATCTTGCAACCTACTGGTAGTGAGTTCATTTTGTCATTAGGTGCTTTATTTATTTATTTTTTTTCAATGTTGCTTGATTTCCAAGTTTGATATATATTTTAATAAAATTATCTCTTAAATCTACATGACTGATAAGAACCTATTTGTAAAATGATTTGAAGTGAAGTTTTTATGCAAGTTGGTTCAAAATTTTGTTATATAATGTCCAGAAAAGAAAATTAATTTATTTATTTTTTTGGTATCAAGTCAATGATATGAGGAAGATAGTGATTGGTTGATTAGTGGTGGTCACCTGATCAAATGATAAGCCAATCAAAGGCGAGCATTGAGTAAGAACAACATGGCTGACATGCTGGAAAAAAAAAACAATATATATATATTTATATATATATATATATTTTTAAAAAGAGGAAGAAAAATAAAGGGGAGGGGAATTTTGTTTTGCTTTTTTATTTTTTTTTTTAACAACTTTACAAATTTTTCAGTTCAGTTTTCTAGTAAACAAGTAAATTATAAATCAAAAACTATACAAGACAATACAAAAAAATTATATAATTTAATAGAACGATTTATAGACTTAACTATATATTTTTTTATCTCTTCATATACAGATATAAATTAAAATTATGAATGAATAGTAAAACTCTGTCTATACCATGCCAGCATGGTTGAGTCTTAAAAGATTTTAAAAATAAGTTTAGTTCTATCAGGCATAAGGCCAAATTTATAGGGAGAGAAGTAAATAGGAAGACTTAGAAAATGCATAGGGACAGACTGCCTGAGGAAACCTTGCTTTTAACCCTGTGTTAGTCCCCTGGGTGTTTTTGTACCTTAGATTTTTTTAATGTTCATAATTCCTAAAAGAACATAAAAAATGTAAATATCTATGTATAATAAATGCAATTCCCAAATCTTTCGTCTTAAAACAACCCTAGACAGATTGTTATGTTGTTAAAATCTATCAATATATCTTTTGATTATTTCCCTTCTTTATAAAATGTGTAAATCTATTTAATCCTATGTTAGTCCCCTGGGGTGTTATGGCACCCCACATTTTTTTTTAAATGTTCATAATTCCTTGCTGGCACATTGATTATTTCTCTTCTCCCCAGAACTCTCCTGATTAAGTGAGAGGGGCATTGAGCATGTTGAGTGGCATTGTCCTGGCTTAATTGCAGTGAAATATAGATGTCAGTCTTTCCTTCTTTTTGATACGCATTACATAAAATATATGACATAGGTTTATGCAATAAATTTATAGTAAGTATAGACTTAGTTCAACTATTGATTTATATCATATTATAACAGCGATTGAATCTTATGTTATTTTTTTTTCAGATGGGTTTCTTTGTTTAATGGCATATCAACCTTTGTGGGTTATTTAATGCCAAAACCATCATTGTAGAAGAACGGAGAGATACCATTTAACCTATTGCTGAGGGAAGTAAGGAGGTTCATATCTTTTCCAAATGTATTAGTCCAAAAGAGAACATAATTGTATAATTGAATTTCAAACGTTTACTTTGAGGCCGCAGTCTGGTTCTTTAGCCATTACCTCATAGGGGAACTTTCCCTTTTTCATATTCATTATATATATATATATATATATATATATATATATATCAAATAAGCGAGTATCCTGTGGGTATTTTCCAAGAAAATATAATCTGAATCAATATGTATCTATTATTTACTTGTAGTAGTAATGCCACAAACAATCTTACTTTGAAGAAACAGAAAGTGTGCTCTCTCTGCTACTGGCACGCGGAAACCAGAAGAAGAAAAGGACACAAGACGTGTGACTTGTTTTATAGAGGGGAACGTAAAGTGGTGACATTTAATGAGCATAAAAGAAACTAAGTTTGAAGTGGAAGAGGGCAGCATTTTGCTTATGTCTGATTAGTGAACATCTAACAGTTCATTTTGCATGTCAAGTTGACTACTGCCCAATAGGTACTATTTACCAACCCCTCTGCTCGGGCAGGATATGACACAAGGTCAATTTTTTAAGCGGAGTTTAACAGGTTTGAATTCAGAGTTTTCCTTCTCCTAGACTAGTTGCCTCACCAAGGCTGAAGAACCTAGTCTGTCCTACTATTTACCCATAGCTGGAGGGAGAATAAGGGGGTTCATACCTTTCCCAAGGGTATTTGCCCGAAAGTGAACGTAATAGCGCGACTGGAGTACGAACTCGCGTACTACGATTCCGCAGTTCATCGCTTTAACCATTACACCACGAGGAGGACACCCCACGAAACTGCCCAATAGGTTGATTCCATTTCTTAAACCAAGAAGACTATTGATGTATATAATTCATTCTAATGTATTATATCAGATGAATAACACCTATAGCTACAAGGCAATCAGTCTGTTCATCAGTGACTGCAAGGATATATTGAAGTAGCAGTATGAGTATATTTTTTATAATAGAAGCACTATATGCATTTTTGTATTGGGTGTGACCCCCACCACCACCACAAACTAATGCAACAATCAGAAGACTAACGCAGGGTTAATCTAGATTGACACCAGGAAGAAAGTCAATGAGTGTAATATTTTTGCTTGAAAATTTCTGATCAAACTCAAAGAATACAAAAAAAAAAACAAACAAACTTTGAAGTTAGGAAAAATTATAAATAATTATAATCCTCATTTTTTATGAGTATTATGCAGGCAAGACTGTCAGTGTCAGGTCTGAGTTTTTCATGCCTTTTTAGGATATATATTTAAAAAAAAAATTTTGGTCTGATGATTAATGATTAGTATGAGAGAATATCTTCTATTTTCGTGGTATTTCTGCTTGAAAAATGCAGACAATCTGGTCGATTCAAATATTTAGTCCTGTTTGGTAATCTTTATAACATTAAACTTATTCATTTTATGTTAATGGGTCAGAAATTAAAAGGAATTTGAATATATATATATACATATATATATATATAATATAATTTTCTATATTAATAAATAAAGCAGTGCTCAATATCAGTGATAGAGCCTGATAGATATCGAGTCATTGATGTCTAGTGATTGTCACACTTTCTGTGCACTTGGTCCAATGATAATCTAAGCAAACAGTCACCAAGCACTATTGACGCTATCTCTACACTATCCTAAGTTTTATATATATTTATAAATATCAGTGATGTGAGACGTTCATGTGTATAATGAAATAGTTGAAAGATTGGATTATGTAGTCGTGTCTTAAAATCCAAATAGCCAACATTTATGCCACGATCAAAAGTACATGTATACGTGGTCTGAATATTACTGTTTCTACATCACTGAAGCCTTTATATTCAATAGCCTGTTAAATAACAAAACACAATATTTACATTTTTTCAGCTCCCAGGTCAAGGGACCCTCAGCTATTAAAGGAATTCTGAATTCTAAGGATTAAGAAAGAAAGTGAAAAAAAACCATTGGAATGATACAGTCTTAATTAAGATTACTGATGCTATAAAATAAATTTTGTTATGGTATTAGCACTTTTTAAAATAGTAGGTTTGGTTTAGTTGGGTTTTATGGCATATCAACCACTGTGGGTTATTTAATGCCAAATCCTCTTTATACATATATATTAAATATATAGGATTTGGTTTGGTTGGCCTTTATGGCTTATCAACCATTGTAGGTTATTTAATGCCAAATCCGCTTTATACATATATATTAAATATATATGATTTGGTTTGGTTGGCTTATCAACCATTGTAGGTTATTTAATGCTAAATCCTCTTTATACATATATATTAAATATATATGATTTGGTTTGGTTGGGTTTTATGGCATATCAACCATTGCAGGTTATTTAATGCCAAGTCCGCTTTATACATATATATTAAATATATAGGATTTGTAGATAACATTTTAAAACTAATCCGAGCTCATTTACTTGTACACCATTAAAGGATTTCAGATATTACTATGTAACAGTAACAATTTAGTTTAATATCAGACATTTGTTTGCACACAGTTAAATGATTATACATATAATTTGTAAGTGAATGGTTTGAAGGTAATTTTATTTTTAAATAAGTTAGAGCCAATTTATTTGCACACACACTAATAGTTTTACTTGCACACTGTTATTCATAATAGTTCTTTGATGGTTTGGTTTGGTTTCTTTGTTTTAATGGCATATCAACCTTTTTAGGTTATTTAATGCCAAAGCCATTCTCATAGAAGAACAGTTGTGGTACTATTTAACCCATAGCTGGGAGGATAAGGGGGTTCATACCTTTCCCAAGAGTATTTGCCTGAAAGTGAACATAATAGCGAGACTGGTGTATGAACTCGCTTACTACGATTCCACAGTCTATCGCTTTAACCATTACACCACGAGAACACCCCCAATAGTTCTTTGAGTGTGTGTGTGTGTGTGTGTATATATATATATATAAAATCTAACACAAGATCAGACTAAGGTAAATTATAGAGAGTAAGTATTCTAAATTTGGTTACTTTAGTCTGGTGTAAGACAAGAAGTGATGGTCAAAGTGTTGAATAATTGGGATGTTGTGTAATTTCAAAGGAAGAAAACAAGAAACTATAGAAATAGTAAGTCCGAAGCAGACTTGATATTGGAATGGTCAATAAAAAGTTGCATCTTTGAATTTGGTATTATTTATCTACAAAGACTCGGGTTTTAGGGTTTTGTAGTATGGTGATTGTTGCTGTTATAGGATTGGATGTATGTTTTATTGTGGTAACAGTAATTTTTTAAATATCATTTACTAAGCTTAGCTTAGTATGGCACAAGATCAGACTGTGGGATCAGTGGTCTTAGTGTGGCGCAGGGACAGCCTGTCTGAAGAACCTGGTTTTTAATCTTATGTTACAAGTTATAATTTAAAATTTGTATTATTGGTATGCTAATCCTGTTTTAAAAGTTCTATAATTACCTGGCCTTTACTAATGAAATTTTACACAGATATTCAATGTTATAAAAACTTTCAACATATTAAAGGTCTTAAAATCCTGGACAAACAAATTGTTTGGAAGAAAAACAGCAACTAATAAGTTTTCTTGTTTGAAGATATTTATGAAAAAAAAAGTCTGAACTTATTTCCAAATGTAGGTACAGAAATAAATTCTTTTTATACCTCCTACCGTGAGACTAAAGATTTAGTACTATGAAAGGAACTATTGCTACCTATAGGTTTGGTTTCTTTGTTTTAATAGTATAAAAACTTCCAAGGGTTATTTAATGTTAGTCATCCTTGTAGAAGAACAGCAGTGATACTATTTAACCTATAGCTGCGATAATAAAGGGGTTTATACCTTTCCCAAGGGTATTAGTCAAAAAATGAATGCAACAGTGCAGCTGGAGTTTGAACTCACTCACTTCAAGGTTGCAGTCCAGCCACTTTAGCCATTATGCTGTCGGGACTCTCCCAATACCTCTACAAAGAAGGAGGATGTAATGGTAACAGTGCATGCATATATATATATATATATATATATATATATATATATATATATTTGCAGGGGTAAAAGCTTTTCTACACCTGATCATGCAAGCACAAGATTGCTAGTAGTAATACATCTATTTGTATTTTTAAATTTATATATATATATGTACATATATTTATATATATATATGAATTCGAAGGGCTACCCAAAAGTTCAGAGCAATTGTGCAGATTAATTAACCTTTTCATCTGTCTAATCATCCAGCATTTCCCAAGTCTTGCTGAACAATTCACATATCTCTTGAAATCACTCCACCATGAAATAAAGAACCTCACTTTTTTATTAATTTCTTCTTTCTTTGACGAAGTCATTTCATCACTTAAATTTCCTCAAAATTTTGAACAGCACCTTATATGTACAAAATGGGAGTATTAAAAGCATTGTATTCTAGTATCTGGTTCCACATTTTGATTTTGCAAAATCATAATATGAAATATATCTAGATAATGATAATAATAATAACACAGCAAAAAATCCCAGCAAATTATAACAAAATTTGAAAGACTAAAGCAATTTCTAGTCCAATTGGGCCACCATTCAGATTTAATTAACTATGATCTCTCTGAAGAAAATAGTAAGAATAAACAAAGAAGAATCCTTGACGTTTAGTGATGGATTCTATAAATAGTATCTGGTCCCACATTTTGTTTTTGAAATTAGAAAATGGGAAATATGTCTATGTGATAATAATGTAGATATATATATAAAGCATTTTTGTTCACTTAATGGCCCAGTCATCGATAGACAAAAAGGTTAAAGATACCAGGTAAAAAGTAAATGATAATAGATAAGGGTTATAATAGGTAATATATGATATGAATATGTAATAAGTTGAGAGAATGTGAGTGTATTGAGCCTGTTATGAAGCAAGCAAGCCACTAGCAAAGTTTAGCCCCAAATCATGCTATGCACGGTGAATTTGCTAGCAATAATAATACAATAAGAAGTAATAAACATTGCACATTGTAACACATTTTTAAAGATTACAGCAATTTCCAGTCCAATTGGGACTTGCTCAGTTTGCTGGGGCTGTAGAATACACCGACTACACCTCTGCAGAGGGGTAAAAAAAAAACCTCCAACGAGTGTCCTAATATATGACACTAAACAATCTGATAGTGAGGTTCCAGTGATGCTGGAGCTTTGGGGAATGCAAAGCACCTCTTCATTGCCATTGCTCCCAGGTCCACTCTGACCCGGAATGGTAGCACCTGATAGAGCCCTACCTATGGGTTAAATAGAACTAATTGCATACTTAGGCTACACTGAATTGTTTAAATTAGAACTGTTTGACTAAACTGAATTGCTTGAAATAGAAATGTTTTTGACTATTAAACTGTACTTACATTTAAACTGTGTGCTTATACTAAACTGAATTGTTTGAAATGGAACTGTTTTTGACATTGAAACTGTACTTACACTAAACTGAATTGTTACATATAGAACTGTTTTGACATTTAACTGTATGTAAAAAAAAATATGTACTTATACTAAACTGAATTAGCTGAATTAGAACTGTTTGAATAAACTGAATAGTTTGAAATAGAAATGTTTTTGACAATTAAACTTTGTACTCATGCTAAACTGAATTGTTTGAAATAGAACTATTTGTATAAAAATGGATTTGGCGTTAAATAACCTATAAAGGTCGATATGCTATAAAACCCAAACCAACCAACCAATTGGGCCACTGATTTCCAGGTAATTTTGAATGAATTTTAATTTTAACAATTTTTAATGATTCTCAATTGTGGGAGGCGGGTGTTTAGAAAAAGTTTGTTAAAGGGAGATAACTCTAGGTCAATTAACTGCTAAATACAGAATGATTTTTTTCTTAAAATGATAATAAACAAGGAAAAATCCTTGAAACTTATTATTAGTATGTGAAAATAATTGTAATATGAATTCTATAAATAGAGTTTGGCATTTAAGTGAGAATACTGAAAAAAAATTTAAAAAAAAAAAAGATAAAACTGTCTTATTTTAGTCAAAATGCTTTTGATTCACTTGTCTTGAAAACTGGGCGGGTTTGATAACTTTTTTTGTTGTTTTTTGTGTTGTTTGCTTTTTTTCTGTGGTCAGAAAAAAAAGAAAGGAAAATACAAAAATGTTTGAAAGTTGAAAAAAAAACATTAAAAAATCGTGAAAGAGCGTTGGATTGCCTCAGCATTTGGTTTTAGACA
This sequence comes from Sepioteuthis lessoniana, assembly GCA_963585895.1. Lineage (NCBI taxonomy): Eukaryota > Metazoa > Mollusca > Cephalopoda > Myopsida > Loliginidae > Sepioteuthis > Sepioteuthis lessoniana. The sequence continues at coordinate 9,607,855 of OY757947.1, read as the reverse complement.
TTTTCTTTTTTTTTATGAATTAAAAAAAAAAAAACTAAACTAAATGTGACCACCACACAATCTGGGGGAAAAGTTGTTTTTTTTTTTTTAAACCCTTCAAATATGTTTTTTAAGGCGGGGAAGGGGGAAGGTATGTGTGTTGGTTTTAATGATAGATTCCTAAGATCAAATAAAATAGACTAGAAAAAAACCCAAAAAAAAACAATCTTATCTGACATTATATATATATATATATATATATATAAAACTTACATATGTATAATGTGATATGTCTTAACATTAGTCAGTTTTTAAGGAATTTATAAAAATTGTTTTCAGCAGGAATTATATATATATATATATATATATAATTACAAATTAAACTTACAACTAAAAGTGACAAGATTTTACAACATGACATTAGTCCAATGTCACAGGTGAGTTCAGGTAATTAAGATGAGTAGTAATAATAGTCAGGGTTTTCATGAGTTCTCATTACAACAATATATATATATATATATATATTGTATAATGTGTTATGTCTTAACATTAGTCAATTTTTAAGGAATTTAATTTATATATATATATATATAGTGCAATTAGAAGGAAACTCAAACCTGGTTAAATTGTCATTATAAATTTATTTTGCCGAATAATATTATTATACTCTCTATCTTGTCAGATGACTTTTATATGTTAGACTTGAGGTTGCAGAACAGTAAAAAAAAAAACTGCAACCTCAACTCTAACATGTAAAAGTCATCTGATGAGACAGAGAGTATAATAATATTCTCCAGTGAAAAAAATTTATAATAACAATTCAACCAGGTTTGAGTTTCCTTCTAATTACACTGTATACACTCTGTATGTGAGTTTTGTTATATAAACCTGGAAGGAAAAAGATGTAACAGATCCAATAGGAAAATAAAATAAATTACAACCAGATTATTTTCCTATTGGATCAGATGAAGTCCTGTTATTCATATCAATGCTCTTAACAGGATGGAAATAAATTTATTATCCTAATGTGACCGAATATTGGTATTTTTCTTGAAATAATATATATACTTACTGGCCCATTGGTATAATGGTTAGAGTGTTTGCCAATGGCCCGGGAGACAGGGGTTCAATCCCATGTCGAGTCATACCAAAGACTCAAAAAAAAGGTACTTGATGCCTCTTTGCTTAACACTCAGCATTATAATGTATGGATCAAGGGTAAGTGGAAGACTTTGGGTTGCCCTTGACCACAGTTGGCCAACTTATATATATTATTTGCAATTTAAAATATAATAAATGTAACCTATAGGAAGTCGTAAAACTTGCTGTAATTCTAAAAGGATTGCGGCAACTGCAATTTAAACATTCTTAAAAATTTATTTTATCTACAGTCAATATTCAATATAATATATAGATGAGCAAGTACATTTTATATTATATATCAGAACCTAACTATAGGGTAGTGATTAACAAGCCAATCACATATTGTTATTGCTGTAGTGAGTTGGATTCTAACAGGGTATCCACACTTGTGCCAGACTAAGCTAAGCTGACTAAAAATATATTTTAAGAAATCACTGTTTCAGGTGGAATTTGAAAATCTTTGGGGAATTAAACGTTTGTTTTGGCCAAATTTTGTTGTTCTTAGAAAACTCATCTATACGTGCATAAGCAGATTGGAAAGATTTAGAATTTGATGAACGAGAGAAAAGCAGAAGTACACCCCACCCCCAAGATAAGCCTTTGAAAAACTCAAATCTTGATAGTTATAGATATACATCTACACTACGATAATGTTTACTATGACTAGTACCTATCCTAATTATCCTCTATACGATAAGATCAAAGAAGAAAGAATATCTGAAAAAAAAAAAATTGCCTATAGTTGCTTGTAGGATTTGTCAGGTCGCGTAAAGCAATCAGTCGTGAAGACAGAAAGCTAAGCATTGCTGCGACTGAGGAACGGGAGCTATTTATGGTGCCTTGGAGCATCCCATTGTGCACAAGTGGACGATTCTATTGCATTGGTCGTGGTTGGCTGCTGGTAAGTGAGTGAAAGTATTTCATTATATAAACCAGCTTCAGTTTAGCATAATAAGAAAGACTGCACCGAGCTACGACCTGCCAGCTGGACACTCTACGGAGGTATGTGTTGTTGTTATTCTACAGTGATTAGCTTTTATTAATGAATAAAAGAGAGTTTTTGCTTGAGAATAAAATGAAGATAATAGTAAAATCATTTGATAAATACTAATTACAAATAAATTTTACTCTTATACAGATAGTCATCGACTTACGATTGGGTTACGTTCTGATCGATTCGTCATAAAATGGACTGCTATATATATATATATACCATACACAACCACTGTACTATATGCTGAAAGCTAAATATGGTTTTATCTTTTTATTTACAGACTTATGTTAAACTTGTCCCGTCTATTTGGTTCTCTTTTTTTTTAGTCGATTTTATAATGGTTATCACTTAAAATTATTTTAAGTCTCAGGATTCTGGCCATTCTCAGCAATGCTGTCGTTTGGATAGTCTCTATTATTTACTCCTTTAGAGTTTTTCACATCAGTGTTAGCTGATGGTTTTTCACTGGAGTTTGAGTGACAGCAACTCTCCTCAAGTCTCCAGGACTCGTCTCAGGATTCTAGCCGTTCTTAGCAATGCTGTCATTTGAATAGTCTCTACCCGTCCTCCAACTTCTAAGTCCTCCAGGCCTTTTAATAATCCTTTAGTTATTGTGCCTAATGCACCACTCACAATTGGCACAATCGTTACTTTCATATTCCACAGCTTTTTCAATTCTCTAGCAAGGTCGAGGTACTTATCCTTCTTTTCAATTTCCTTCAGATTTATTCTGTGGTTCGCCGGGACAGCAAAGTCGACAATTTTCCAGATTCTCTTTTTTTTTTGTTGATTATTATGAGGTCTGGTCTTCTGGCCGGGATTAGGTGATTCGTTTGTATGTTAAAGTCCCATAGGAGTTTATATGACTCATTTTCTAGGACAGGTGCCGGGTTATTATTATTATTATTTCAAACATTGAAAGGTAATTTTATTCTGGTTAACATTGCAATAAAATTTCTAATTTGCAAGTTAAACTGTAACTTAATGTGTGTAAAACTGTTGTAGAAAGAGAGACTGAAGAGAGACAGACAAAGAGAGGAAAAGACTTGGTGAAGGAGGGAAGATAGACAGATTGAGAGAGAAAGAAAAGGACAGAGAGACTGAGATTTAGAAAGAGAGAAAGAGACTTGGAGAAGGAGGGAAGATAGATTAAGTGAGAGGGGTAAAAAGAGAAAGAGACTTGGAGAAGGAGGGAAGATAGACAGATTAAGAGAGAGGGAGAAAAAGAGAAAGAGACTTGGAGAAGGAGGGAAGATAGAGAGAGAGAGAGTGAAAGATTGAGAGAGGGAGAAAAGAACAGAGAGACTGAGATTTAGAAAGAGAGAGAAAGAGACTGAGTGGTGCCACAGTTCTATTAACAATCAGCATGTTATATATTTAAGGCAATATCGAATAAATAGTTTTATTTAAAACGAACCAATCTTTTTGTTTGGTTTCAGTTTGGTTGCTTTGTTTTAATGGCATATCAACTTTTGTAGGTTATTTAATGCCAAAGCCAGCTTTCTAGAAGAACAGTAGTGATACTATTTAACCCATTGCTGGGAGGATAAGGGGGTTTATACCTTTCCCAAGGGTATTTGCCCGAAAGTGAATGTAATAGCACGGCTGGAGTACGAACTCGCGTACTACGATTCCGTAGTTCATTGCTTTAACCATTACACCACGAGGACACCTCCCAATAAAAGTTAAGCTGAGGCTGTATGTATGAGGAACTGTTACCAATGAGATACTGAGATTTGCGCATAAACGAGTACTTGCACTGCTGGGCCCAGAACAATCACAATCGTAAAGCCAACTGGGACCAGCACTTGTTTGAGTTGCCTGCTCTACAAAATTTCGAATGTATTTTATTTAGTTTTTGGTTGTGCTTTTAGTTGAGATCCTAAGTGTGATTTGTCATAGGTAGCATAGGTCATAAGTCGAAGACTATCGGTGTATGCAGAAAGAAAATTAGGAACATAAAGGATAAATCATATGGCCATCGACGGTATATCTTTATACAACAAATAAACAGGGCGAGTCAAAAGTAGGTTGACAGTTGGCTGAATAAGGTTTGTGACACTGTACTGTATATTACAGATAAATTGATGTAAATTATTTTAAGATGTCCACCTACTTTTGGCTCACCGAGTATATTTGAAAAAAAAAAAACCTTCAGATATTTCATATTTATATATTAGACTTTTTTATATATAGATATATATGTATACTGGAAATATACATACAAATAAGCATATTAAATGCATATTATATATATTATGATATATATAAAATATATATAATCAATATACATAATATAACATTATGTAGTATATAAAAATATATATCATATATATAAAAATATATACTATACATGTATATGAATACATATCAAAATTTATGTTCATTTATCATTGGAGACCATTTTTATAGTAATATTATATAATATATACATGTGAAGTGATTATATATATATATATATATATATATATATATATATATATATATATATAAATAATTAACCTATAAAATTCTGATACTGTGAAAAAACCCAGATGATACAATTTGCAAATAAAGGTTTTACAAACTGATATCTGTGAAAAAAAATTCAATAAAAAAAGAAAAATCTAACGGTGTCTGTACTATATGAAAATAATCAAATAGTGCTGCGATGCCGAGTCAAAAGAAAAAAAAACACCAGCAGAATCAACTAAGCTAAACGTAAAAAGTGCTCGTTACACTAAGTAGAACGAATTTAAAGTAGTCAAGCCTAAAAAAGTCAGACCAATATACCGAGATTTCATCTACTGGATCTTCAGAAAGAAACAGATTCTTCATGAAGATCCAGTTGGTGAAACCTTGGTAGATTGGTCTGACTTTGTAGCCTTTACTACTTATAAAAAATCATAATTGTGAAACCATTAAAGCTTCACAATATGATTGGTCCTCACTCACCAATAGTAGTAATTTACTAAGCTTTTTGCTTAGATGTGGCACAAGGCCATATGAAAGGGGCACCCAATGAGACTCGAACTCACTCGTGTAGGTTTGCTAGTCGAGCTTGCTAACCATTACACCACCAGAGGCGCCTTACACTCACCAATAGTAATAATATTAGAAATCCTTATAAGGTAACTTTGAATAATGAATGTAGAAACGACAGCTGAGCATATTCCAACCTAACCAAGAGTCAACAGGGAGCCACTTGTAGTTAGAGTAAAAAGAATCCTTACTTAATGAAAGAAACCCAACAAATGTCAAAGTGCAGAAACTTAAGAAAGCCCAAAAAGAACAAATAGAATACATTCAAAGCCAAATCAATGAAATTAGAAACTTGTTAAAAGATAGAAAATTCAATTAGCTTGACAGACAACAAATGAAGTGAGCAGAAGGAAGAGCACTTTGAAACCAAAACCAAAAGCTGTCAGTCAAGAAGAACAAATACAAAGAACATTTCAAAAATCTGCTCAGAAACCCTTGTGGAATGACAGGAAGAATTATAGATAGCCAACAAGACACCAAACTAGAATAGTTTATAGAGAAAGAACTTGATATTGGACAGAAAAGCAGCAGGCCATGACAAAATACCTCCAGAAGTATGAAAGACAAGGAGATTTGATGACATACTTCTTCGATCATACAACGATGTCTATAAATAAAAGACAATAGGTAAATGTACCAAAGACTGCATCCTTCCCTTTCCCAAGAAATGTTGACCTCGGAATCACCAAGAACTATAGAGGCATAACCCTTACTTCAATACCTGCTAAGATTTATAATACTCTGTTTCTCCACTGTATCAAACTCAAACTCAAAAAAATTCTTAGGAAAAATCAGAATAATAGTTGTCTGAATTTCTGAGACGAAGCTTGATGATTTTTATCATTAAGAATTTTCGGACTATTGTCTTCATCTTTATTGTTTTTTCCACAACGTTTCAGCCGATATGTCCTCCGGCCTTCTTCGACCAGATGCTCGTAGTATTTGCTCTGTCTTCCCTCCCAAAGAAATATTCACATCTACAATGATGCTTTACAAAAAACACATAAACAATGGTTTGCTCATATGATAGTTACACCAACTTCTCGACATTATTGCTGGATTCTTGCAAGGTGATAGATTACTGCTATAATTGTTTATAAGGTCTAGACTATGTACTTGGATCTAATAAAAGAAGATGGTTTCACACTAAAAAGGGGAAAGAAGCAGATAATAACCCGCAGAAATTATGACAGACACTTGATGACCAAGCACTTCTCCCAAATACACCTGCCCAAGCTGAATTCCTTTCTGCATAAGGGGCATTGGTCTCTACGTGGATGCCAATAAAATGGAATTCATGTATTTTAAACTATAAGGAGCTATCTCCACTTAAAGTGACAGGCCTCAAAAATGACTAGACAAGTTCATATATCTTGGCAGCAATATCTCATCCACTGAAAGTGATGACAACATACGCCTAGTATTCATAAAATAAAATCTTATTTTTCATATAGTCTTTTTTTTTTTTAACATAGATTTTATTCCAAACCTTATATATATATATATATATATAACAACAGTGTATGGTTGTCACTATCTCACTTGGTGGGTTTGTGGCAGACCAAATGCAGTATAATTTGGAGAGTGTTCAATATCTGAGAGCTATTATATAATTTTGTCATATAAAGACCTTATGAAACCAGGGGTTACAGATAAGTGCCCATGCTATTAAATATATATATATATATATATATATATATATATATATATTTGCATAATATCAGATATATAATGATAGATGATTTTTTTTTATTTATAAGGGCTAAAAAATGTATTACAAAAAACAAACTGTTTACTTACTGTTCAAAGTGTTTTTAGACCTATCTCTATAGAATGTTTTAACAATATATCAGCTAATAGATCGGAGTACTTTGTGTTTACAAAAAACATGTCCGATAATTATTAAATTTAATATCCACTCATCTAATTTCTCTTGTTTCATTACACCTAGTGGTAGTAGTGATGGTGAGTTGTCCAAATTTCTTCGATTAAGTATTGTGAACAATTATTAGTTTTAGACTAATGTAACTTTCATCTTTATACCTAGTAGTAATAGTAGTAGTAATAATAATAATAATAGTAGTTGTAGTAGTAATAGTAGTAGTAGTAATAATAATAATAATAATAGTAGTTGTATTAGTAATAATAATAGTAATAGTATTAGTTGTAGTGGTAATAATAATAGTAGTTGTAGTAGTAGTAGTAACAATAATAGTAGTAGTAGTAACAATAATAGTAGTAGTAGTAATAATAATAGTAGTTGTAGTAGTAGTAGTAGTAATAATAATAGTAGTTGTAATAGTAGTAGTAATAATAATAGTAGTTGTAGTAGTAATAATAATAGTAATAGTAGTAGTTGTAGTAGTAATAATAATAGTAGTAGTAATAATAATAATAATAATAGTAGTTGTAGTAGTAATAATAATAATAGCAGTAGTAGTTGTAGTAGTAATAATAATAGTAGTTGTAGTAGAAGTAATGTGCATTTCTTAATAGTAGCTTTATTATTATAATTAATTTTTGACTAGTTTATCTCTCATCTTATTTCTCTTGCTTCTTTTCATCTAGTAGCGGTTGTAGTAGTATCAATGTTAAATTTTTCTGAATATTTTCGATGACACCCTGTCATAATTATCAACATTTTTCTTGCCCTTTTTTTTTCTTTACAAGTCGTAGTAGTGGTGTGTGAATTTCCGAGATGAAGCTTTGTCATTATTATTATTATTATCACTTTTGACTAGTTTATCTCTCATCTTATTTCTCTTGCTTCTTTTCACTTAGTAGTAGATATCTATCTGTGTCTCATTACCATTCGAGAGATCCTGCTCGACAAAAGTTCTTTGAAAAAACCTGTTTAATTATTGCAATATAAGATATGGTTACATTATTTGGTTTAATGGCATATCAACACTTGATGGTTATTCAATGCCAATGTTTTTATATATATATACATATATATAGGTATTATTCGGTCCAGTTAAACCGAAGTTGGGAGTAATTCCATCAGGACAAAAAAACCATTCAACAGTGAACATTTAAATTTTCCTGGTAAAGAGCTCAATGTAACTGAGATTTAAGGTAAATGAATAAAAATAAAATAAAATAAAAAATGAGAAGAAACCATGTGAGGAGTACGTACTCTTCAATAGAGGGGGTAATTGAATTAATAGGCACGAAAATAAAATTTCCAAAAAAATTTAATTTTAAATTTAATAATTTAATAATATAAGTATTACTGTATCCTTAGGCAAAGTTATTAAAGAAAGTTGTATTTATCTAAATTAGTATCAAATCTGGAAGTTTAAGTCAAAGTGTATTTAGAATTTAAAAAATAAAACTAAATAAATTAATTTACTATAATTCCAACTGGTAATAAATATATAAAAAGAAACGGAAGTGGGCTAAATGAGGAGAAAACTCTTCACCCCTCTTCTGTCCCCTCCCACCCTTCTTTTCTGTGTCTATTCTGAATTATTTTATCCATAAGATCTGAAGAAGTCCTGTTGTTTTTTTGTTAGTGCTTTTGATTTATATCAAAACCCATAACAGGATGGAAATAAATTTATAATCCTAATGTGACCAGTTTTTGTTCTTTCTTAAAGAAATATATATATATATATATGATTTATAAGTGAATAGTTTGTAGGAATTTTTGATTTTAAATGAGTTAGAACTCATTTCTTTGCACACAGTTAAATGGTTTCAAGTTCTGCCATTTAACACTAATAATTCAATTTAATATTATTTGTTTGCAATAATCAAACAGTTCTATTTGACCCATAGATACTACCACTCTGAGTCAGAGTGGACCCGGGAGTAATGACACTGGAGGCTCACTTAGTGTCATATCAGGACATTCACTAGAGGTGGTCTTACCTTGACTGGGCGGCTGGGCGGCAATACAAGATATACTAGTGTCGTCAATATTTAATATATTTTGGCAAAATCGATTTCCTTTCTTGTACTGTAATCTTTTAAGGAACAATCTACACACACACACACAAAAGGGAAGTATACCAGAATCAGCCCACTTAGTTTTTATTTTTATTTTTAAATATTCTATTAACTTACAATCCCCTCCCAACCCCCAAACCCACCTCACCCCCATCCCTCAAAAAGATGCTGTTTTTATCATTATTCCTTTTTTGACTAGTTTATCTTTCATCTTATTTCTCTTGCTTCTTTTCATAGTATCATCCCTATTTTTGTGGCACAATGGACTCTTCCAATAAAGATATAACATTTGACTGTAACCCACTCAGGGTAACAAAAGCTACACAAGCGACATCGTATTACTTGTTTTACTGTAATATATAACCTTTATTCTTCTCTCTAAATACGTGTTTGTCTTATTTATTACATGCCCTTTTTGAGGACATAACACAAAAGTGATGAATTTATTTTGAAAGAGAGTCAACGTTAAAACGTTTCGGTTTTAGAGAACCTTCCTCAGGACTTTAAGATGGTGAAACAAGTGTTGATAGAACAACGATGGATGTTTTAATAAAATACAATAACAGGAGAAAAGAAAAAAAATATGTATACAAAGAAAGATTATATAACCATTCAATCATTCATTGTTGCGTGAATTTCTGAAATAAAGCATTGTTATAATCATTCATTTTTGACGAGTTTATCTTTCATTTTATTCACATCTACATGATAGACGGAATCAGTATTGGCTGCAAATCATGTCACTTTGAACAATAGAATGACCATTGCCCACTAGACATATCAACTTGATCACTGGAACTAGCAGTAGTAATTTACTAAGCTTTTTGCTTAGATGTAGCACAAGACCGCAAGAATGGGGCACCCAGTGAGAATCGAACTCATCATTGTTCACATTCATATAATATGATCCAGGAAAACAACGAGGGCTACGAACTACTACCTCTGGCTTATTTTCCTATTTTGAAGATCTGAAAATCAACAAGTAGGTATTACCAGTAGTAACATGAAAACCAGAAATAATCTGTAGCTACAATCTATTTTAGAGTAATTTGATTTGAAAAGAATACTTAAAAAGTGTTTGAAGCTTCTAGGACAAAACTAAATCTAAATACTTTTATGGTGATTCTTTATAAAACAAAACAAAAAAAATACCAACATATTTACACCTGTGTGAGGGAGAGTGATTGTTTTTTAATAAAGTAATCCAACTGGAAGCGAATTAGGATTTTCTAACGACCAGCAATAAATAAAACTGGAAGATTAAGATGAGAGTATTTATGCACCCGACCAAAGTACTGGAATGTAACACAAGGTTAGTTGAACGTGGGGAACAATACAGGAAACACACCTAGCACCAAAAATAACTTGGCTCAACCAGGATTTCCCTTTTTGAGGAGTGCACCTCGATAAATCAAGCCCTTAACTTTTTCGAAGAGGTGCAGCCTTATGTGTGTGTGTGGGATGAACCCATTCTCTCCTATGAAGCTGAATTGATTTATTCTAGTACGTCAGAAAATGAGAACTTTTTTAAAAATTTTTGTGGAGGGTGGTGATCTAATAAATATGAAGAGATTGTGCTGTAATTGTTCTATTTGGGGTAAAAAAAATTGAATAATTAAAAAAAAAAAGATGAAAAGTGAATATTAAAATTATATACCAAATGAACAACTAACTAATAAAATTACATTAAATATTTAAGGAAGCATGCATGGTTAATGAGCCGAGTTCAAATCCTAGACAAGGCAGTTTTCATTTCACTTTGTTCGAACATACTCAGAAAAAGCATGAAATCTATTCTCCCCCACCTCCACTATCGGTAAATAGAAGGATAGTCTGTTTTTTTTTTTCCTAAATAAGTATTATGGCCTTGAAGGGCCAGAAATGAATAACACAAAGAGATGTAAGGTTCACAGCAGTATATATTTATGGAAATACAGACAGTAATGGTTACCGGTAACTGACTAGACTCACTTGACTCGTTTATTGAGTCAGTCACTATTCATAGTGTGTCGGAGAGGGTCTATGCCGTGACGTCATAGAGTATATCAGCATAATAATAAGGCAACTGATCTCGAAGGAAATTCTAAATCCATAACCTAGAAGTTTTAGGCTAACGACTTCACTACATAAAAACTTACGTTCTACTGAAACTAAAACACTATCCCAAAAGTGATGCAACTGTGCCCCTTAAACTTTTCAAGGAGTTTGCAGGATACAGTTACGTTAAATATTTAAATGAACCCCATCCAACCAACCACCCACCCACCCTCAATAAAACTTTTGTTTTTTTTTAAATATGAAAATAGTGTTAAACCAAGTTATAAAATAATAATAAAAATACCTTTTCTAAAACTTAAGAAAATATTCCGACGACTACTAGCTAAAAACAGAGATAGCGCAAAGAATACCCCCACCAACCCACCCACCCACCCTGGGAGCTTTTCTTTCATGGACGTCCCCGTTAGACATTTCAATCATAGAAGCCTTGTTGATTAAGTGAGGCATAATGGCGACAAATTTGTAGTCAACTTAAACATCAATGTTTCTGTGACAGAAGAGGTAAACTGTCACCCAAGAAAGATAGGCTCCTCTTATTGTAAGCAACTTATTGGTTTTCTGAATTGCTGTAGTCGTTTATGAGTGTACTGACCCATAGTGTTGGGATACAAAAAACAACAATAATAAGATGGAATAAAACTAGCAATAAAATAATAATGAAGACTGTATTGATCCAGACGGTTGGAATAAAAAGCAACAATAATAAGATGGAATAAAATTAGCAAGAAAATAATAGTAATAATGAAGAGCGTATCGATCCAGAGGGTTGAGATAAAAAAAGCAACAATAATAAGATGGATTCAAACTAGCAACAGGTTCTAGGTACTTAATATATCAGTAGATCTAACTTTCTTTCTTTGTTTTTTTTTTAACCCTTCTTGTTCCAAAGCAGCCCTTGACTTCATTGGACAAAGTTTTCTTATAACACTTCTTTATGTTGATAAAATCCCACAAAAAGAATTTGATATCCTAGGATTTCTTTCTTTTCCTTAACTGAAAGAAATCCGAGGTGTTTGAGTGAAGCTGATAGACTGATGCAGCTCACCTGGACCTGGAAGAAAATAAATGAATTTAGCGAGGGAGGGAAATGAATTTAGCAAGACTGCAAATAAATAAATAAATCCTTTTAATTATTTTCTACTTAATTCTTAAGTTCGTGAAAGATTCAAGATTCAATTTAGGCCAATTTCCTCTTTTCTTAGAAAAAAAAAAAATTCTTTAGTAATTTTTGGTGCTTTTATTCAATAAAACCTTTGAATCCTCTGGAAATTTCTAAGTTTGAAAAATATTGATTTTTTTTTGTTTTATAGTTTTTAGAGTGGGGTTCAGTTTACAATATAACTGCTTTAGTAAAGTGAGCCCTTACTTTCTGTCCATCTTAAAATGAGGCTATAAGAAAGAAATTCCCATTCTTTCAGCGATTATTCTTTTTCTTGCATATTGTCAGTGTTTTTGTAATGTGTAATAGGGTATAGAATTTATAATACTTGACATTTCTAGATGGTTACCCATCTAATTGCTGACCAAGCTAATGATTGCTTAACTTTGGTGATTTCAGCATGACTTTACAACAAGTGAAGTGAGACATTTCTAATCCTTGTTGTGAATATAAGAATTTGAACGGCCCAGAAGTATAGGGCACTCAGTGAGAATCAAACATAAACAATAGACTACTAGCCTAGCTTGTCGACCAGCACACCATATGAGACATCTATATATCTTTTATAGTCGCTATCTCTTATACGAACATTATATATGTGTCAGATATACATGTATGTCGATAAAAACATAGGAGGGGTTCTAAAAGAGCCAACTTAATCCTAAAATGTATTTATCCAACTCCTCAGACGCAGACAGGATGTGATACAAGGTCAATTCTTAAACTAGGTAAAGCTGGTTTAAATTCATAGTTTTCCTTTTCCTAGATTGGTTGCCTTACAAATACTAAAGAGATCAGTCTACTCTACTATTTACCTATAGCTGAGGGAAGAAGAGATGGTTTCATGCTTTTCTGCATAGCTTTATACTGGATTTGAACCTGAGTCACCATGTTCACTTCCTATAAAGATAACAAAGACTTCTCTTCACTATAACCAAAGAAATCAAATAAAAGTAAAATTTTTAAGCAGATAAAATGTTACATCTATTCAAGATTATTGTATTTTGTTATGATAATGTGTTTTTAATACAAATACAATGAGACCTTTTTATTATCTTAGGCTGAAAAAAAAAAATCTTAATATTAAAATAACTGATTCATAGGACTTATAAAGAATAATTCAAAATCACTTTTAAAGTAAAATTAAAATAAAAATATCAGGACCGATGGAGAAAAGAAAGAAAGAAAATAGTTCGACCAATAGAGAAAGAAAGAAAAAGACAGATGAAAAAAAAGACCAATGGAGAAAAGAAAAAAAGAAAAAAGTTCGACCAATTGAGAAAGAAAGAAAAAGACAGATAAAAAAAAGACCAATGGAGAAAAGAAAGAAAGAAAACAAAACACAAAAGAAATTAAGGCCAAAGGAGAAATAAACAAATTGATTTTCCAGGAACTTATCATTTCTACCAGAATAGGATAGAGTTAAAACAGATAATATTAGGTACTAGCTATTACCAAACTCTACTATCTATCTATCATTCATTACACTATGCTGGGTTAAGTAAATAACCCTATATGAACTGTTAAAAAGAACAGTGTCACAGAGAAATTGTCTGGTATCCATGGCAGTTAGTTTCATCACAAGGTATTATACAATGACTAATGTTTATATAGCAGCATTTTTTCCAACAAAACCTTCATCAGATGCTGACTCTGGGTTCAGGTATGGTTTCGGGGCCGAAGCATCATTACCACTAACCCTAAGTGCCCCACCCGTAACTCATGATACCACCAGATTTTGTTGGATTGACGTCACTCTGTGGGATTGCTATATCTGTGCTGATGCAGTTAGAGTCTCTATAAATGAATATAAGATTTTTTTAATCATTATTACATAATATCCATTGAAGATTTTCTAAAAGAGGTTGATTAAAAGAAATCTCAGCTCACTTGATAGTAATTAATGGCATATCAACCTTCATGGGTTATTTAGAGCCAAAGCCATCTTTGTAGAACAGTAGTGGTACTATAACAGTCATTCAAAATATTCTAAGCCTCACCTAGAAAGAATAGACAGGAACACTAATAGGTTTTATTATTTTTTTTGTTTAATGGCACATCAACTTTTGGGGATTATTTAATAACAAGCCATACTTGTAGAATGACAGTAGTGGTTGATAACCCATCGCTGAGATGAGAAATTTCATTAGGATCTTCAGCCCCACAACATTTCAGTCATTGTGCCCTCTGGTTTTCTTCAGGTATCTGTCATCATCTGTAACCTTTCGGTAATTTCAGACTCAAGCCTTTTATTCAATTCACAGGAGCAGATAGTTTTCATCCCCCCTGTCCATGCTGCAGACATCGACTATAGTGTAACTAAGATTGTATACTAATTGAAAGAAATTGGTTCTGAGATTTTATCAGGAGATATTATTAGTTTGTAGGCGCCAATTAGCAATCTAGAATAAATAGATAGATAAATAACTTTTTAAAAACTAGTAGCTGATACTAACCATTAAGGGATTCCTGCCAGTGAAATCCTGACAATGGTCCCGTTCAATCAATTTGTGATCCTGCTTCGATATTGACGGCATCATCAACACAGTGCGTCATAGTAATGAAAGACAAATGATCTACGCTGCCGATTAAATAAAGAGTAACTTTCTCAGAAGATCACCTGAAGAAGGCCGCAGGGTATGATGATTGAAATGCTATGACTTTAAAAACAACAAAGATGAGGCCACGAGTCGGAGTATGTTAGTATCCCACTTGCTGAAACTGAAAACGATTCCTCTAAAATAAAAATTAAAATCCTTTTAAGGAGGATATGATGTATAAAGCACTTCTAGAAGAATTAAAAAAAACAAAACAGAAAAAGGAATTAAGAAAGACGGTCGGTATCGTGAGAAAGAAAGATGGAAATAAATGAATAGTAATTCTATAGTACCAACGATTTGCTAATGGCTGAATGTTTTTAGCTTATCCGTTTTAAGGGCTGGAATCAGAAAGTTCTTCTTGCATGTCATCAATAGGTAATTTGAACCATTTTGTTGGTATAATAATTTTCAGCCTAACTAGAAGACCTGATACTATGGCTTTGTACAAGGTGAAACTTAGTAAATATATAAACAATGAGAAATGTCATAGATATATCTTGATATTTGATCCTTACTCTATGTGACCTTGGGGAATCCCTGTGGAGTAAGTGCTGGACAGCATCTGAGAAATGAGTCCATACTTCA